>JAFBJU010000530.1:1402512-1872852 GCA_016785305.1 Colistium nudipinnis | reverse complement strand
GCTGCAAAACACATGCAATCACTCCAAAAGTGTGTCCATTATGATATTTTAGCATTTCTAACATGTTTTAACATGTGACTATGAAAAACTAAGCTTGCACTGAGAAATGACAGTTTGTGTGAAAAAAATGCATTTTCAGAGCGGCAGAAGGTCAAAAGTGAGGTTTTTCCGAGGTACTGCTGCAAAACACATGCATTTACTCCAAAAGTGTGTGCATAATGATATTTGAGCATTTCTAACATGTTTTGAAATGTGACAATGAAAATCGAAGCTTGCACTAAGAAATTACAGTTTGTGTGAAAAATTGCATTCTCTCAGCGAGAGAATGTCAAAAGAGACGTTTTCAGAGTTTCTCCTTCAAAACACATGCAGTCACTCCAAAAGTGTGTCCATAATTATATTTGATCATTTCTAACATGTTTTGACATGTGATTATGAAAAACTAAGCTTGCACTCAGAAATGACAGTTTGTGTGAAAAAATGCATTCTCTCAGCGAGACAAACTCAAAAGTAACGTTTTCAGAGTTACTGCTGCAAAACACATGCAATCACTCCAAAAGTGTGTCCATAAAGATATTTGAGCATCTCTAACATGTTTTGACATGTGAGTATGAAAAACTAAGCTTGCACTAAGAAATGGTAGCTTGTGTGAAAAAATGCATTCTCTCAGCGAGAGAAGCTCAAAAGTGACGTTTTCAGAGTTACTGCTGCAAAACACATGCAATCACTCCAAAAGTGTGTCCATAATGATATTTGAGCATTTCTAACATGTTTTGACATGTGACTATGAAAAACTAAGTTGCACTAAGAAATGACAGGTTGTTTGAAAACATATATTCTTTCAAGCGAGAGAAGCTCAAAAGTGAGGGTTTCAGAGTTGCTGCTGCAAAACAGATGCAATCACTCCAAGTGTGTCCCTAATGATATTTGAGCATTTCTAACATGTTTTGACATGTGATTATGAAAAACTAAGCTTGCACTAAGAAATGACAGGTTGTTTGAAAAAATGCATTCTCTGACCGAGAGAAAGTTAAAAGTGAGGGTTTCAAAGTTGCTGCAAAACACATATGCAATCACTCCAAAAGTGTGTCCATAATGATATTTGAGCATTTCTAACATGTTTTGACATGCGACTTTGAAAAACTAAGTTGCACTAAGAAATGACAGGTTGTTTGAAAACATATATTCTCTCAAGCCAGAGAAGCTCAACAGTGAGGGTTTCAGAGTTGCTGCTGCAAAACACATGCAATCACTCCAAAAGTGTGTCCATAATTATATTTGAGCATTTCTAACATGTTTTGACATGTGATTATGAAAAACTAAGTTGCACTAAGAAATGACAGGTTGTTTGAAAACATATATTCTTTCAAGCGAGAGAAGCTCAAAAGTGAGGGTTTCAGAGTTGCTGCTGCAAAACAGATGCAATCACTCCAAAAGTGTGTCCATAATGATATTTGAGAATTTCTAACATGTTTTGAAATGTGACAATGAAAAACGAAGCTTGCACTAAGAAGTGACAGGTTGTGTGAAAAATTGCATTCTCTCAGCGAGAGAAGGTCAAAAGGGACGTTTTCAGAGTTTCTCCTTCAAAACACATATAATCACTCCTAAACTGTGTCCATAATTATATTTGAGCATTTCTAACATGTTTTGACATGTGATTATGAAAAACTAAGCTCGCACTAAGAAATGTCAGGTTGTTTGAAAAAAATGCATTCTCTCAGCGAGAGAAGCTCAAAAGTGACGTTTTCAGAGTTACTGCTGCAAAACACATGCAATCACTCCAAAAGTATGTCCATAATGATATTTGAGCATTTCTAACATGTTTTAAGATGTGACTATGAAAAACTAAGCTTGCCCTGAGAAATGACAGATTGTGTAAAAAAAATGCATTTTCAGAGCGGAAGAAGGTCAAAAGTGAAGTTTTCAGAGGTACTGCTGCAAAACACATGCATTCACTCCAAAAGTGTGTCCATAATTATATTTGAGCATTTCTAACATGTTTTGACATGTGATTATGAAAAACTAAGCTTGCACTAAGAAATGACAGGTTGTTTGAAAACATATATTCTCTCAAGCCAGAGAAGCTCAAAATGAGGGTTTCAGAGTTGCTGCTGCAAAACAGATGCAATCACTCCAAAAGTGTGTCCATAATGATATTTGAGCATTTCTAACATGTTTTGAAATGTGACTATGAAAAACGAAGCTTGCACTAACACATGACAGGTTGTGTGAAAAATTGCATTCTCTCAGCGAGAGAAGGTCAAAAGAGATGTTTTCAGAGTTTCTCCTTCAAAACACATGCAGTCACTCCTAAACTGTGTCCATAATTATATTTGAGCATTTCTAACATGTTTTGACATGTGATTATGAAAAACTAAGCTTGCACTCAGCCATGACAATTTGTGTGAAAAAATGCATTCTCTCAGCGAGACAAACTCAAAAGTAACGTTTTCAGAGTTACTGCTGCAAAACACATGCAATCACTCCAAAAGTGTGTCCATAATGATATTTGAGCTTTTCTAACATGTTTTGACATGTGACTATGAAAAACTATGCTTGCACTGAGAAATGACAGATTGCGTGAAAAAATGCATTTTCAAAACGAGACAAACTCAAAAGCGATGTGTTCAGAGTTTCTGCTTCAAAACACATAAAATCACTCTAAAAGTGTGTCCATAGTTATATGTGAGCCTTTCTAACATGTTTTGACATGTTACTATGAAAAATAAGCTTTCCATAAGAAATGACAGGTTGTGTAAAAACATGCATTATCTCAGTGAGATAATTTCAAAAGTGACGTTTTCAGAATTTGCTGGAAAAGAGCACATGCCATCACTCCATAACATGTTTTGATATGTGACAATGAAAAACTAAGTTGCACTAAGAAATGACAGGTTGTTTGAAAACATATATTCTCTCAAGCGAGAGAAGCTCAAAAGTGAGGGTTTCAGAGTTGCTGCTGCAAAACAGATGCAATCACTCCAAAAGTGTGTCCATAATGATATTTGAGCATTTCTAACATGTTTTGAAATGTGACAATGAAAAACGAAGCTTGCACTAAGAAATGACAGGTTGTGTGAAAAATTGCATTCTCTCAGCGAGAGAAGGTCAAAAGAGACGTTTTCAGAGTTTCTCCTTCAAAACACATGCAGTCACTCCAAAAGTGTGTCCATAGTGATATGTGAGCCTTTTTAACATGTTTTGACATGTTACTATGAAAAATAAGCTTTCCATAAGAAATGACAGGTTGTGTAAAAACATGCATTATCTCAATGAGATAATTTCAAAAGTGACGTTTTCAGATTTTGCTGGAAAAGAGCACATGCCATCACTCCATAACATGTTTTGATATGTTACTTTGAAAAACTAAGCTTTCCATAAGAAATGACAGGTTGCATGGAAAAATGCATTATCTCAGTGACAGAAGCCCAAAAGTTATGTTTTCAGATTTGCAGATAAAAAACACATGCAATCACTCCAAAAGTGTGTCCATAATGATATTTGAGCATTTCTAACATGTTTTGACATGTTACTATGAAAAACTAAGCTGTCCATAACAAATGACTGGTTTTGTGAAAAAAAATGCATTATCTCAGTGAGATAGGCTAAAAAATGACGTTTTGATATTTGCTGAAAAAGAGCACATGCCATCACTCCAAAAGTTTTTCCATAATGATATTTCAGCCTTTCTAACGTGTAACTATGAAAAACTAAGCTCAAAAAGCTCAACACTGAAAATGTTTGTTGTGATGATAAAAAACACAAGGAACATTAACACAAACGTGTGTAAATAGTGATAATTGAGCCTTTCTACCTTGTTTGGACATATTCCTATGACCCCAACAGCGTTTTGTGCCTAAAACATAGTCTCTCAGTGATCAAAACCGACATTTAGTAATATGATGATACAGAACATAATGAATCAATACAAAAGTGTGTAAATAGTTTTTTTGAGCATTTTTACCTTGTTTCCTGCAAAAAAAATGCATTCTCTGTGAAAATAGCTCAAATCTGTGTTGTGATGTGATGATAAAAAATCTAAAGTGATGTTGTGTTCTTATTGGAAGTAGAGTCGAAAACAAGGATGAACCTGAAACTTCTCTCAATTAAAGGTTATTTTATCAATAATCTGTGATATGATCTTTAACACACACACACACTCCGCTCAGGGGTACCCTGTGCTACAGACAGGCAGTTACTGTCTCCTCCCTAACAGATCCCACAGAATAACTCTTTGTGTTACATTTGATTTTAAGTCTTCCAGTTGGGGTGTTGTCTTGTTCTTGACTGGAGGTCTTAGTCCATGTCCATGCCCAATGCCTTTCTTGTCCTATCATTGTCCAGTCTCCTGTGGACAATGTTCCTCCCAAACAGATGTCCTCAGGGCATAGTCCAAAGCACCTTCCCTTGGCATGTGTCAATCAGTTACCGTTGAATTAGTTTACTTAACTAATTGGTAACTATTCCTGAAACCTATTGCATATGTTATGGCCCCCATAAAGTGAGACACCATAAATACCTTCATTGGAATGTGGGCAAGTTGGTGAATACTTCATTGATCATTTAGCAGGAAAACTATATAGTGAGTAACCTAGTGATAAAGAGGTTTAAGAAGTATTCAAGATATAAGTATAAACAGTATTCAATTATAAAGGTATAAAGGGTTATGCTTTTTTGATTATAATAATTCCACAGTGATCACCACAAAAAGTGTGTAAATAGTAACATTTGAGTATGTCTAGCTTGTTTGGACATATTCCTATGACCAGAACACTTCATTACAAATGACATGTTTGTGCAAAATGGCTTTCTCTCAGTGAGATAAGCTCAATACGGACATATTGTGATGTGATGATAAAAAACAAAAGGAATCACTACAAAAGTGTGTAAATAGTGATAATTGAGCATTTCTGGCTTATTTGGGCATATTCCTATGACCAGGAAAAGTTTTCATTACAAATTACATATTTATGCAAAAAAAACATTCTCTCAGTGAGTTTAGCTCAAAAGTAACATATTGTGATGTGATGATAAAAAAACAAAAGGAATCACTACAAAAGTGTGTAAATAGTGATAATTGAGCATTTCTTCCTTGTTTGAACATATTTCTATGACCAGAAAAAACATTTCAAAGGTGTGTAAATACTTATAATTGAGCATTTCTACCTTTAAACATACATATTCCAATGACCAGAAAAAATGCATTCTCTCAGTGAGATAAGCTCAAAACTGACATTTTGTGAAATGATAGTAAAAAACAGAAGTAATTACAAAAGTGAGATAAGCTCAAACCTGACATTTTCATCTTCTTCTCACATGTTCTTACCATTATACATACTGTAGGATTGAATAACGGTTAGGTGACTATCAGAGTTTAGTGGTTTCCAACCATGCTCTTCTAGTTATGTGTGTGTGTCTTCTTGACATGCCCCAAGTCAAGGGATGTTGGCAGTTCAAGTCTGTCCTGCTGTAAGATGGGGATTTATTTTTTTTTTTATGGAAAAATAGATTGCGCATTTTTTCCATACAAATAATTCCCATGACGTTTGCAGTCTGGTTGTTTGGGATACACTAAAGGCATTTCTCAGAGGATAAGTTATTAACTACACTGTAAATTTTAAAAGAAATGGCAACAGAAAGTTACGAGATTTAAACGATTGGATCAAAGAAATAGACAAGCTATATGCTTGCACCAAAGACCAGAATTTGTACAAAAAGCGGGTGGAGCTACAAACTGAATTTGATCTGCTTTTGACACATCTAATTGAACGCTACCTTCTGAAGAACTAGACTTTGTTTCATTCATTCATTTCATTGTCACATTTCATGTTTATTCTAGGCTGTACTCTTCTGAATTTCACAATGATAACAATCTGATGGAAGATTTCATTGACAATTTAAACATCCCCAAAATTTCTACTGAAAGTAAAGTAAGACTAGAGCAGCCTATTTCACAAGCTGAAGTAGCTGTAACCATCTCCTCCCTACAGTCTGTGAAATCTCCGGGACACGACAGGTTACCTGCAGAATTCTTCATTGATTTCTCCTCATCTCAGCTTAGTTCTAGCTGACTCTTTCAAACAAGGTAAAGATCCCTCTTCATTTAAGAAGCTACTTTAAGATTGAATGCTGCTCCTATAGGCTTATCTCTTTATTAAATGTTGACGCTAAAATTCTGGCTAAGGTTCAGGCTCATAGATTGGAGAACATCTTGCCAACTATCGTCTCAGGAAACCAAACGAATTACTCACCAACTTATAACATACGCAGATTGTTTATCATATTGTACTCACCCTCCGATTCAGTTCCTGAGTGTATTATTTCCTTAGACGCTGAAAAGGCATTTGACTGCATGGAATGGAAGCACTTTTTTGAACTTTTGAAAACTTTGAATTTTGGGCTGAACTTCATTACTTGGATAAAGCTATTGTATTTTTGTACTATTTGCCAGGGTTGCTCCTTGATCCCGTTACTTTTTGATCTGGTCATGGAGCCTCAGGTAATCACGCTTCGTAGTAACCAAGATATTTCTGCAATTTGGAGGAGTTGGGTCAAACACATAGGGTCACTATGTGGTACAAACTGAATTTGTAGTGAACTCTTCCCTGTTAATAGCAAGGCACTTGCGTTGCAGTATACCAGCCTTCCTTTTAAGGTAGTGAAAGAATAGTTGACTTATCTTGGCATTACAGTCTTTTTGGAGAAAAAACTTTAACTCTTCGTTAAATCATGTAAAACAGCATCTGGCACGGTGGTCCCCCTTGTCTACATCTTTGGTAGGCCGTTTTTCCTACATTTCTGTACCTTTTCCAAACAATACCAGTTTACCTTGAGGGTGTGGGCTCAGTTCAGAAAACACTTCGGCTTTCACAATTTCTCTCTCCTGAGCCCTATCTTATCCAACCACCTTTTCCAACCATCTGTAATTGACTCCGCATTTACGGGATGGCAGATGAAGGGTATCACAGGTTATCAGGAACCATCCATCCATCCATCTTCATCCGCTTATCCGGGATCGGGTCGCGGGGGAAACAGATCCAGCAAAGGACGCCAAACTTCCCTTTCCCGGGCCACGTCAGCCAACTCTGCATGGGGGATTCCGAGGCGTTCCCAGGCCAGTGTGGAGATATAATCTCTGCACCTAGTCCTGGGTCTTCCCCCTTGGTCGTGCCTGGAACATCTCCTTAGGGAGGCGCCCAGGAGGCATCCTCACCAGATGCCTGAACCACCTCATCTGGCTTCTTTCGACGCGAAGGAGCAGCGACTCTACTCCGAGTCTCTCTCGGATGTCTGAGCTTCTCACCCTATCTCTAAGGGACAAGCCAGCCACCCTTCGAAGAAAACCCATTTCTGCCGCTTGTACCCGCGATCTCGTTCTTTCAGTCATGACCCATCGCTCATGACCATAGGTGAGGGTAGGAACAAAGATTGACCGGTAGATTGAGAGCTTTGCCTTCTGGCTCAGCTCTCTTTTTGTCACAACAGTGCGATAAAGTGAATGCAATACCGCCCCTGCTGTGCCGATTCTCCGGCGAATCTCTCACTCATCGTCCCTTCGCTCGCGAACTAGACCCCAAGGTACTTGAAATCCTTCACTTGTGGTAAAGTCTCATTCCCTACCCGGAGAAGGCAATCCACCGGTTTCCTGTTGAGAACCATGGCCTCAGCCTTAGAGGTACTGATCCTCATCCCAGCCACCGTGCACTCAGCTGCGAACCGATCCAGGGACCGCTTGAGGTCACAGGCCGATGATGCCATCAGAACCACATCATCCTCAAAAAGCAGCGATGAGATTCTGAGGTCACTGAACTGTAACCATTCCCCCCCACGACTACGACTCGATATCCTGTCCATGAAAACCACAAACAGGATTGGTGACAAAGCGCAGCCCTGACGGAGACCAACACCCACCGGAAACAAATCTGACTTACTCCCAAGAGCACGGACACAGCTCTTGCTTTGGGTGTACAGGGATTGGAAGGCCCTAAGCAGCGACCTCCTCACCCCATACTCCCGCAGCACCTCCCACAGCATCTCCCTAGGGACCCGATCACATGCCTTCTCCAGATCCATAAAGCACATGTAGACCGGATGAGCATACTCCCAGGACCCCTCCAGGATTGCAGCAAGAGTAAAGGGCTGGTCTGTTGTACCACGACCAGAACGGAATCCACATTGTTCCTCTTCAATCTGAGGTTCAACTATCACCCGAACCCTCCTTTCCAGCACCTTGGCGTAGACTTTACCAGGGAGGCTGAGTAGTGTGATACCGCGGTAATTGGAACACAGTCTCTGGTCCCCCTTTTTGAACAGAGGAACCACCACCCCAGTCTGCCACTCCATAGGCACCACCCCAGACTTCCGCAATATTGAAGATGTGTGTCACCCAAGACAGCCCCTCGACACCCAGAGCCTTCAGCATTTCTGGGCGAATTTCATCACTCCCCGGGGCTTTGCCACTGTGGAGTTTTTTGACCACCTCAGCGACTTCCACCAGGGAAATTCACAATAATTCCCCATCATCCTCCAGCTCTACCTCAACACTAGAGGGCGTGTTGGTCGGATTCAGGAGTTCCTCAAAGTGTTCTTTCCAATGCCGGATTACATCTTCAGTTGATGTCAACAGCGTCCCATCCTTACAGATTGGATGTTTCCCCGCTTTCCCCTCCTGAGATGTCGGATTGTTTTCCAGAAACACTTTGGTGCCGAGTGAAAGTCGTTCCCCATGGTTTCCCCAAACTTCTCCCACACCTGCTGCTTTGCTTCTGACACGGCAGAAGCTGCAGCCCTTCGGGCCTGTCGGTCCTTTGCAACTGATTCTGGAGTCCCCTGGGATAACATATCCGGAAAGGACTCCTTCTTCACTCGGACAGCTTCCCTGACCCCTGGTGTCCACCATGGCGTCCGAGGGTTACCGCCCCTTGAAGCACCCAAGACCCTCAGACCACAACTCCCAACCGCAGCTTCAGCAATGGAGTCTTTGAATACTGCCCACTCATGTTCAATATCCCCAAACTCCACAGGGATGCCAGAAAAGCTCTGTCGGAGGTGTGAGTTGAAGATATCACGGACAGGGACCTCCTCCAGACGTTCCCAGTTCACCCGCACGACACATTTAGGCTTACCAGATTTGTCCAGACTCTTCCCCCACCCCCTAATCCAACTCATCACCAGATGGTGATCCGTTGACAGCTCTGCCCCTCTCTTCACTCGAGTGTCCAAAACATATGGCTTCAGATCAGACGATACGATGACAAAATCGATCATCGACCTTCTGCCTAGGGTGCTCTGGTACCACGTACACTTATGAACATCCTTATGTTCAAACATCGTGTTTGTTGTGGACAATCCATGACTCGCACAGAAGTCCAACAACAAACGACCACTCAGGTTTAGATCAGGGGGGCATTCCTCCCAATCACGCCTCTCCAAGTATCCCCATCATTGCCCACGTGCGCGTTGAAGTCCCCTAGTAAGACTATGGAGTCCCCTACTGGAGCCCCATACAGGACTCCATTCAGAGCCTCCAAGAAGGCTGGATACTCTGAACTGCTGTTCGGTGCATAAGCACAAACAACAGTCAGAGTTTTCCCCCCCATAACCCGTAGGCGTAGGGAGGCAACCCTCTCGTCAGCCGGGTTAAACTCCAGCACAGAGGCACCCAGCCGGGTTTCGTGAGTATCCCCACACCCGCCCGGCGCCTTTCACCATGGGCAACTCTGGAGAAGAATAGAGTCCAACCCCTATCCAGAAGTACGGTTCCAGATCCAAGACTGTGAGTAGAGGTGAGCCCCACCAGGTCTAATCGGTAACGCTCCCCCTCCCGCACAAGTTCTGGTTCTTTTCCCCACAGAGAGGTGACGTTCCACGTCCCAGGGCCAGCTTCTGCTGCCCGGATCTGGGTCGTTTAGGTCCCTGACCTTCACTGCCTCCCATTAGGCAATGCACCGGACCCCTACGGTTCTTCCCATGGGTGGTGGGCCCAAAGGATGAAGAGGAGGGAGGTACCACGTTGGTTCTTCGGGCTGTGCCCGACCAGGCTCCGTGGTAAACCCGGCCACCTTTCTGGGCCTGGCTCCAGACGGGGGCCCCGGGCTTCCTCCGGGCATGGTCTCTCTTCCTTTATTGTTGTCTTCCATAGAGTCTTTTTGGACAATTCTTAGTTTGGTTCCTCACTTCAGACCCATCTGCCATGGGAGACCTTACCAGGAGCATTTAGCTCCAGACAGCACAGCTCTCAGGTTCATAGGAACACCCAAACCTCTCCACTACGATAACGTGATGGTCCCCGGAGAGGAACCCTTTATCAAAAACTGTTTTGCTTCATTTGAACTGAAAAAGTTTTGCCTCCTTAATTTTCCCCTTCTCCCATTTTTCAGACATCTGCAAACCAGACAATTCCTTCATTCTAAAATCTCAAGTTTCCCAGAAGCTCCTGGGTCGAACACAGCTGAGATGTTTCCTAAAATAAATCGCACAGGCAGAAGTCCTATTTCGGCTATCTATGACAAGCTGAAGAAATGCTCCTCTTAACAATATTAAAACTGCCTGGGAGCATGCTTTAAATATTTTAATACCTTGGACGTGTAGGTCTTGACATTTAAGCTGGTTAATTCTACATCCATTTGTGCCCGTCACTGTCTGTTACAATTCAAAGTGGTGCACATGGCCCATATGTCCAAAGCCAAATTGTCCCGAATCTACTCTAATGTAAGTCCCTACTGTCAAAGGTGTAAAATTGGAGAGGCCTCCCTTATACACATGTTCTGGACTTGTCCCAGCCTCGAAAAATATTGGAAGGACATTTCGTACTTTCGTACTCTGGTCTTGGTCATAATCTTGACTCTAACCATCTAGTTGAACTATTCAGCCCTATTGTTAATATTTTTAAAATCTTTATTCAGGGCTGGGCAAGTTAATTAATTAATTAATTAATAAACTAATGCCGATAATATTTTTTATCGCCCATCAACAGTTTCTTTAATTATTATTAATACTTTGAAAGTCTGTTGCTCATTGACTCTGAATACACGTACAGGTGAAGCATGTGTCACAGGAGGGGTGGGAAGTTGATCAGTATTGGCTTGGGATAGGCGTCATCACACGTCTGAACCAAGGGTAACTTGTTTAAACTTGTTTAAACTAGATAAAACATTTATGACCTGGGTGGCAAATAGCTTTGATTACATTAATTCATGTTTAAGTTGAGATTAACAAGAAATGTGTGTTGCAGCTCCAGGTGAATTGTATTAGGTGGTAGAGGAGGCAAAGTGGCCCTTTTGATAGTAATGGTTGCAGACCCCTGCTCTAGAAGGACAAGTTCACGCACAAATACAAAATCGTTGACTTTGCACGCAGCACACCACCAATCGAACAAAATGCCTTTTTCAGCAGCAAACATCTGGCCTTGGGTTTTTCTGAGGCTGCTACGAGGAGGAACTGGGGAGCAGGAAGTCCAGAATGAGGCATGGAGGACGGAACCAGGGATGCAGGGGAGCCACAGACAGGAACACACTGGATTGCAGAAGACAGGAATTAACAATGACATGGGACACAACTAGAAGTTTCAATAACGTTTGCCTGACGTTGATACCGCTGGTGGTGAACGGACAAACTGGCGCTGAATGACGAGCAGGACCGGGATTTTTTATTGGAATGAGCTCCAGTTACGGCAGCTCCAGCAGCGCAGGAGGGGAGGGGGTGAGCCTCCAGGAAGAATAGCTCCAAGCAGAGCAGGGGAAAAACATGCCAAGGTGAAAAGAAACAAACCATGACAGACACACAAAATGGAAATCTTAAAACCAAATGTGTAACAAAGAAACTGTGCCATTCTGAGGAATTTGTTAGACGAGGAGACAGTAACTGCCTGTCTTTTGCTTATCATTAACTCAGGGTACCCCTCAGCTGAGTCTGTGGGTTTTTGTTATGATCATATCTTATCAGCTTATCAGCTTATGATAAATAACCTTTAACTGAGAGAAGTTTCCAGATCATACTTATTACGTTTCATTTTCCCATATTTTATAACCCAACACTGTGTATTAGCTGTCCTCCTTCCAACCTGAGGATTGCTCACCACCAAACCACCAGGACTTGGATAAGCGCGGAACAGAACTGTCCATTCAAAAGACTCCGCCTTGTGAGTCCGTGTCTTGCCCTGAGCATGGCACCTTACCCCAGCCACCCCACCTCACCCCAACATCTGCTCCCCGGGTGCCTGAGTGAATGCTGCCCACTGCTCCGTGGAAATATATGTGTGTGGACTGGTTGCTGTGCTGTGCCACAGATGGGAAAATTAAGAGGATATCTTTCCCCATTGTGTGTGTTTGCATGTGCATGTGGGGACGAATAAAAAGTGTTGGCAATACGCTCAAATGCACTGAAATATGATTCGACCTCGGACTTAGGTACCAGGGAAATATGCTTACTTACATCAGAAGTTGCAATAGAGTCTGCAGAAAACCTTAAACCATAAACAGAGGGGCAAGCAGCCTCACTCTTGTGCAGCTCCGACAATGAGAAAAACAAAAAAATTTGAGAAAAAAAAGTGTTCGATGGAAACGGTGAAACCAGCCGAGCTAAGACCCTAACTCATCTGAGGAAGTTGTTAATGTGAAAATGAAGTCAGATAATGACACCCACACAAAGAATACTCACCAACACTGCAGCTGGAGATAAGAAACAACAATTGTTCCAGGCTCCTACAGATCCTGGACAAGCCCCCAATTATGTTATGTCCCAGAATTAACTGGCGTAACAATTGATGTTATGTTATCTGAAGGAGGACTGGATCCTGGTCATACTTTTACTCACATTACACTTCAAAACATTTATGCAAAAGAGCTTGTTTTGGCCTTATTTAGGCAATTTTGATGTGGCCTATTCATCTTACGTCAGAGCAACCTGACAATCAAGCATTTTGTGTATTGGCTTGGTCCCAGGTCAGAGCGACTTAACTAATTAAGTCAGTAGGTGTTTATTATTTGGGTATATTAACAGAAACATAAAAGGACAGTTTAAAACAGGCCTATTCAACTAGCGGCCTGTGGCCTGCAAGAGGTTGCCTAAAAATTGGGCTTGCAGGTATTGTATAGCCAGAACGAGAATTGACAGAATCTCTAGCCTCATTAGACCAGCAAAATACAAAGACCTATGGCACAGGATGGAATTAAATTTAATTTTAACCTGCTTGATCCCATCATGATGGCGTTTGGGAACGACTCATATGTTCCGTCAGGAAAGTTCTGCACGTTGTTCTTTACGCTGTATATATGGAATATGTAGCTGGGTGGAGAAATAGTCTCTTCAATCAGAGAACCTACTGTTGTGTGGTCTGGAAACCATTTTCTCAGTCTTGATGCATGTGAAGCCTTAAACAAGTCATGGAAACATTTAATGAACAATATCACTTAAAAACCACAGTGGATGTACAGATGCTGTATAGAAAATGTGTTTAAAAAGTGGGGCAACTGTCAGTATGCTTATGGTTTCACATCAAAGAAAATGGTACATAAACACCACCCTGTTTATGAATTTACAAACCTAGTTAAATATTAGTACATGTTATTTCTGATTCAGTGTATAGTGTGCTCTGATATTTGGGTCAGCAAAGACGTATAAATAAGCAGTGATTATTTATATAATAATAGCCACAAAAAATATGTATTAACTACTATTTCTAGGATAAAACATTGTGTCATTTAACATTGTATTCCCAAACTATTGTTACAGTTGAGACACATTTTCAGTTTAAGTTCTTAAGTTTGTGACAATAATTTGAAGAAAGGTGGCAATCACTGTCTTAGTTTGTCGTTTTATTTCTGATGAAATTTGTACTGTTACATGCAACAAGTTGTGTCCAACAATGTGGAGAAAGAAAACACAAAATCACAAAAGCGTCATTAAGAAACATTCCATGTATTAAATAAACCAAATTCAAACCAAAATATTTAAAGGCTAAATAAAATGTTAAGCTTGAACACAAATATGTAAAGATGTATATCATATATGTGAAGAGCTTAGGGACACAAACAAAGTGTGGTCACAGATTCAGGGCATACTAAGAATTCCACCTACATGGGCTCCAGTGGTGCGCATAGATATAAGAGCTGGGCACAATAGTATGTTTTGCTGAATATCTTTGCATTGAACAGTACACTGTTCAATGCGGTGTGTCAGGAAGTGTTCATGTCAACTTTTCACCCAGTTTGGTAATTGTTTTCTGACAAAATTACAATAGTATATACTGTGTCACACAAAAACTAAGTATACAGCAATATGCAGGTTAAGAAAGACCCCAATTACTAAAATTCACTATATTGACTAACATTATATATTTTACATGTGGTATTTTGCCTACCCCTGAACATACCAATAACATACAGTGACATGCAAAAATATGTTATGTAAGTAATGGTCCAGAGTTCAAAAGCTGTGGTAGGATGATGAGCCAAAGGAACCTCCACCATAGTGTGTCAAGCATTTAATGTTGTATAACACTTTCTTAGACTTAATGCTTCATAAATAAAGTATGACTTGTCCCCTTCTCTCTAAAATAGACATTGTTTTGGTAATTGTCTTTCATGATTGCTTTACCAACTAGCTCTTCATGACTTGAAAAGGACTCCAGGATAATGAATAGACTTTGCATTACTATAATTGTGTTAAACGAGACCGAATATGAACTACAAATGTATAGAATAATCTCAATCTCAATAATATTTAAAATGGTACCTGTCAAACCTTACTCTGATTTCAAAGAAAGTAACACCTGCAGCATAATGCAGCTAGTTATCTGAGCCACATCAACTGATTGGATAGGAGGGTAAATTGCATCACCTGAAAGCCCATTATTAATCATTTCTGCTAGCGGAGAGGGATAAAAGCAATACTAATAAGGCAGCTGATTTATTAACTGCAAAGTGTAAAAAAGTGTATTATGTTAAATATTTACAGCTTTTTTCATTGATATCTCATTTCAATATGAATGAATGGCCTTGGTTTTAGTTAGTGCAATAAACACTTGCCTCTGAGAAATTACAAATGTATACTTTTTGCAAAGAAATAATTAGGAATTATTTTTATCATTAACTTTCCCTTTGAGATATTTCCCTGTTCCGCCATAATGTTGTAAAGACTAAATGAATACTTGACATACCTGACTGTGATACCTGACATTTTCAACTATGAGTAAACCCCTCCTACCTGATGTCACTGTGTACAACGGAGTATTAGCGCCATACTGAGAAAAAAAAACAGCGAGATTTCAAGAATCAGGTCATAATAAAGTCGTAATGTCTCCCTGAGTCAGTGGCAGGGATCCTCATAAACGCCTTCACCACCCGTCTGGACCACTGCAATGGACTCCTGGCCGGGGTACCTGGCAAAACCCTGGACAGATTGCAGTATGTACAGAACTCAGCTGCCAGGGTCCTTACTCGCACTAAGCCCTAGCAGCACATCTCCCCACCCTAATCCAACTCAACTCTACATCAATTTGTAATATTACGACTTTATTCTTGAAATCTCTCTAGGATTTTTTACTCAGTGTGCCCCCAAGACAATTGGGTAACTTGACCTTATGTTCTTCTCTCTTGTACAGCTGTTCAAGCAATTTCTTTAAATATCTCATTAAAACATCTCAAAAGTCACATTTTCAGGATTACTCCCTCTTCTACATATCTTACCAATCTGTGTACTTTAACCCTAAATAATTATCATGAACCCAAGATAAACCTCCTATTCCCACCACCCCAGAGCCATGAGGAAAAGAGCATTTTCTGTCCCTGGTTTTGTCACAAAATCTTTGATTCAGTTCTTTAAAATAATTCCCCGACCAATCGTCTTGTCACTTCTTTAAACACAACTGGCTTGGATGAGCCTCTAGATGGAGCAGTCAGTCTCACGGAGCTGTGAAGGGGTTTCCTCAGAGGCTGTCTCACTAGAGATTCCAGTATCTCCATTCTCTCGTCCGTTGCTCAGTGACATCTTTTCCAGAGCTGCATGATGGACACGCATGCAGATTTAGAGTTAGTGAAATATTGTTCTACATCAACTAGCAGCATCCCTCATAACTAAGTATATAATGGTACATTGAAGTCATGGTTTGGTTTGTACATTGGTTTTGGGGTCACGATTTGGTACATCAGGAAAAGGCAACAGAAAGTCCCAAATGCATAATTCTCTGTTTCCTTTCTTTTATTATGAACAGGCAGTAGTATGTTAGTTTTCACAAGTTTAAGTAAAATGTTAACACAAACTCAGATAGACCATATTGTTTATAATGGCTGAACAACAAAACACCAAAAAGAGTGTTTCAATCACTCACTGTATAACCTCTTCTGATGTCAAAATATAAAATAAATAAGAGCCTGGCTCAGGTGACTGGCACATCTGGGTGAGCATATTTGACGCGTTTCCACAAATATAACGCACTTCTGTGGAACAACACAGTTAGCTCCCTTGTGTGTAGACGGAGGGACACGCAGTGTGATGAATTTTGCCATGAGTGACCGACTTTCGTTGTATTTGTAGTATGACTGCATGCACCAAACCATGACGGCTGTACCGTGACTGTTCAGTACAAATACATAAACTGTTACGCACTATGTAGTACTGTACCTTATATGAATTACACCCACAGCATTTTCTAGTGTATCTATTTTTTTCCACATTAGGTATCAAGCTTCTCAGGATGCTTTCACACCTTGCCTCTGTTTCAATAAGAACACAACTCTGGTTTCAAAAACTGGTATCAGTTTGCTTGCACATGGACCCCCTTCTTACTCATGCTACCTGTTTGACATATCTATGGGATGTAGTAGAACTGTTATTTACAAACAAGCTACAAACCTACACAAGATTCATAAACGAGAAAGGTAAAGTTTATAAATACATTTCTCGTATGGGTCCTTGTGCATCTAATTGGTGGTGAATGCAACTTTTGTAAACATACCCTGCAGGGATGCTGAGCTGTTGCTTGTTGGTGCTGTGCTGCTATCCTCCAGTTCATCCAGGTAGAGTCTGTAGCGATGGCCACTCTCCTCTTCATACTCCACATTCTCGTCATCACTGTCCACCTCTGGGGCCACATACACCACTTCAAACTCTATCTGTCCTTGCTAACACAGACACCCAAAATGAGCACTTATAAGAGGAATGGAATAACGATGTGGTGAGATGTCGATGTGTGCTTGCCAACTGGTTTACCTGTTGGGACAGAATGGTAACAGCTTCCTTGTGTTTGGCATCTCGCAAATTGATGCTATTGACAGCAAGGATTGCATCTCCGACATGCAGACCTCTGCATCTATCTGCAGGTTGACTTGGGTGGATTTCTGAAATTAGAATTGGAACACCGTGCTCCTTCCCACCCTGAAAAGAGCAGACACCCAAGTTGAATCAAGAGAGTTTTAGAAATTCGAGTGATGTACTGACCAGTGATTGTATATAAGGATGGACAACATCACTTAATCACTGATGTTGCATTACTGATGAAGACATTATAATCCTTAAACTGATGCCTATAAAATGTAATTCTACAGGGTTTCCACAATTCAAGTCACACTACGTTATGGACTTTAACAAGTACAGTGGTATGTGACTTTGTTGTGAAGTTGAGGGAACTTCATTCAGTAGCATAAAAGACCTTTACATTTTAAGAAGATCAGGGTCACTAGCTGCTGCTGATCCTCTGTATTAACTGTGCATTGGATCTGAATGGAACATTTCCTTTAAGATAATATGACATATCATTTCACTTAGAGCCTGCTGATTTGCATTGAAACACGTGAAATTGTCAGCTGCTTAATATATATATATGTTGGATGCAGCCAAAAGACAAAAAATTGCAATGACGTCTTACTGTAATGGATATTCCCAGCCCTTCGTGATCATCTTTGACTAGCACAACCTTTCTGATAGGACCAACTCCCTGGGTTTTAGGGTTTCCACAATTCAAGTCACACTACTTTATGGACTTTAACAAGTACAGTGGTATGTGACTTTGTTGTGAAGTTGAGGGAACTTCATTCAGTAGCATAAAAGACCTTTACATTTTAAGAAGATCAGGGTCACTAGAGCCTGCTGATTTGCATTGAAACACGTGAAATTGTCAGCTGCTTAATATATATATATATGTTGGATGCAGCCAAAAGACAAAAAATTGCAATTGACGTCTTACTGTAATGGATATTCCCAGCCCCTCGTGATCATCTTTGACTAGCACAACCTTTCTGATAGGACCAACTCCCTGGGTTTTCTTCAACATGTCTTGGTCCTGTAATTCATTGACATGTTCCAATTTAAAGCACAAATACATGTATCAACAATATCAATAATCATCATATATCATCTTTGACGTTTAACACTCACATGTCCGACAGGAGAGGGTAAAGGTTTCTTAGGATTGTTACGACCTCTGCATGCACGGATGACCGTCTTATGGCGGTGAAGGTGAATTTCTGCCTCCAGCTGGTTCCACAGCTTATCATGGGCTGGCCCTTTCATGTCACGCCCTAGTAACTGGATCTGCTGCACTCTTATATACAAGATGAGAGACTGCTTGTTAATTACGGCAGACATCCATTTTCTTAATTCTCATCAAACAAGAAAGTTTTCCTTATCCACATGACAAACAGAAAGATATGTTAGCTATAGTGTAGATATATTTCTACACTTTCAGTGTTCTGTGCTCTATGGCTTCACATTATTTTCTGAGATGAAATTGATTCCCCACTGTTGGTCAGTGCTTCAAATATATGGCTGTTGGGTCAGAGAGGTGGTACATCAACACTTGTTTCAAAACCCTGCTTGACATCAGTGCTCTAGTCTCACCGATACACTGATGGAAAAAGATCATGGTATTCATTGCACACAATGGCAATAAATACATTATTATGTAAAGTGCATTGAGATAGTGTTTGTTGTGATTTGGTCCTGTGAAAATCAACATAATAATTACACATAATTTAACCATATTGTGGATTATCTGTATGTCAGTGGGATAAAGAGAGATAAAGTCTAAAACAAAACACATAGTCTGTAATTTTATGCTTTCAACATACCAGTACGTGTACTAAAGAGACTACTTCTGTGAAGTAAGGCTCCAAAAATAGCCTGGAAATGTAAGCCTCAAATAAGAAATGTAAACACATTTTAAGGAAGTACAAATTCTATACCTAACCCAACCACGTGTTCGTATGCTATTTGTTAATAATAAAATCAGTGTTAACATTGTCAAATAATATTTCCTTTGCAACCTCACCTGCCAGCCAGTTCCTTGTCCAAATATTTGGCGGCCAATCTGGCTCCATAAACTTCAGCTTGCAGTACTGCCATGTGCCTGCGAAGGGCCTCATTCTCTTTCTTATATAGTCTCACTTCAGCATCCAGCCTCGTCTCTGCTAACTTCTCCTTCTTACTCGCCTTGAGCTCCTGCTCCTAGAAGAAGCACATCAGAGGTACACACATTACACAACACACCAAGCACAAGTGGATGAACTGTTGTCAATTAAAGCTTGTTTCATTAAAAAACTGTTAGATTTATGTTGACAATGTTTACCATGAGAAATTTCAAGAACTCTAATAACTACACATAAAGCAAGGAACTGGCTTCACAAGAGTTCCTAGTAGATCCCAGACAGAAACAATTTCTCAATTTAACCTTAAAGCTGGGATTCCATTAATCTATATTTACATTTTAATTAAAGATTTTTTCGATTCAAATGAGAAAAAAATAGACATTGTAACCAAAAGTAACAAGCTGTTTTAATTAGTGTGTTACCATGCCTATATACACTCACCAGACAGAGCAACATCTATTTGGAGTTGTTTCTTGGTCCATAAAACAAATGTAAATCTAATGTCTACTCTTTTATACTCCTTTGTGGGGTCCAAAAACCTCTAAGAGATGCTAAAAGCCTCAACCTGTTGATTAATTTTATGATTGACTGATCTTGGAGCAGCCTGTAAATGATGCAAATGAGCACATACCATACATACAATTTTAGGCTATTCAATCATTTTCATAAATCAGACAATAAGGTGATACATTAAATGTCTATGCAAGACCCATTTCATGCTACAAACAGTCAATATATCTAAGGTTAATATAAGAAAATAAGGTTTAAACTAAGAAATTGTCAAAGAGGTAGCCACTAAAAGAAACTGCAAATACTACAAGTGAACTAATAAATATCTCAGTATGTTAAAAGCAGAAGGTAGCCTCAGATCAAGTTTCAATTCTTGCTACCCGTGCTTTCTGCCATCCAAGTTCACTACATAATCTATACTACTTACACACTGAGATTTTATGCAACACCCATAAACAAACTTACCATCTCTTCCAATGTTGATGCGGGCTTTAGGAAAAAGAGGCAGAGGAGGAGCAAAGAGAAGTCAGAGATTAGAGAAATTCTGGCGACATACACCATGAGTAAGTTTACCATATATATTATGATGCAATATGCACATCAGAGTTGGAAAAAAAGGTTACTGAAAAGCTGGGATGAATGGCATCTTCACACGTACAAGAGCAAATCTGCCACAACTCCTTAGATGCCAAATCATTCAGGTTACAGACATTGGTGCTGGTAAATACATCCTAGAGGACTGAAACTGCAGCTGATGTGCGCAGAAAGAGCAGGCTGAGCATTGGGTCAGGGGTTAGCTCTAACAAAACAATAGTATCATAATGGATTACAAACAGTGGTGGCTGTTGCATAGCTATCATGAGAAATGATGCTGTGTAAAGTGCATGTATAAACACGATACAAGTTTTGGTACAGCAGAGAGAGAGGCAGAGAGAGGCGGAGAGAGAGGCAGAGAGAGAGAGGCAGAGAGAGAGAGAGAGAGAGGGAGAGAGAGACTAGTACAAGTCCCTTATGGAGTTGATGTGTACACATTGTAAAATGTACATGATTCAAGGCAGTGGAGGGCACATACTCCTTCAACCCACCAGTCTGTCCTTGATGGTGTCTGAGTCCTCCGCTTGGCCTTGCTTTGTGTGAAGCTGTAGCTGGAGAGCATGAAGTTGAAGGAGCTGGTCATGGATCTCCCTTTCTACCACAGCCCGTTCCGCCTTCGCTTCAGTCAGCTCAGAACGCAGGTCCACCATCTGAGCCTAGATTGGAGGAGATGATGGATGAATGACAGGAAAGATGTGTAGAATAAGGGGGTGGATGAAAAGACACCACAGGTAGTTACGAAAATACATAATAGTCTTGGCAGGCCCCTTGCTAACAGGACTGCAGACCCCCTGTGTCTAACATACCATTTCCTTGTGCCATAAAACCAGCTAAATAGCATACTAATAAGGACTGACATATGACTTACTCACCTCCAGCTTGTGGTTGAGCTGGAAAACAGTCTGGGTTTTGTGACACAGCTGAGCAAAGCAGGAGCTAAGGCTCGTCATCTTCTGTCGACCCTCATAAGTAATGTCGACTTGATCCGGATCTATTTCTCCAAGTAGCAAATCCACGTCCACGAATGCCTTGTCGAACTCTTTCTCCAGCACCTCCAGCCAGCGAAACATGGACATTCCGGGGCCCAGGCCAGAGCTGTGGACCGCCGGAGAGCATCCTGTCGAAGCGGACATGGCAACAGACAACAGCAAAGCCCTACCGCTAGCGTAAGCTTACTTGCTAAATTTGATGTTGGGTAACGTTAAGGAATATCCTCGCCGTCGGCCACTGCTGAAATAAAAGTCCAAATAACACCGGACCCCGATGACTATGCGGGGAAATCGGCTGGAGTCCGTCAAAGTATATTTTCTAGTTCATGTCAAAAACTGTCTAATCAGGAAGTGCCCACATCGAACTCTTGGCTGCAGCTGTTGGCAGCTTTTTCAGTCTGTCCGTCTTGCAGGGAAGAGCAGTAGACAACCGAGCTTCTGTTTCCCTGATGATGTTTGGCAGTTCGGAACAGACAGTAAACGCAAGTATTGTCAGCGACCGTGGTGAAATGGAAGCTGACTGAGAAGTGCAAAACACATTTACAAAATGCGCTGAAACAAATTTAGCAAATTAACGTTGTCTGGTCGTTTTAAAAGAAAAGAACCAGACGTTATCGTATTATTTCCGCCATAACAATTGCATTATTTTGAAAGGGACCCACTCCGTCAATCATTTTGGCGTCACTTCCTCTATTTGGTACATTCCCTTTAATCTAAGATAGATTAAAGGAAATATTCTTCTCATGTCAGTACTTCAGTTCAATTACAATTTCACACACACGCACGCACACACACCTACACACACACACACACAATATCCCGAAGGCAGGCTGGTAAAAGAACGGACTGGAGACTGGGGACTAGTGGTGAGAGAGAGCTAAGCATGGGGACAAACCAGGAAAAAAGGCCAGGATAAAGATTGATGACAGAGAGATGAAACCTTTGCTGATCCCCGTAAGGAAATTCAGGTGTCATGTAATTGGGTTTGTTCTGAGACATCATATATACCTATTCTGTATTTTCCACTGTACCTCAGCTCATATGACGCACTGCATAGCCTTGAATGGTCTAAGAACTGTAAAATAGAATAACCAGTCAGAACTGGCTTGTACTACAGGGGCAGATGAAACTTCTCTATCATGTCAAGATATGTCTATAGCCAAAACAACGCTCACACACATACATACAGTTAGGCCCAGAAATATTTGGACAGTGACACAATCTTCATGATTTCAGCTCTGTATGCCACCACATTAGATTTGAAATGAAACAACTAACGGAATTGAAGTGCAGATTTTAAAGGTTTAATTCAAGGGGTTGAACAAAAATATGATTAAACATGTAGGAATTGTAGCTATTTTTATACAAACACTCCTCATTTCAGGGGCTCAAAAGTAATTGGACAAATAAACATAACCCTATGTAAAATGTTCCTTTTCAATATTTTGTTGAGAATCCTTTGCAGGCAATGACTGCCTGAAGACTGGAACCCACAGACATCACCAAAAGCTGGGTTTCCTCCTTTGTGATGCTTTGCCAGGCCTTTACTGCAGCTGTCTTCAGTTATTGCTTGTTTATGGGTCTTTCTGCCTTAAGTTTTGTCTTGAGCAAGTGAAATGCATGCTCGATTGGGTTGAGATCTGGTGACTGACTCAGCCATTGCAGAATATTCCACTTCTTTGCTTTAAAACACTCCTGGGTTGCTTTTGCATCATTGTCCATCTGTACTGTGAAGCGCCGTCCAATCAACTTTGCTGCATTTGGCTGAATCTGAGCAGAAAGTATATCCCTATACACTTCAGAATTCATCCGGCTGCTTCTGTCTTTTGTCACATCATCAATAAACACAAGTGACCCAGTGCCATTGGAAGCCATGCATGCCCATGCCATCACACTGCCTCCACCAGTTCTGTTTTACAGAAGATGTGGTGTGCTTTGGATCATGAGCTGTTCCAATTCTTCTCAAAACGTTCTTCTTCCCATCATTCTGGTACAGGTTGATCTTAGTCTCATCTGTCCAAAGAATGCTGTTCCAGAACTGGGCTGGCTTCTTCGTGTGTTTTTTGGGAAAGTCAATTCTGGCCTTTCTATTTTTGAGGCTGATTAATGGTTTGCACCTTGTGGTGAATCCTTTGTATTTACTCTCATGAAATCTTCTCTGTATGGTAGACTTATATACTGATACACCTACTTCCTGGAGAGTGTTCTTCACTTGAGTTGATGTTGTGAAGGCGTTTTTCTTCACCATGGAAAGGATTCTGCGATCATCCACCACTGTTGTCTTCCGTGGACATCCAGGCCATTTGAGTTCCCAAACTCACCAGTGCACAATTTTTTTCTCTTAATGTACCAAACTGTTGATTTGGCCAATCCTAACATTTCTGCTATCTCTCTGATGGATTTCTTCTTTTTTCCAGCCTCAGGATGGTCTGTTTCACCTCCATTGAGAGCTCCTTTGACTGCATGTTGCAAACGCCACACCTGGAATCAACTCCAGACCTTTTAACTGCTTAATTGATGGCAGGTTAAAGAGGGAAGAGCCCATGCAGCCTTGTTATTTTTTTTTGCAGCCTTCTGAGTCAATTTTCCAATTACTTTTGGTCCTTCGAAAAAGAGGCAGCTACGTATTAAAGAGTTGTAATTCCTAAACCCTTGCTCCAATCTGGATGTGAATCTCAAATTACAGCTGAGAGTCTGCACTTTAAGCCAATATTGATTATATGATTGTATCCTGAGTATGTTTTCTTAAACAGCTAAAATAAAAAAACTTGTGTCACTGTCCAAATATTTTTGGGCCTAACTGTACATTCCAAGATTCCTGTCCACGCCACTGGTAACTGGCCAATTACATTTGGTCGCGTGTAAGCCCAACCTCTGTACGGGGCAGGCCCAGCCCAAGAAAATAAATGTGAACCATTCCCAGACATCAGGGCACACTCTTTGCCCAGCACTGAGCCTAGCGCTGGGCCCAGCGATGCTTTACTTTCCATATGACCATAATAAACCATGCAGTTGTGAGCTGAAGATTTCTCCTGACTTCCCTGGTTTGTTCTTGGGCTTCCAACAAAAGAATCGGCCGTATTCTAACATGTCAAAGCAGCGAAATTACAGGGTGAAAAGGAAAGAAAGATGTGCAAGAATAGAAATACAACAATTTAGTAAAACAAACAAGTAACGGCAGCACTCAATGTTCGAGTTGGTTATAAACATAAATAAACCTATATATGTGCGACTGCAGTTTTGTGAGAATATAAGATAAGTATAAATGAATTTCTCCAGTCCAAAGTGCAAATGCAAAATAGTCAGAAGTGGGGAAGTGAAGGTCCGTATTCCATAGAAGTGTTTATGTGTTGGTGTTTAAGTGTTTGTTATGTAGCCTGATGGCTACTGGAACAAATGACTGTCCGAGGCGTTTTGTGGTCTGCTGAAGAGGGATGATTCTCTGGCTGAACGTGCTCCTCAACCTGACTAGCTCCTCATATAGCGGGTGGGGGGGGCTCTTCAGACGTCCTCCCCTCCACCACTACCTTTAGACTGCCAAGTTTGCATCCAACTATGGAGCTAGCCTTCTGCACACACTTGTTCAGCCTGTTAGCATCTCCCGCGCTGATGTTGCCCTCCCAGTATACCACACCAAAGAAAAGCTTGCTCTGTCCCCTCCTGTAGAGAGCATCAGTGTTGTGAGTCCAGTCCAGTTTATTGTTCATGTCCACTGCAAGGAACTTGTAGCTGTCGACGACCTCTGCCTCCTACCCTCAGATGGTGATGGTAGTTAGGGGCCTCTTCTTGCTCTGCCTGTTCAGGACGTGGTAAGCCCCTCCTACTCAGCTTACCTGTGATTAGTGTCTTGCTGTCATCCACATGCGCCTAAACGTGTATGTGTGTGTGTGAGTGTGTGTAAATGAGGGGCATGCAAAAAAAGACTCCCTCCGAGAAGGGCTCTACTGATTAACATGTGGGCCAGGTGAAGGGGGGTTGGAGGGGGGAGGTTCTCTTTGGAACGCCTTATTGTTGATCAACAGGTTGGGCTCTGGAAGGAGCTTCAAGTGGGATCATTATTGCAAGTCACGAGATCAGGCATGAAGGGGGGAAAAACCCATTGCTGATATCAGGAACATGTTTCTTACCCCATGCGATATCAGACCGAATGCATTGATTAAAGAGTTAAAGACAGATAGATGTTTACATGTATTTTGTTATTCTGTTGATCAGTTATATGCTCAGGAATGTTTAGCTTATTATTAAGTTCATAAAGAGATGTTTATGTAGCTTCATAAGTTAGATTTTAGACTGAGGCAACCATGTAACCACACAAATACTCATGTTTATTCCACCACTCAGACCAGACATCTAGAGGCATGGACATGCAAAAGCATCCCCCCACACCACCTTAGTTTAGAACTAAAGAAATGCATATAGCCTGTAATTCAAAGGAATGTAACTGGAATGCAACTCATGTTAAACAAACAGCCGAACTGTGCGCCACAAACTGGATAGATACACCCCTGCACCAACTAGAAGTTGCCATGTTATGAACACCACTCACCTATAGTTTAAACAATAGGAATGATTGTATGCACCACTATTTAATCCACTGCGACGCAACATCGGTTCATCAGTTGTGAGACCTGGCTCGGGACTCTTCAGTCCCCGCCAGGGGGCCCTTCTGCTGCCCGGCTCAAAGCCGGAGAGACCGATCGATCGAACCCCCTTTATTCTATGTTTTTTGTAATAAACCTTTTTGTTAAACCTAAAGCCCGTCCTGAGCGATCCGTCCTTCGACCTGGAGGAATCAAAGAACCCCCACATGTACTTCACCTCACGCTGAGCCAGTGTTCGGCTAATGTACAGTACGGGGCGACCCAGGGGCATATCTGGACATCTTCGAGGGCACGGCGGAGGTGTGTGGATGGCCCGAGGAGGAGTGTGTGTTGCAGTTGCTGCCCCTGCTCACCACAGGAGTGCAGCTGGCAGCGCACAGCCTACCACCGAAATCACGGCAGAGCTATAAACACCTGAGGAGGGCCATCCTTGACCGGCTGGGGAGCACGCCAGATGGACATCGACCACCGCTTCAGAGGGTTCCCCTTTGCTGAACACAGCACTCACTCTCCCATACTTTTCTGTGATTAGGGACAGATTATATTGTGTGAGCCGGGACACACAGATAAGAGAGCAAAACACCCAATTGCTGGTGCCAAAAAGCCGTCAGGAAATTATTTTCCATGCGGCTCATCATAACATGACAAATCACTGAACCGGATCATGGCCCAATTTTATTGACCAGGTATTCGGGCAGATATGGTGGTGTGAGCTTACAGTTACTGCCGGGTGTTCATTCCGACATTCTCCAAGATGGCCAGCCCCTTTACCGACCTGACTCGAAAGGGTACCTCAGATCCGGTCCAGTGGACGGACCAGTGTCAGCAGGCGTTTGAGAGGGTTAAGAAAGCCCTCTGTGCGAATCCACTCCTGTTCTCACTTAACTTCTCTTCTCTTTGTGTTGCGAACCGAAGCCTCGAACGGCAGGGTGCTGTCCCAGGAGGTAGATGGGGTCGACCGCCTCGTACTGTACATTAGCCGGAAGCTGGCCAAGAGGGAGGTGAACTACAGAACGGTTGAGAAAGAGTGCCTCGCCATAAGGTGGGTGGTTGGCGCCTTGCGCTACTATCTTCTGGGGTGACCTTTCAACCTCTGTTCGGACCATGCTCTGCTCCAGTGGCTCCACCGCATGAAGGAAGCAACGCCCGGATCACCTGTTGGTATCTGGCACTTTTGCCGTTCAACTTCAAGGTGATCCACACGCCGGGTAACAGATGGTCGTGGCCAACTTTCTCTCTCGCTCATCAGAGGAGGGGGGTTGGCTTGTGGCCGGCGGGACCCCGGCCTGAGAGGGGCGGTGGGGATATGTGGCAGTGGGGTGTGGTTAGAACGCTGGCTGCAGGTGAGAGAGGGGAGTGGTGGCTGGAGACCAGTCACAGCTGACCAGTATCAGGTAATCAATTCATTCAATATAGAAGCATGTGGTTAACCTGGTTCTGGTCTCTTGCAGTAGGCTGGGTGCTCAGAGGTGAAACAACTGTTTTTTGTGTTCCCACACCTCCAACAATAGAGCAACAAGGCGCAATCGAGTTGGTTGTGGAAATTGTAGAATTATTTGCACCTGCTGAAATAAAGTAATTTGTTCAGACAAATAACCCTCTCCTTCCTTGCCTGAAACACACTGAGTGAGAATGGATCCTCACGTTATTGTCTATGTATTGTCACGCCGTCTCTATGTGTTGGTGTCTAAGAGTAGTGCGCCCTGGCAGGGGGGAGAACATATCTGCAAACTGCCTTTGTAACGAGGCTATGTCTGCCTTCTGGCCCGATGAGAGATTGTCGTCAACAACAGACTGGAGCTAAACGTTTGTTTTGATCCCCTCTGGTCCGAACTCATCCTTCTCAATAATTGTGGTGGCCAGAGAAGCAGACGCCATCTCCCTCCAGTCTTTAAGGAGGTTTATGTGGTAAATCTTTGTGGCACCGCCCCAGTACCCTCATCTCATAGTCAACGTCCCCCGATCCCGTTCGTGTGACCATGAAGGGCCCTTGCCACTTAGTGAGTAATTTGGAGGTAGAGGATGGGAGTAATAACATTTCCTTATCTCCCAGTGTGAATTGTCTCAACCCTCTGTTGTACAGACGCTGAAGTTCCAGAGCTTGGCGCAAATTCTCACGTGATAACTGATCTAGCGAATAGAGTTTCGCCCTCAGGATCACTGAATTTCGTTTTTGCTGATGCTGTTAATGGCTCGATGAGGTCTGGAGAAATCTGGAGAAATCTTCAGCTCACAACTGCATGGTTTATTATGGTTTTTCCCTTCTTTCTCTGACACTGCAACGGCTCATACATATACTGTATATATATTTTATCAAGATTCAAGATTCAAGATTCAAGCATTTATTGGAGGTGAAGACGCTCACCAGCTGTGTTGCACAGGCCTTGAGGGCCCGCCCCGGGATGTTGTCGGGGCCCGCCGCCTTGCGAGGGTTGATTCTCCTCAGGGCCTTGTGGACGTCGGCTGGTGTGACAGTCAGTGGGGGGGATGATGGGATCTGATCCATCAACTGTTTTAACGTCCTTTAATAGGATCATGTATATATTAACAGATGTAAAACGTCATCTGTACTTATCAGATTTATAAACGTCCCCTGGAAGACGTTCATTGTTTTTTAACACTGAAGAGTTAAGTTACTTAATATCCTTTAACCAGTCACTACCTCCCTGCCTTTTGCAGCTTCGCTTTCGCCTGATCCATACTTCCTGTTGCTTGTTTTGAAAACAGTCTCTCAATTTTGGAGGAGCATTCACATCCACCAAACATTCCTCTACTTTGCATTGCCTTCGTCCACCCTACGGATCTATCCATTCCCTTTTTCTCTTCTTCCTTCTGTACCTTCTTATACCAGCAAGTAACTGTCTCAATCAATACCCACCCCAAAGAGTCAGATATGCAATCCATTCCATTTATCAACAATTACATATCTTTAAATATCTTTACACGTGTTGGTTAGAGAGGGCGAATGGCACAATGCCCGAGTCAGGACCAAATCAGGAAGCTTCAAGACATGAAGAGTTACTCAACACCCCTAAACTTTAGAAGACAACCTTCAATGGTTATTCCTTTTATTTTCCAAATTAAACTAAACTATGACACTTATTGACTTCCCCTCACACAAGACTATGTGTTTAATACATTACATGTGACCATTCAGTTGAATAAACCAACAGCTTACTTCTTGATACAATTTACTATAATTTTAGCAATTAGAGGATAACATTGATCAGACAATTTAGTTTAGTTAGTTGTGTCCGAAGTGCAGAAAATAAATAGAAGACAGTTGGTAAGATTGCCCAAACAATAATAATAAAAAAATAAATAATAATAAAAAATAAATAAATGAAAAATAAATACAAATAACATTTTAAATATGTTGTTAAATGTTGTTGAGACACCCTAAAACATCTCAAAATGGTAATATAAATTGAAAATAGTTGGTGAGATTGCGAAAAATGTGAATAACTGTTATGTGTACAAAAATATTATTAATAATAATAATAATAATAATAATAATAATAATAATAATAATAATAATAATAATAATAATAATAATAATAATAATAATAAATAAAGAGGGGTAACATGCAGAATGTACAAAATAAAATGTACAATAACCATAAATAAATAAATAAACAAATAAAAACAAAAAATCCCAAATTAAATAAAATAAACATATTTTTTGGGCTTCCAACAAAAGAATATTCTAACATATATATATATATATATATATATATATAGATCATTTTGACTTAGTCATTTGAAAAGTAGCTCGCAAGCCGAAAAAGTGTGGGCAACCCTGCTCTAGACCAAGGTTGGGGTAGAGCCATTACCTGTGCATTGTTCTAATTCTCAGGCGGCAGGATGGATTTACATGTCCATGCCTCTAGATGTCTGGTCTGGAGGCAGTGGTGGAATAAACATTAGTATCTGTGTGGTAACATGGTTGCCTCAGTCTAAAATCTAACTTATGCAGCTACATAAACATCTCTTTATGAACTTGTAAATGATAAGCTAAACATTCCTGAGCATATAACTGAACAGAATAACACAATACATGTAAACACCTATTTGCTTTAAATCTGATCTGGTTATCTACATATTCATAAATTGTGTATTTGTTTGCTTTGAGTAATACGAGGGCCTTTCCATGGAGGGGGGGGTGCATATGGCTTAAAAATACCGAACAGGCACCTTTGGGGTGGCCGGCCAGTTAACCAGCTGACATTCGGGGTACATTTGCATACGGCAGTCCTCTATTGCTGGAGTAATGTGGGATGATCACTCTTTCTTCCTCCAAGGGCCCAGCCTACTACAAGAGAGCCCAGGACCAGGTTAACCACATGCTTTATATTGACTTCATTGATTACCTGATTCTCCTCAGCTGTCTGGTCTCCAGGCAGCACACTAACCACACCCCACTGCCACGATCACTTTTCTGTCAGCAAGTTACCATGGCATTGATAAATGAACTACAGGTAATTTTCTTTTCTAACAATCATAAAACCTAAATGATTGAAATTAATTATCAGGCATTGTTCCTTATTCTTAGATTTAAGCCTTGAGGCAGATTTTTTGTAAATTGTGCGTGATTTAGTGGCATCTAGTTGTAAACTACTCGCCTCACAAATTGTGTTGAATTGCATATACATTTTAAGTTCAGCATTCAGAGACATGGAACATTTGCAAATAAACTAAAATGAGTGATGGAGCAATAACATTTGTTTTCAAAACACTGAAAATATTTCTATTGCAAATTAGACACTTGTACTCTTCTGTGGGGATAATGTGTTATTTTTTTCAAGTAAAAGACCAAAAATGAACAAACGGATCATGTAAAAATATAAAATATTTATTAAAAACAGACAACACATTAAACGTATTTACATCCAAGACAAAGCGCCTATTCTTTAAACTACAGACAGGAAAACAAAAGCAGTCTGAGCTGCTCATTTTGCCCTTTACTCACATTAGAGGTTCCCACGGTCATTTTCCATTGTTGTTGCCACTGAGAAGAACAACCCTGTGCCTTTGTGAGGAGAGTTTACAAAAACAACACATGCAGCCACGTGCAAAAATGTGCAACAAAATCACATGCAAAGGAAAAATAATAAATACATAGGGTTGACAAACGTTTTCTCAGGTCATGGTTATGAGATGAATGCAGCCATTTTAACACAAGTGAAACAGCCCGTCTTTCAAAAATAAACACTACTGTGCAAGTGTTATACATCACACACAAACAACTGAAACAAACACATTCAATCGCAAGACACTGCACACAAAAATAAATGTTAAGAAAATCAACTTCAGGCAATAAACAGTGTACCTACAGCAGTAGCATTCAACCTACTTACGGACTGACACCAAAAATGTGGCATTACCAGACCAATACTGTGCTTCACATCATTCACCATCGACATGTTCTTCATTCATTCTTCTCAGGGGTGGAATCATAATGTGGGAAATTATACATTAATAGGGCATGACTCAGCTATGGATGTTTTCTGGAACATGAAATTAATATCCCATAAATCATCACGTTCACATTACAACAGCAAACATCCATGAACAGACTTGGACTAGAGTCATTATATATGATGAGTATTACTGGTTGTGAAAAAAATTAGGTTAGCAAACAAGAAGAAATAAAAAAGTCAACAGAAAAATTTAAATTTTTGAAGAAAAAAATATTCTGTTTTGAAGTTATAAATCAAGTTGTAAATGTGGAAATAAGTCAAAATTACAAGTAAAAAGTCAAAATATTACAGTATAAATTGGGAATTTATTATAATTTAGCTTTTTTTTCCCCCTGAAAAATAATCAGTGCCCCGTCTTAAGGATAATTGAATTATGTTGTTAAATTTGGTTCATAATAAATAAATTCTGGTTGTGTCTGTTATGTCTAGAACATATAGATAATTTGTTATATATCAAATGTAATTAAACTTGTTGTATAAATACACATTTGATATTATATATGGAGTCAGCATATCAAGTTTCTTCTGTTATATTATTAAATAATTATTTTTGTAGACAAATTTGACATCAATTAAAGGCCAGCTTTAAAGGACACAGAGCTACATCACCAAAATAAGAAAGTAGCAGTTCTTAACAGCCATGAATATCAAATGTTGGAATGTTATTACACCAATTTAATCCTCGTCATATTGATGGCAATCAATAGATAGAGGCTTTAAGGTAGCGGCTGGTCAAGAGTAACTGATGAGGATAAAACTCAACACTGCGTGTGTGTGTGTGTGTGTGCGTGCGTGTGCGTGTGCGTGTGCGTGTATATATATATATATATATATATATATATATATATTTAGTGCTTTAGACTGCACTTGGTGAGGAGACGGCCTTGTATTAGTCTCAGAAGCACTTTCTGAACACGATTTGTGGGCCATATTCCTCATATTCCTCCCGACTGATCCATGCAAAGCTAAAGGTGGGCATGTTGGCCAGCACTGCTCCCCCACTCCAAACTGAGAAGGACCTGTCTTTGGGGCTGGTGATGCGAACACTCTCCCCCATCTCAGCAGGAACCAAGCATTTAATTTCAGCCTGTAGCCTCTCAGGTAGGCCAGGCAACAGAGTATTCCCACCTTCAGCAAGATACAAAGAATTATTCACTCAATAAAGCCTATAACTGGCACAGATGGAACATACTGTATCTCTGAATTGTCTGAGTGTTGAATATCAACTTTAAAAAACCTGTTACCTGACAGCACTATGTTTCCAAGCAAGCAGTGCCGCAAATCAATATCTGAGCTGAAGATTGACTTTAAGACGCTCTTGTGTATCCCATGGTGGTCCTGTCCAATCAGCTCAGGTTTAAAAAGAATCTCCGGGGCACTGGATAAATAGGGCAGAAGAGGTAGTTTCATTTATGTTGTAACAACATTCTGCTATTAGGGCTGGCTTCCCTACCAGTACTAAAAACAGACAGATGGCCTTCCACATACATCTCGACACCATCAGACATTTTATTTTCCGATCAACCAGCAAGAATGCAGCGTGAAATGACTTGTCACAGCTGATAATTCAGTAGGTTTGATCATAGTCTGCATACAAAATGCAAACGTCCCCAACGTGGGACAATAAAGGATTATCCTATCTTGTTATCTTAACCCCCTTATCTCTGACCCTTCATATGATGATGGCACAGCTGGTCCCTGCATGTCTTAGAAGCTTGGCATCCTTTGGGGATTGTATTTGCACAGACAGTGTGATGCACTGCCTAAGTCATAGCAAATGTTAGTTGTGATAATGGTGGTCTGGTATGCAAAGTATTCCTCCATTGGTTTGGAATGTTTCAGTCACATAATCACATCTTATCAGTTATCCTCAAGACATTTAAAAACTGAAAATGCTATGTTCTCTAGTTTCCAATGTTGATATTGTATATTTATGTATTTAAATATTTGCTTTAACACCTCCTTTTAGAGGATTGAAAGTCAATCTAAAGCAGGAATTGATGTGCAGTTACCTGAATGGCTCTGTGCAGAGAGTGACAATGTGTCCATCTGGCATTGTGTAATGCATCTCCCGACAGGAAGACCCCCAACGAGTAAGCTCAGCTTCATAGTTGGGAGCCACATAGCAGCACTTCTCCTTCATCTCCCTCACTATCTCCATCTCTGCTGTGGTACACATACTGATTCCCTGTTCCTGGAGGAGCTTTGAGCACAATATAATTAATGTCATATTAGCACATAGCTTTAATTAATTCTAAATTTAATCTACAGGTTTTTCTCACTGCACATTATATTTGTACAGGACACTGTTTTGTACAAGGAGCCTGTCCTAAATAAAAAAAAAAAAAAAAAGAGGGCAACTGTTAATGTGACATTCCAAAAGGCAGGTCAATAGTTTTTTGACCATTTTCTGCAAACGTATCTAAATATAATGTAAAGAATTATTCAGTCATTTGGTTATCAATGTCAAAAAATAGTAAAGACAAAAAATATACAAATCAAACAATAACTATGTCCATCTCTCAATGCTTTGTCTTCTCGACCATTTGGCTCTGAGATCTGACCCAAATGCATTCTAATGAAGACACCAATTCCTAAAATACCTCCCAATTTTAGTTTCATTTATAAAAGGGAACAATCAATTCCTAAAATAGGACTTGTGTGTGTGGTGTTGAGCCAAATAGAATACAGTGTTAGAGCAGGTTACCAGTGTACCATGTAACTCACTGATGCAATTTTGAAAACAATAGAATTCTATGACTGAGAAGAATACAATACAGAATATCATACTGTCCTGAGTCTGCATTTGTATCTTGAAGAGTTTCAGGCTAATTCTTCAAATTAATCAGAAAACAACATCTCACAATGTCAGTGGACAGAACAACCAATGTGTCCTTGAATACCTTTCTTAGCTGTGTTGTAACATCCACACCAGCCAGAGGGATGCGCTGCACTGCATGAGGTAGACAGTATCCTTCAAATACAGGCACACTGTGGCTCACGCCATCTCCAGAGTCAAACACCACACCTACAAAGAATGTTATATTAATCTGACATGAACCACACAGATTGTTTTAAAAAGCAAAAAATAGAACCATTAAGTGACCAAATTACCAGTGGATCTGCCAGCTGCATAAAGTGCCAATACTGCCTGCATGGCCACATAGGTGAAGGGAACATTGAAACATTCAAACATGATCTCCACCATGCGTTTTCGGTTCTCCAACGGGTTCATGGCAGCCTCAGTCAGCAAAACAGGGTGATCTTCTGGATTCACACACAGCTGCTGGAACGTGTGATGCCAAATCTACAACCAAAACACTTTAGTTATAAGAAAGGACATATGTTTGGTTCAGTTTCTATCCATTTGCTTTCTTTCTTTCTAATCTCTCTCACACACACAGTCTGGCTATATGGAGTGCATGCAGCTGCTGATGTAACTTGCCTGAAACCAGACTTTTCATGCAATAAGAGTTACTCCGTGTCTTAATAAAAAATAATATGTATGTATGTATGTCATATAAAAATGTCAGTGAAGCGCCAAGTTAATATGACGTAATATTTTTTTGTTTAACTATGACATCAGAGCTCACCTGTCTGTGTGCCCATGTATCTGCATTGCTCAAGACAGGAAAGCAATTCAAAGTGCATTTCTGGCTACCAATTGTCAACAAAAATGTTGGATCACAACATAGGACTTGATGTCCTAATTTGCTTTGTAAAGCATCCAACAACCATATAAATATTATTTTTCAAAAAAACAAACTTATTTCAGTTGTCAACTGATCTATAAATACTTTCCGCTTCAGTTTCACCAGCTCCATTAATGTTACTGCCAGGTGGCAGTAAGCTCATTGATGCAAGTCATTCAGAGAAACTCACGCTGTTTTTGTCTTTTGAAAGAAAAGGCAGCTAAGCTTAGTAGGGTTTGAGTATTTCTTGTTACTCTTAAATTACATCACACATCCTTCTATGAGATTCCACAGCAGAAATATTTTTCAAATGAGAACTGTAGATAGTTACAAAGTTTGTACCTTTTTGTTTTTTCAGCAATCCGACATTTCTGTAGTTGTGGGCATACTTTGGTTTTGTCAATTTTCCCAAGTGTCAAGAGCATTAAAATAGCACTAGCAAATGTGTGGTTCATAGTGCACAGTTGCCATCTACCCTTAAGGGAATGCTGATTAATTTGAATGAGATAATGCTAGTTATAGTTTATAAATACTGTTTAGATTAGAAGAATGGTTGAAAAGGCCAGGGTTTATGGTGGGTAAACCGTGACATAACATCTGATTGATTTGACATTATAACATATTACAATTATACTGTACCTTTTCCATGTCATCCCAGTTACTTATGATCCCATTCTTTATGGGGTGCTTCAGAGCCAGGACTCCTCTCATGTGTTGAGCTTCATGTCCAACATAGGACTCCCTTTCAAGGGTATTGTTCATTATTTCCTGTAAAACATCAAAAAGGCAGACTAGAAAAAAAGTCACATTAATTATTATTGATTAACAAATAAAGGAAGACTAACCTCATATTTTGGTAGCCCAATTATTGTTGGGAATATAATGTTTGGATGTTGTTGACCTGCAAATCCAGCTTTCATCAAACCAGATCCAGTGTCCATTACTATGGGGATCTTAAAATCCATAATCTGCAATCAAACAGTGTGTGTTTTTGTACAGTGCAGAAGGCAGGACATAGTACGTATAGCCTAGCACAAATATTTTAAACAAATGAGTAAGAGCAAGCTTGGCTCCACCTGTCCAGCATTTTAATAAACTTGACAAAAAAAAACAAAAAAACACGACACTACTTGATCACAAATACAAACCTGTGACTGTATAGTTTCAAGCAATGGAAGATAGGCTTACAAAAATGGATTTGATGGTACAAAATAATGAAGTTGTCAATTGTGTGTGTTAATTGGTTTAAAAATGGTTCATACATAGCCCTGGGGCTGTATTAGAAGTCTGAACTACCGACTGAAAATAACAAGTCTTGTTCGTGGCTTTATTTTATGTGCATGCACAGGGAAGGAAACGGAGGTTTATGAACTGGAAAAAAAACTAAATGGAGTATGATGACGGTACATTAATTACCAGCCATTCACCAACATTGCTCACTTCACTTGTGTACCTCTTTCATGTTGATGTTCAGCCTTGTCCGAATCCCAGATGACCCAGAGCCTGATACCATCAAAGCCTCCGAGCTCTGACCACCATCAGGCAAGTCTTCATTCAGCTGATTTCTTCCACCAGGGTCAAACTCTAGTGGCTGGCAAGGAGACAGTTGTGGTGCCAACTGTTGATGTTGGCATTCATCTGAAGGTGTAGTCTGGACTTCCAGTGTTGGGTCTAAATCTTTGCGTGGAAAACATTTAGGAATGACTAATGCATATTCTTCATCTTCAGAGGATATTTCAGACAACCGGTCTGATAAGAGATGTTCCGGGAGGTTATTGCTGTTGTTCCTGTGTTCCTTCACATTTGGATTCAGAAAGTTGTGACTGATGAGAAGAGCCACATTTTCCATCAGTGATTGATTTTGCAGATCTTGTTGCAACGTACATGGATGTTGAGCTTCTGTAGACTGAAATGGGTTAAGCAAATATGTGGAATGAGGAATTTCTTGTTCTGCAAGGGTGTTGTTCACAGGAAGTGAAGTTTTACTTGGCAGATGCACAGCAGGAAGGAATGATTTTTCATGTGGCCTCATTTCTGGGTTTACAAAAGCCTCTTGTTTAATTGTGGTGGCACTTTCACCAGATCCAACACATTCTTCCCTTTCTATCCATCCAGTAATTGTATTACAGTCTGATGACACACTTCTCTGTGGTGCAGTCTCTTGAGCAACACCAGGATCCACTTCAGCTTGAACATTTTCACTTTTACATGTGTGCTCATTCTGGTCTAAAGATGCGTAATGTGTTAGCTGCAATCTGTTGTTGTCCTCTGACAGCTCATCACAGGGTGCAAGCCCATCCTTTCGGTCACTTCTAGCCTTGTCCAATATAGAACATTTTACAACCTTTCTAGCTCCGTCTATTAGCTTCTTCAATTTACACTCATTGTCCAAACTCATCTTAAGCTTCTCCCCCTCGATTTTCTCGTTTTCCACTTGTAACAGGCAAGCCTCCCTCGGCTTGCTCTCATTAGATGACCTGTTTGCATCCAAATGTTTGCTCCCAAGCAGTTTGTCTTTGGGGTTTTCATCATAGAATCTGAGCTCATTGATCTTCAGGTTCTCCACCATGATCATCTGATCCAGAATTTGGACTGTCCTTAGCTCTGTCAGTAGGCTCGGCCTGCAACAAAATGCTTCTGTATCTGCTTTGCTTGCAGCTAAGGTTAAATGCCCATCATCGTCAGAATCCTTGGTTTCACTAGCAAATCCAGCCGATGTGGGTGTACTTAAGCTGAGAGATTCTGCAGTACCCAGGCAGTCATCAAGGCCAATAGGATAAGCGTCAGGCAACTCAATGGGGGACATCTTTAAAAAGGACAAGAGCAGATAATGTGCATAATAATAAACAAAACGAACAAGGACACAAATGTGCGACGCACACCATCGTTAGAAAACATATTCCTAAATCATCAATGACAGCATATCACCTGCAAATTAGCACAATTTGACAAAGTGTTATCAAATACATAATTAAATGCATTTTCAGTCTTTCAATCCTTTAGTTTATAGTCTTTCATTCATTATTTTAGGATAGCAGATTTAATGAAACCTGTCAACAATCTGTGTCACACAATGAACATGCATTTACTTAAAGTGACTTTAGTTCTAAAAGTTAATTTAATCTGTGAGAAATTCACCATTCCAAGCTGGTCCTGACTGTCCCACAATGGCATGTAACTGTGCCCGTCTTCTGACCTCAGCAGGTCCTCCAGCACAGCCTCCTGAGCAAAAACATTTTCTTCCTCCTGTCGAGACAGACATTTGACATCTGATCAGATCAAGTAATAAATAAAAACTCTTTAATCAGGCCTTTATGACTTATGCTTCTTACCTCCAGTATTTCACCAGCCCTGCCAAGTATCTTCTCCACCTCCCTCAAACCCTCCTTCTCCTTTTCATCCCAGTCCCTTTAGGGGTCAGTGGGTGGAACAATAGAAGAAAGACAAATAGTCAGTTCCGAACAAAATCCACATTCAACAAATGGTTGTAATGTTAACTAGGAACTCTAAACGAGTCACTTGGTAACACAAAGGCTAAAGTAAAGTTACATTTTTCCACTTTTCAGTGGCTGTTCTTCAGCAAAATGACTTTGGCTCACTTACCTATCCCCAGCATCCTGGTCATGGAAGTCATAAGAATCCCAGAGAAGAGTAGGAATCCCCTCTGTTGTGCCGATAGACTCGTCTCCCTCATCTGTAATAGTGCTGGAGAGTATATTGCCGATGGGACTTAATTCAGAATCCTCAAAACTACTTTGAGAATGTAGTATACAGTCCCTGCTCTTAAGACATTGATGCTCTAAGCTGCTAAACACCTCCGTTTTTGTAGGCTGTTGAGATTGGTTTGTGTGATTGACAGTGGAGTGGGGGTCTAAGGGATTCAGGAACTGTAGGTCCGTCTTTGGTGGTGCAGGGTTCTGTGTGATGGTGACAGTGTATGCATGTTCCAGGTCATCTACTGGCAAGCTAAGCCAAGGATTATTAGGAAGTTCTGCTGAGCGCTTCACTTTGATCTCAAAGTTAAGGGAATCTTTGGTTACTTTAGGGATGATCTGGATGCTAGCCCTTGAGGTATTTCCCACAGAGCCAAATTCAATTTCCTGTCTATGATCCTCAGGATCTGAAACACTTGAAATGTTCTCTTTGTGTATTAGAGGATTGCTAATGGCAGGTCTCACAGATTCCTCGCTCCCAGCTAATCTCCCACCGCAGGTCTCCAGCTGGCTGCTCCCCAATCTATTAATGCCTGAGTCAAATGGTCTGAGGGAGGGTGGTGGTTTGCCATTGGCAAAAACAATCCTAGAATGTGTTGTAGAGGTATACGTTCTAGTATGAAGTGCTGCTTCATTTACACTTTTACAACTGATGGGAGTGGAATCTGAGGAGCTGTCTAGAACATTCCTGGCAGTCCTCTGTGTATCCCCGTCAGCAGATGAATGATGTACATGGCTGCTCCACAACAACTCATATTGCCAGTGTAATGCCTGCTGGAGGTGTCCCACAGCCACAGGTCCTGAAGAAATTATAAGTTTCCTCAAAGTCATGCACCTGACAAATAAAAAAGGGGATTACTTGCTGTGGCAGTATCAACATGCAGAGATGACCAATCTATACAAGAATCAGGGTGATAACATATTGGAGAATGGCCTTTCATGTCAATGGATTAAACAAAATGGCACCAGGCAATACAGCTGTAATATATCAAACTTTATTCTATCTCACCGCTGAGACATCTGCTTGCCTGCCTGCTGAACCGTCACATCTGGTACGACTGAACACAGATAAGCCAGATGAACCAACTCCTCTGCATCTGGTGGGGGATTCTTCTTAAGGAAAGCGGACAGTTTATGCCTCCATGCAGGGATCGTCCCATCGATTCTCATGTGCTTTTGTGCCGCATCAACACCTGAAAGCAACTCCTGGAGGAAGTTTTCATAGAGGATCAGATCGTACCAGCTGTGTGCCTGTAAGAGAAAGCATTCGTGTTCAACAGGTTCATGGTATGTAGTGCATACAGTACACACAGGTTCCCAAGTATTCTAGTAAAAGTTCACAGTACTTCATTGCTCAAGCGGACATTTAACTGATGTCAAGTTCTGTCACTCCAAGAAACAGCAACCTGTTTTACTTATGAACTAATGGATGCCTAACTATCTCACCTCTCATCTTCCAGATGGACTTGACAACTACAACTACTACTTGACAGTGGCTTTCCTGGCTAAGACAGCTCACTTTGAGCAGACAATTTAACCGACAACAAGAACAAAACAATTCTAGTGCTTTCAGACTTTATACTGGACAGATTTTATCCATCTTCCAAACCTTTCAGCTGCTTTTGGTTCTTCAGTGGGCCACTCAAAAAGTCTAATGAGCTAATAAATTCTTTTAACCACACATTTTTGTTTAACTGAAAATACAGGTGAGCAATAAATCAAATTGATACATTTTAGTTTTTTAACATTTGTTAGAGAAAGAGTGAGGAAGTAGGGCAGTAGCTAATTATTGAGGTAAATACATTGATTTCATTTTGCCACGAGAGATGGCAGTCAGGACACAGAGCAAGACTACCAGTGTATGTGAGGTCTGTGTCACTAACTAATGATATGAATATAAATAAGTTGCGTCATTTCTATTATTATTATATATATTGATAGTTCTGTGTTTTTGTCGTTAAAAAGTGATGCCTGCAGTTCACAACAGAAGCATTAATTGACGAATGAAGTATGTTCACAAAATATTGTTTTACTGTTGTACAGCTACATAGCTTTATATTATGGAAGGGAGAGTATACTGGAAACCTTTCAATGTTTATTTGATGCATACATTGTGGATTTTCTCCAGTCATTGCATCCAGTCGCTAGGTTTGATTTTATCTAAACAATATATAATTTTGTTATTATCCTTTAGCATTAATATTGCATTTTTCAACAAAAATTACCTTTGAGCATGTGGTGCATTTTGCTATTGTTGAAATATACATCATAGTTAAACATTTATTTGAATTGAATTTTGTCTACCCGAATGTACACAGAAAAAAAACGAGTTAAATAGTGAATTGGCCATAAAACAGAAAAAACAAAAAACCAACCCTAAATTCCAAACTCCTTTGACACAATCCTTTTTCTTCCAGCTTTCTTTTGCAACTTCCCTAGTCTACAGCAGAGAACTTGCCTTGTTGAAGTAGTGATGATATTTTGAAACTGCTCTGAGTGTTTGGAAAATGGATTGCACCGAAGAGTAGAGTTTCTCCTTAAGCCTCTCGAGATCCAGAACCCAGCACTCCCTGCTCTGACCATCAAACGGCAAGATTCCTGCTACCGTCTGGATCACATCTTCAGCACCGCAAACAAGCTCCTGAGCAGCGGTAGTTGAGGGTAAAAAAAAAAATCTATTAAGATGTTAAGTTGAGAGCAAAACATGAATTGAATCATATGCAAAATGGCAGTGTGATATGAAATACTGATCAATTATATGGGTCTGATTAGATATGTAAGGTAAATCATGGAAAAGACTCAGTATCAATCACATCACTAACGGTAATCAATCACAGTATTGTCTGATTGGGGCTACACTCGACAACAACTAGAAATACATTAATGCAAAAAAAAAAAGTAGATAGGAAACTGCTACACAAATAAAAAACATCAACTCAATAAGTACCATTGCAGGAGTGTGAATAGATGCCTCAAATTGGGATACCAACATCTCTGCCTTAGCAAAATCCTTTGCTATCTCGATTTTGTATGAATGGAGATTCTCTTGGAGAAGCGTCTCAATCTGCTCTGTGATCTGCATGCAAAAGTAAACACTGTCAATCAATGGAGGTAAACAAACATTTATCCACAGCTATCAATATTGAATAATGTTCTGTCTGCAGGTTGTTGGCAAGAAACTGGTTAATGGGGTGGGACAATGTACATCCTCATCTTGGCGGACTTCCTTGCACTAAGCTCACATTCTTTAAAATTATTTAAAACCTAGTATTTGGAAGCCTGCAAAGTCGTGACCTGTGACTTGAATAAAAAACATGAGATATTAAAATCGTGCTGCTTAGCACTTAGCCCTTGAGTTCCCTTTTTTCCCCCCAAAGACCAACAAATCACTGCCTTTGAACTCAACATTTAAAACATAACTAACTACTAATTAGCATATTAACAGATCGGTGTGTAAATGTGTTATCACACAGAGCACCTTCCACAATCACAAACATGTTTTTTCGAACTCAAAAAATCTCACAAAACAAACAAAGAAATCTGTAAATAAATGTAATGTATTTACAAATAAATTAATAGTATTTGTCATTATCTTGGTAGCATTTTTTTGGGTGGGATTTGTGGATCCCAGTTCTACATGTGTGGATCTCTGTTTCAAAGTGATGGGGAGTCATTTTAGTTTGTTGGACTATGGTAACCTGTTAAGATATGTGAGTAAGTGACAAATGCCTGGGGGGGTTGGTCTTTGTTAGTAAGGTTGGTTGGAATTGGATTTGATTGACCTTCTGAAAAAGGCCATGTTTTTTCCCCCCTCACACACGCACCTGTGTGCAAAACCAAAATCCACACATGTGTAACTGGAACTCAGTAAAATTACTTATATTAATGAATTTCTTGTGTTTGTGGAATGTATTTTATATTTACAGCTAACATGTTTACACACAGATTGTCAATTTGTTCATAAATATGTTTAATTGCATAAAGTTGAAAAGATCACTGCCTTAACAATTAATGGTAAGAAGATTAAATAGGAGATTAAGTTTATAAAATGAATGATCACATATCTAGCAACCTAAAATCCTGTGATTCCATTTAGTCTTTATTGCATAAAGTCCACTTGGAAGCAGGTCATGACTATGCTGTCCTGGTGGTATATATTCTATTGTTGAGTCTTGTTTACTTTAGGATAACTGACATAACCCACCAAAATGACTGGACAGAAATAACACCTTAGCAAGCCAAACAGATAAGTAGCGAAAGCACTGTTAGGCCCAAGCAGATGTCAGCTGACTCACCTGGAGTGCGTCCTCTCGCAGCTGGAACACCTGCAGCTGCAGACGTGCTTGAGAAAAGGCCTGTTGCCACAGAAGTTCCACTTTTTCTACAGCTGCAGTAATCCTGCAAAATGCAAAACGACATGGGTATAATTGGAATCAATATTTCAGTATTTTTCAGTGGATGTCCTGAAAGGCTTTTGTTAAATGCTTGGATGTATCCAATGTAAAATACACAGTACATCTAATTAAATGGAACAATCTGCTCCTTCATGCTTTGTCCATGTATACGTCATAAAGTTTCAAAATACACTCTGTACAGGTGGGATCTACTGAATTAATTTCTTGGACATTTTATAAGCACTTGTTATTGTCAGAACAGTTTTATGCTCCTTTGCCAAAAAACCCAACTAAAAAATAAGAACAGTTACACCAATGAAATGTTTTTTCCAACTTAAAAACTTTTAATGATTAGATTACAAATAAATGGTAAATTACTAAAAACAATCTTATTTTAGAAAAGTAGAATACAGATGTAGTTGCCAACAACAGCTAAGAAGGAACAGAGAGAACAAGTTGTGGATTGGTCTAAAGATACAGTATGCTGATGAGTTGCCGTTTGAGGCATTATCAACAGGCAAATTTAAGTATTATCAGCAGGTAAATATAAGTAAACAGTTGCATGGTTGTTTTTCATAACACATACATTAAAAGCATACTCTGCAAGTGCACTGTATATACCCTTATCAGGTGATGCCAGCGTTTCTTTGTTTAAGTAGGCCATTTTTAATAATGATGTGCCAGAGACACCTTTGCGAAATAATTGTTTTTAGAAACTTCTGACTTTTTATAATGCATCTGTTGCAACTTGATCATGGTTTAATTTATCATCTGGCATCATACGAATATGATTTTTTTTTTTTTTTTTTTTTTTTAAATCAATAAATTCTTCCGATTTTCTGCCTCGTCCTATTAATAATTAAGATCTTCGAAAATTACCTCGACCTTTGATCTATGCATTATATACTGACTGAGAACGTTCACAGATGTGTGGTTATATAGAACACACATGCCAGCTAAGATGGCATAGTAATGGTGCCACATCCTTAGTGAACAACAAATAATGATCAATAGCATTTAATACCTTCACCCTTTTCAGCTGCCTGCTGGTTGCCTACAGTACCTGTTTTGATACTGGAGCATGTCGAAGGTGGTGTAGATGAAAAGGGAAGTGCCAGCCATTGCCTGGTAGCATGGCTCAATGTCAGGATAACGTAGTTTTTCCACCACACTCTCACAGTGCTTCAGAAGATCATCCAGACCCAGCTCCCTACACATCAACATAGTAGAAATAAATATTGAAATTGGTTAGCTGGCATGATTGGTAAAAACAAAACATTATCTAAGGCAATTCATTGTTTGTTTCTTCTTAATGCAAATCTTAAACAGTAACAGATTGGCAACTATCTAGAATGTTGGCAGTTCAAAGCCACTATCCCATTTGATCCATTGGAATAGCGAAATACTCAGCTCTGTGGGTAATGATTTTTTTCTAGTTGCTAGTTGTCAGTACTGAAGTTGCAGCATTTTTGATTAACTGGGGCGTTTTTTGGAACAACATACCTACAGTACCTAAGTATTAAATGCATACAATATTTTTCCAGCATCCATTTTTTCAGAGACAGGATGTCCATAATTTTCATTATGATAGCGCTGTAATAGAAAATCTTATGTGTGAGTCAAAGGTTCAAAAATAAATCCTAGGTTCCTTACAGTGAAACTGGAGGCCAAGGTAATGCATCGAGACCAACTTTATGAATGGATAATGTTTCTCTGATGAAGGTGGAGAAAGAACTTCCTTGTTGATAATTGGTAGCATGTTTCATCATTTTCCTCATTCATACTGGCCAATGTGTACATCCCACTCTAAGCCAATGTGAGAGACGCACTGAAAACTCGGCTTTAACAGAGTAAACTGATCAGCCAGACTTGCTCTACATCATCCTTTGGTCCTTGCCCCACAAGGGACAAAAACACTGTACAAAAAAGCTGAAAAATCCATTATGGACACCCTGCTATTGCGTGGAGACGACATCACACACACTATAGGCGGCCACGGTCATGCTGTGGTGAAGAAAGGCCACTGTCTCAAAGATGGTGCAGGGAAAAGTAACTGTACATTTGACTATGCAATTGACTTTATAGTACCATATCATTGCAATCAATCAATTGTATATAATTTGAACAGGAAATAACTACAAAGCAATCTTCAGTGTATACATGTGAATGTTTTGACAGATTTTCAGTTCTAATTATAATTTACATCAGCAAAAGCAGAGATGTAGGCATACTGACAACTGGCATAGCAGAAGGGAAATAGGGATTTACAATATAATCTGTAATGAAGATTTTCTGTTGACCATGTGTGCATATATTCTATGACCCTGCCATGCTACCGAGCTGTTCACCCTATATAGCTCATGCCATGATGTCCGGAGTTTCCGTCCAGAACACTTCTCCATGACATGGTTACAGCCCACGTGTTTATCTTTAAGCTATATATAACTTGTATTCACACAATAGTTTAGTGTCATATAACCAGTATTCACAAAAAAGTGTGCTATGGCTATTGGCAACATTTTACATAAGTGCGATTTTATAATCAATAATTGCAGGTTGCATTTGTGAAACTGACCTCCTCAGCTGTTGGAACGTGGCCTCGTTGGTGGAGCAGAAGAGTTGGAGCTCTCTGAAATTGGTGGGCAGTGGCAGCCTCGACAGATTCTGAAGAGTGGAAATACAAGTTGGAAGCCACTGGACCACTGACAGGAACTCCTGGACAAATACATCAATCTCCTGCAGGGGGCAGCACATCATCAGAATCACTTTAGAATCCCACCATCATGAAAAGATAGACAGTTTATGACAGCTAAGCATGACCGTTACCCTCTTTAAAATCGTTGGAAGTGTTGTTTAGGGCCAAACACCAGTGCAAGGACTCTTAAAAAACAATCTTGGAATAATGGAAAATATATATTTGATTCACTATTTAGCCATTTTGTTTAACAATCGATTTAAAATAAAACACATTAGCAAAAAGAATTATCCTCCACTCTGTTTCTGTATCAGTAGGGCACCTAAACAAAAATGGTGCATTCAAAATGTTTATGTACCAGTGAGATGTAGAAGTGTTGGTTATATGCAGAAGACAAACTCTATAGTAACAAATGGATACATAATATAAAAAAGGTTATCTGCATCATTAAGTCAACTAAAGCATTTTACTGTTGTGGCTTCTGAGTGTACATTTGTGGCACGATTTCATTCTGAACCATCATGAATATAGTATGAGAGTAATTTTGGAGTTTAACATATTTCATAGCGTAGTTGTAATTCAAGCTGATCAAGCTTATGATGCACGAGATTAGAGGCTGAATTATGCTCAACAATTGAGCATGACTGGATGTTTAATGTAATGGAAAGAGGGGCTCCATTCACTTGCTAATAAGGTCAGCTGAGTTCACGAGCCTTTTGCACAAGCTTCACCAAGGTAATAAACAATAGATGCAGGCTTCATGGATTTCACAAATAAAAACATCTCCTGATTAAGCTGAGCACCCTCTCCATCACAAAGAGACAATATTGAGGTGGAATAAATAATATGGCTGTAGTATCCTATACCACAAAAACTGGAAGCAGATGTAATTGCTACAAGCAAAAGCAGAATTAGTGAGTATAAACAATAACATGTTGAGGTGAGCAAAAAAATGTCCCTTTGTTTCCGCTGATGGTTAATTTGACCGCCTCGGAGGTCTTGCTTTGAATCCAACTCAGATGGTTACTTTACTATATACTGTCACTGAGCTGGTCATTGTCAAACAAAAACAAAAAGGCAAATACAGAACGTTATTAAACCACCTGTTCAAGATAGAGTAATATAATATTTTCTAATGTTTTGATGCCTCATCATGTCTTCACAATGCCCAGTGCAGTGTGGTTGCAGAAGAGTGATTGTTTGTGTGATTAGGTGTATTTATAGTTTAAAATCTATCTATTTTCCACAATGGACAAGCCCCCTATCTGCAATCAGTACCTATAAATACTAAATCAGAAAAGCAGCAAAGGGAAACAACAGGGGGACATAGGATAGATTGTTTTCAGATTATTAAATTAATATTGACCGTTATTGCTTTATTCTGACATAACAGTGTAATATTCGTAGCAACAGTTCTGTATCCGTATTTACATCATAATTTTTTATCCATGGTTTACAGTTTTGGATTATTCTGTAATCACAGTATATTCTTGCATAACACGTTTCCTAAATTTTTAATTTTGTAATTCCTATCACTATCTCCAAAGTTAAGATCTGAGTAAATTGGGCATTAGAATGTCCCAGAAGCCATGAGATGTGGCTCTTTACATTCCAGTAAGATCATTTTTGCCCACATCCTCACAGCTCTACACACTTGTATGAAGGCCATTAGGTATGCTGCAATACAGTCAAGAGAATATTGCACTTAAGAGCGGCTTGTGTGAAGGGAAAGCCAGACCTTGCAGGATAGAACCAGTATCTTCACTTTACAAAAAGAAGCCTAAAGTCACTAGATTTGGCAGTGGTTGTTTCTGAGAGCAGGTGTCATCTCCAGACTATAAATCCCCCCAGCACCAACATAAAATAGCTTACAACGATGGATTTTATTTTTTACTAATTAGATTCATTCTTAATCAAAAAGAAAATGTAATAAAATTACCTTGATGAAGGCTACCCAGCTCCGATGACAATATATAAAGTAGCCACCCAACGATGCTGTTAGCTGGCTTCTATCAATGTAGTTGGAGAGTGCTGAGATTTCTTTTAAGAGTACTCTCTGCAACATATGAAATTGGAGTTATTTATTGGAATTAAGTCTAAACACACTCAGGTTGTGTTTTTTTACTGACCTTCAAAGCACCAGTGCGAGACTTTGCTGGAGCCAAGACTTTTAGCAATGGCTTGGCAACATCCTTCTTTTTGGGCTGAATTATGTACACAGTGTGGACTGTCCGCTTGTCCACCTACAAAACAAAAGCCAAAAGCAAAAGTTGCACCAAATCTAACTGATGAATGATACATGGTTATACCTCAGATCTTATGACCCTTAAATTCCAATCCTACATAAGGCAACTCATGTCATTTTGGAGATTTTGCACAGCCTTATCAGAGGGAAGTTCATGTATACACTCCCAGGGCCTGTTTTAAAAAGGAATTCCACCAAACTCTGAGTCTAACCTGGAACTCTGAGTTGATCTTTCCTCAGATAGAAAAATCTGAGTTTAGTCCCTGAACTGCCGTTTTGAGTGCGTTCACTCCAAGGACTTCAATTCCTGTCAGATCGCATCCAAAGAGTGAGAGTAGGCCTACACATCTTCTCTGCCTTAGCCTCAGGACTGCACCCTTCACAATGCCGCAACAGCATCAATACATCTGCAGACAATACTGTAGCGCATTTTCTGTAGTAGAGCAGCTTAAACACCATTATTTTTGTTTAGCAAAATTCAACATCCCAAAGAGAGCTTTCTTTTTCCACCCCATGTTAATGTCAATCAGAATGTTGTCTGTGTTTATATGCAATTTATAGAGACGATCTGAATTTCCCTGTGGGAATTAAAAAGGGTCTATCTATCTATATCTCACAAGTGGACACAGGTGACATATTCCAGAAGCAGATGTGAAATTGTACTCATCTATGGTAGACTTGTGATCCCATCTCTCAGGAAGGATGTTTAAAAAAAAATAATAATAATAATAATAATAATAAAACATAGGGCCATAGGTGCCAAATTAAGAAGATAGATATATTATTAAGATGCAATGTTGTATGCGAATGTCCTCACTGAAGATCAGCTTTGTGTTGATATAGTCCTGAAACTTACGCAACAAGACGGTTTCTACTTCATCCAAAAAAAAGCTACATTCAAAAATAAATATATTACAAGTCTACAAGGGCACCCCTGGGAGTTGTATAAGAAAAAGAGTACAAGATTTAAAAAAATATTTATAATATAGTAGTCAATCCCAAAGTTCCATGCAAATAGTCTGTTTTGGTGGCCAGCCAAGCTACAGATTCATGCTCCTCCCTGCCCATGAAGACCATCGGCTTTCCCCACAATTACAAATACACAAGGCTCCAGCGCCGAAGACAATGCCTTTCAGAGCACAGACATTGCAACACCAGTAGAGGTGATAAAACATCGCTTTTTTGTCACCATCTCATCATACTGAAGTTAACAATCATGTTTTCAGACACCAGGAACCAGTTTGACTAATCCACGGTTAGGCTAGTGAGAACATCAAGAAATCAACCATGTTTTAGTATGAAACTCAAGGTGCATGTCAGGGAAGCTCAGTATCAATAGCAGCTCCACATCAAACAATCTACCATGACCATACCTCAAGCTGAAGAAGGGTCTCTGCGATGAACCTGGTTGTAGAGAGCGAGGCGTGACTCAGATCAGCAACCACCGACACCAAACTCTCCTTCTCCTGCTTCTTACTGTTAAGAACAATTCAACTGTCAGTGCATCAAGTAACCCCAATCACACATCCACATGACAAGCCTATCCGACTCCACGTACTTGTGCTGAGACAGAAAGTAATTCACGAAGTTCACCACCTCCGCTTTGCTTAGCTCTGAATAGAGCTTGACTTGTCCATCCACTGGGAACATGATCAAAGGGCAGCCATGCTGATCAAAAGCTCCTGTACAGACACGTAACACAAAACATTCACTTCACACAGTTTATGAGATTCATAAGAGAAACTTACAGTTTTGATAAAACTGGTATTCATATGAAGTTATACACCTCATCTCCACCACAGCTGGAGTTATTTTTGAGTACTACAAGCACTAAAACAATACATTTTAGTTGTTCTCCTTCCAACCAAACAGAGAAGATAAAAGAAAAAGATAATACAATTATACGGATATATATTTTAGATATTTTAATTATATATATATATATATTGATCAATTGGGGACAGGGCTTTTAGCCTGCAGTAATGGGCACTTATAATAGTTAAACTGTAGTCTTTTGAATTCTGGGGGGCGGGGGGGATGATGGATTCATAGCTACCAGGGAATAATACAGCGCCGGAGTTGAGCACATGATCCGCAGGCAGCGGCAGGGAGGGGATACATTCCGGAACCGAGCTCTGGACGTCTAAGATTTGAAGGATGAAAATTATTTCAAGGGAAAACACCATGACAAGACTTTAGAACAACTCCGGTTATGTAACCACTGGACAAACCAGTCAGGCACATTTCTCGCCGCCTCTCAAAAAAAGTGTTTTGATGAGCAGTCGACATCAAAACACCTTATGAAAATTCTACTTTTGTCAAAACGTCATCAGAGAACTTGACGACCCAGTGTCAATAAGTCTGCGTGTGGTAGGACGCTAGTCATTTGAACAGTTGAAAGTCTGTCCTACCTGTTGTGTATCGGCTCATCACTAACTCCTTACTGGACGTTTTTTTTTTCAACAATAGTTTACTCCGCCTGGTGTTGAAGTGAACCTGCACCATGCACCGAGAGACCTCATCTAACGCACAGCCTTTTTGAGCAATGTCGGAACAAAAGGGACCCGCTGGACCAGACTTGATCACTACCTAGCTACGCCATGTTGCGGACAGGCTTCACCTCGCTGCTCGCTTAATTTATAAGAGGCGGAGGAAAGACAAGGGTGGGGGGGGGGGGCGGTCTGAAACGGCAAGCCCAGCCCTGGCTCCCTCCAACATCCAACAAGGACTGTGGCCAGAGTTTCTTTAATATTAATGCGATGCTTTATCTACACAATCCTGACCGAAAACTTTATTTCATATTTTAATTTGTTTTTATGTTATTTACTCAGATGCATTTTTAGTCAGGCATATTATACCTCGCACCTGTGCACTGGTGCTATGCAGTGTAACCAGCTGAAATGATTTGTCATCTAATTTGACCCATCTTGCAGCCATGCAGTCAAATCTTACTTTACCTTACTGTGTTTAAATCTGTGAATATCTGTCCAGCTTTACTGACGTGTCAAATCACATCAATAGGTGCTGTGCAAACCGATTGTGTCATCACCGAGACACCAGTGATGGAACCCAGGTTAATGGCTGAACTAAAGTTTTCTTTCTGCAGTTTCTTTTATCAGTTGATGGTGCGTTTACTTAAATCTGATGGATGACATTCACTGATATTATGATGAATTGTATGTACTATTGGCCACATTATAGCCAGACGAAGGACTGTTATGACATGATGTATCCTTATTTAATAATAATAAATAATTTAGCTTTATTTTCTTCTATTATTGTACTATTGTTCTATTATTTGTTTTTTCACTTTTTGAATTCCTTTTACTTGTTTCTGTTTCTCCTTTCCTATTTGAGAAAAAGGTTAATTTCAAGGCAGCGTTACCTTGAATTTGACAAATAGTGATAGATGTTGCCCTCACAGATGCAGACACCTTCTATATTTTAAGTTCAATTTAACATTTTCTTCTTTGACACTTTTGCAGTGTATTGCTGGGGCTGGCTCAGGCGATACCTAAACCGTACCTTAGCTATGGTGCAATAGGCCTAGACTGTTGGGGGTAAATTCCATTATGCACTGAGCTTTCTTTCTCTCTCCCTTTTTCTCTCATAGTCATAAATACTGTAAAATTATTGTGTTGATTTTCTTCTGTTCATCCTTGGAGAGGGACCGCTATACCTGTGCATCTCCATGAGGTTCTTTCTTTTTTCTCCCTGTTAAAAGGAAATCTTTGGTAGTGTTTCCTCACCTTTTTAACGGTTATGGTGCAGAGGATGACCACTCTGTACATATTGTGAAGCCCTATGAGGCAAACTGTTACTTGTGAATATAGGCTATACAAGTAAAAGTTGACTTAAGGGATTCCTGTTCCCTCTGTCTCTGATGAGTGAAAAAAACAGCTACCACAGGAGCAGTATGATGGAAAATATCAAATGTATTGAAACCTTGATGTTTCCTACCACAGTATACCTTGAAACTGGTAACGGGCCTACCGTGCCTCCCTGAAACATGCGTATCTACCCAGGTAGTCATTCTCAGTGCCACCCAAGATCTGTTCAGGGTTCTCCCAAATTGACATAGCCTTAAGTAAAGATAAGGCCATTTCTTTTTACATTCTTTCTGTGTAGGTTTACTGGCAGTCTTTTTCTCACATCATCTGCAGTGTGGATTATGTCTCACCTTGTAGAGATTGTTAAACCCTATGAGGCAAACTTTGATTTGTGAATATGCGCGTTATATATATAAACTGAAGAAGCCTCGGATGAGAGGTGAAATGTCTTCAAGAAAATCTTCAACCTGTCCAGTTGCCCTTCTTTGAATCGCTCTTGATATTTATTTATTAAAAAAATATTTGAATCATTCTTATCCCACCACAATTTTATAACTTGATTCTGAAATTGTATTACTGGTTCTGAGTCACAATATTTAAACACTAAATGATAAGTTATAAAGCTGATGCACATTTTGCCTATTGTAAGTAACATTTCCCCCAATGTGTTACTTTATTGTTTTTGACAGCTGTTTTTTGCAGTGTGTCAAAGATAGTGTGACTCATTGGGCGACATTTCATTGTTGAATAGTGAAATCTCTCAAAGAGAGAGACTTGGACAATGATCAAGAGCTGAGGGTGGATGCAATTTAAACAAAAATAATAAATATGAGTTAGTTTGGTTTTATGTGCATGACATTACCTTTGAATTACTTTTAAACATTTGTACGTTGTTTAAAATATATCATACTATTCAAATTAAATCTGAAACTTGACATGATGTCGTTTCCATTATTTTTTTCAAAGTTTACTGTACAGAGCGCTGAGAACAAAATGTGCTGTCCCAATACCAATGGCCCGTCGGTTCATTTTTAATCACCGTTTTGGCACCTCAGCTAAACAGTTTGGGCACCCCTGCCTTACATGTACCACAGACATTTAGAGGATTTTATTCAGTTCAGACCTGAAGAAGCCTCTCAGATGAGAGGTGAAACGTCTTCAAGAAAATCTTCAACCTGTCCAGTTGCCTACTTTGAACTGGTCTTGATGTTTATGGATTGTACTTTATATACTCAGCATAGACATACACTCAAAGTGGTGCTACAAAGAAATACAATAACACTCAACATAAGGGAAATATTACAGAAGAGTTATGGTGACGGATAGTACAAGGAGGTCGTTTGTTTCTCAAAAATACAGGTATAGATAAGATAATATAAGATGTAGTATTGGCACTGTGATACACGCTCGAGTCTAGAAGGTGGCGGTAATACGCATAAAAGCTGTTTGCCAACCGCCAATTAACACCAAAAATATCGTGTTTCCTTACGTCACTGGCAGGGTCTCAAGCATGGGCGTCAATGCGCTTTATTTTGGATGATCAAACCGGAACTTAGTGTTTCGCATGCGCTAGCTCTGTTTGCGTAAGTGGTGCTGATGTGAGGCAGCTACGTATTTCAGTATTTAACATCAGCATCGCTGCAATCCTTCCGGGAGCCTCTTAACTTGCACTACCTCACATAGACGTGTAGACTTTAATGTCGGCAGGTCTTCCAATAGGAAACAATTGCTTGAATCGTTTCAAAAGTGTTAGCCTGCATCGAACCATTACAACGTTAGGCTAACGACACTTAGCTAATATGCTAGCGGTGTGCGTTTCTGGAGCTAGCCTTATTGCCACTGTCCTGTCATGGTGACATTCATCTTAGGCAGTCATGGTGGGAAAATGAAAGTGGCGACAGTAACTAACCAACACATAGTTTAACGAGAAACGATCTCCCTCCGTTAAGCATAAAGAAATGAACACGCCGCTCGGCAGAAGCAGGTTAGTCGGACTTGCTTGTGGAGCCACAGTCGGCTTGGGCTTGGTTGCCTTCATCGTTTATAGAGCGATCAGACGGAGAAGGTGCCAGAGACTGGTGCTGGAGGGCCGTACATCTCGCCAGCTGTTTCACGGGGCGGATGGTGGCGATCTGCTGCTGCTGGAGACGCCGGATGCTCAGGGTGGGATATACGCTGATCTGCTTGCCACTGGAACGAGTTTGTTTAAAAAGATCAGCGTTTGTGTGTTGAATAGAAATGGAAATGCCTGGCCCCGACTCCCCACGGGTTTTAAGAAATGTTTCATTGTGTGGCTTGCTGAATGTTAACTTGTGGTTAACATTTTTCATTTTTTTTTATGTTGCTGCCTTTTGGTAAGAGTTCATACTTCCCTCATAAATAAAAACGTAATAGCCTATGATGAGAGAGACAGAGAACAGAATTCTAATACGTGTTTCAATGTTTTGAAATACGTTTTTGGAAATACATTTTCTTATTCTGCAACCAAACATGGACAAATTAGATGGATCCGGATTCCTGGTTTCCTGTTTAGGGGACGAGAGAAGATAACAAAATATATAGTTTGTTTGTCATGTGCACTGTTGGTATAACATGCAGTGAAATGTGTTATTTTTCCCTGGAAACAGTTTGTAAAAATCAAATAACACAATATAAAAAAATATAAGAAGGTAGCACACAAGTGGTAAAAAAAAAGTGGGGGTTTGGATTGGGTGTCAGGACTAACACAATCTCTCTCCCCATCTCGTTCCCAGAGGTGAATGCCCAGGAGCAGGCTCTTGCAGCAGTGGAGGCAGCGGTTAAGGGTCTGTCCCCGGAACAGCAGGTGGAGCTCAGGAACCAACTGGACCAGGTGCTAAGCTGTGTGGCTTCACTGCGCACAGAGGTGGCTGAGTTAAGAGGCGGCCTTCAGGACATTGCCTTTCAAATCATCCAGGATGTCAAGTGAGTGACGGTTTCATTAAATGAACATCATTTACACTGCGGGGTCTCTTTAAAGATATGATGCCATAGTAAGTAATTTTTGGCCTGACTCTTGCAAAAAAAAAGTCCACAATGATGTCCTTCAAACCGTGGACGTACCTTATTATTCCAAATGCAACAGGATCAATTTCAGGGAAAGTAGTACATGTTTTAAGTATTTCCCTTCCTTATGTCTGTCTTGTAACATTTTTACAGTTATAAGACATGTATAGTACACATCTTTCAAGTATGGAAGCGTTAAGGGTAAATGATTTGAAAAAAAAAAAAGAATTTCCATAATACATTTTTTAATATTCAGCAAATGTGTGTTTTTTCAATGTAAATCAAAATGAGATTATAACAATCCAATGTGCATGAATAATTTCACATACTTGCATGGGTGTGCCAGCAGTATGTGCCTCACCCATAATCGTAATATGACATAATATATTATAAGATCATATATAATACATAATATAACATATTAATAATGATGATAATGAATGAATAGATGAGAGAATCTGCTATTTTTATCATAACACCAACAGGAAGGTTTGGTTGAAGATTTGTTTCAGTTGTGAACAGTACTTCTCTAACTCTCACTGACCATCCAGTGGAACATCACATAATGCATTGTATGCTGGATAAAACTGGGTGAAACATTAATATATAAAACTTAATGGAGCCTGTTGAGATTGTTTGACTGGTGTCCATGCATGTGCATCCTTTTCCTCCACATTTAGAAAGGGAGTGGAGGACAGTCACCGGGTACGTCGGCGCCGTCACGTCCACAGAGAGTGCACTGATTCCATCAGCTCCAGCTCCATCTATTTTACTGCCAGCCAGGGCATGGCCAGCACATATGAAGAGACCAGTGAAGGAGGGTATGTCATGGGTTGGTGCGATTAAAAAGCAGATTTTATATAAATTATAGAAAACACCTACATAGTGTATTCATAACGGCTGTTATAGTATAAGAAAAGCAGCCTAAATTGATTCTTTACTTACTCTATTATATTCATTTAATGCATTGCCACTGTGAAAATATTGGAGTTGAGCTGTTCAGTGTTAATCTTGTTGTGTTTTCTTTTGGTAGTTTATGGGGCCTGTCAGGCAAAGATTGTTAACATCCTTTATTCCTAAAAAAGGAACTAGAGCACTGTTGTGTGAGTCAAGTAGTGCTATGTACAGGCCCAGACTGAGATACAGGTTTGATTTACCTTGTGGCCTTTGTTTGATACGCTTTTTTAACAAGTCCAAATAAGTTAATGTGTCTCAAGCTATTACAGACAGTTAATTAGTACCATGTGTGGCCTACACTAAGTAAATTACTAACATTCATTCCTTTTGTGAGTTTGGCTGTGTTAAGGGTCTTTCTTTGATGGAGGTATGTTGTTCCCTGCACATATTAGGTAAAGAAATGCAATCCAGGGTCCATTGCTCAGTTGGGATGATAAAGATCAAGTAATCAGGAACAAGATTTCTATACAATCTCTGAGGCTTCAAGATTTCATCAGTATTTTGTTATATGGGCAGTCAACTTCACAATTTAAAGTATTTACAGATGAAAATCCAAATCAGTAATCATGATAAGTGCTGAATATGGTTGATCAGCACGCATGCCAAGCTCACGATAGTAGGGCAGCTTTGTGGCTATGGGAACGGCAAATGCCATGGCAAGTTGATTAATACCATGGCAAGTCACCAGAAATGCCCATGCTGGAGTGTTAGCCAAAGGGTAAATGGCAAAACTTTACCCAGGTTGAACTTTATTGTGGACAAACCTGAAGTGACCTGAAGTGTCTCGATAATAATTTTGAGGATTTACGTATCTGTCAAAGAGATCCTCCACAATACAAATACTAAAATTCTTTGTTGTTACAATTTGGGTGAAATAACCATCGAACAGCAATTCATATTCTGTCGCGTGAAACTGCAAGTTTGTTTTTTTTATTTATCATTTCACTCCTAAATATATAATAAATACTGTATATAACCAATGCTACCCCATGTATGTACTCCAGGTACTCCACTGCGTATGCTGAATCAGATTACACAGACAGAGAGGAGGGTGAGAGGGAGCCTGAGCAGGAGTCTGAGGAAGAAGAAGAAGACCAGAGCTGTGCCACAGTCCTCACGCTCCAACTTGAAGATTCTCAGGAAGAGAAGGAAGATGAATACAGAGAGCTGGAGGAGGATAAAGAGGAGGAAGACAATGATAAAGGGAGAGTGCAGCTGGTGACTGACATTACCAGTGGTGAGCTTGCGCTCCTCCTGGCTCAAAGTGACATTCTCCACACAGGAGATGCCAGTTTAAAGGCAGAGGGCTTTCAACTGCTGCTGGACAACAGAGCAGAGGTGAGTAACTGGACACTGACTCACTTTTGCTGAAAATATCACCAATAAAACAACATGGTCAAGATGCTGGACTACCTTTACTATTATAGGACTATAGTCAGGGGTGCACATTAGCGGAACGCAGGTATTCCCAATAATGATGAGGGTGATTAAAGTAATTAGAATAATTGAATAGCATTGTCAGATCGTAATCCTGGTGTGGTGTTAGAGTCCGGCAGAATGGGGACAGAGAGGAGATGCACAGACTATGTCATGTAGGGATGTGATATAAAAAATAGGGATGGGCGCATACATGGATGGAAATCAATGAGAACATAATAATAAGATTTCTAACACACATGACATTGGCAAATTCACAAATCCTGGTCACACCTTAAATGAAGCACAAATGGCGTGTGTTCTGGCAATATCTTCCCCATAATGAGTGACTGGAGATTGACAGATTGATTTCTGATTCTGTGCTTGCAGTATGGAGATAGCAGGGAGTTTTTATGGCGACTGGCTCGAGCCTACAGTGATATGTACGAGTATACTAAGGACAAACAAGAGAAGAAGACCTATGCACAACAAGGTGAGAGACGCACACAGACATACATAAAAATGCAGATTTTACTGCAATAAAAATGTATTCTACTTAATAAAAAGGCAATTTTTCTTACACATGTGTAATAGCTAAACTGCTTGTACAGTATACCCTGCCAAAAGAACAGTTGTACTGAGAGGAAATAGCATTGTTTGCCTTTTCTTTAAACGCATTTTGGGCCAAACTATAAGCTTTTGTTACAGGTCGTGAAGAAGCAGAGGTGGCCCTGAAGAAGACTGGCCTGAATGCTGAGTGTCACAAATGGTAAAATTATAATGAAAACAAGGGTCATTGAGCTTTGAATTTGATTTGATGTAAGCTCTTTTAAGCAATATTGCTTAAGTCACAATTTTACGATATTGGTATTTTACAGTTCTTCTGTTTTTGTATCCAGGTTTGCTGTGCTGACATGTCTAACCTCTCAGCATGATAGCATGCATGGCAAACTAAAGAGCAGCTATATACTGAAGGTAACACAGACACAATTATGTTACCATTCACAGTCTAATTTGTTTGCCAAACATAAACATGAAAGGGAGATCCCGTGTATTTTACGCAGTGAGAATAAGTGGAATGCCTGAAGCACACTGCCTGTGTTGTTCAGTAACCTCACTGAACATCAGTGGCTCATCATTTGTTGGTGTCCACACCAATAGTTTGTCTGCTGCAGCACTATTGCTACAAGTACATCTGTCTGTACTGTTGCTTCTGAGAATGGCCATCAACAATGCCATTCCTCGCTGATTATGGGTTGCCGGTTCCCTTTTCTCCAACCAGGAACATCTTGACCGTGCCATCGCCCTCAGAGATGATGACCCCATGTGCTTCTATTTGGTCGGTAGATGGTGCTATGAGGTGAGACTGTAAAATACCAATAACCAAATCTTTTTACTGTCAACTAAAGGCAACTGCATCTGAAGTCCAAGTTTGTGTGTGTGTGTGTTTGTGTGTGTGCAGGTAGCTACTCTGGACTGGTTGGAGAGGAAGGCAGCGGCTGCCCTCTACCAGAACCCCCCCTCTTCCACATTGCATGATGCCCTCGAAAACTTCCTCAAGGTAGAGGCGCACAGAGTTCTCCTTCTTCAGTCACGCCCATCTGGCCAAGGAGAGTCCACCCTCACAAGATGTGTGTGAGACGGTTACGTGAAAAAAGACAATTCTGTCTGCTCACATTTTTGAGACTGATCCACTTTCGTGTCGGTTTGGGTCGGAGCTTGATTCCCTCTGGCTAGATGCTAGCTTCTCTTGTGCACTGCATAAAGCTTTATGCATCCAAAACTCACAATATGGTAATTTGTCGTCCCCCTCCAAATGAAACTGTCTAGAATTTGTTAGTGACCAGACTTCCTTCTCTAAAGAGTTTTGGTGCAGTCCTTTTGGTTCACAGTGGTTTGATGACTGTATTCAGGTGGACATAGATCGATATCATAGAGAGGGTAAACAAATAACACTTCACAGTCAGAACTGTATGTCCTCCAAAAATACATCTGACGAATTTCAGGATGATGATAGGTAAGGGACAAAACGTTCCAACACAGAATGTTATATGATCTTCTCAGCTGATAATCTAAACTGCAATTGTTTATTTCCTTTGCGGGAGCAGGAACAAAGGTTTCGGTTCCAGGGGTGTTGCAATGACACAATAGGTGTCTTAAAACCCTCCATCACCCACAATGCAAAGGAGAACTTGCCTCTACATTCAGTGAATCTAATACTTTTCATTTTGTATTAATTTGATTTCTACATGGACTTGGAGGATAAAATGAATTCATTAATAATACTAGAGAATTAGCCATCAATCATCAGTTAGTTGTGATTGTACATTTGATGAAGTAAAGATCCAGGGCAAAAGTGCACTGCTCCCCCCATACTGGTCCTCCTCCAAATCACTCTGGTTTCCGAGGGATGGTCCTACATTATCAATTACATTGTTTAACAGAATATCTGCATTCAATCATCCATTATGACTTGTGTCTCATTTGAACTTTCAGGCAGAGGAACTCAGTCCAGGCTTCTCCAAGACTGCAAGACTTTATATTGCAAAGGTAAACAATTCCTTCTGTAGTCAACACATTAAAATGACATTTAAAGAAACTTTGTATTGAACACAATGTGCAATACTTCGATTTTTAACCTGACTGACAATTTGCCTAACAGTCAGTGTAGCGACTTAAACCAAAATAGAATTGCTGAGAGGCTGAGAGGCTGAGAGAAAGAGAGAGAGAGAGAGAGAGAGAGAGACTTGTACCATTGTCTGACTTGCAACTAAGCAAAAGTATGAAAGAAACCTTGCTTTACTACTGAAAACCAACAACTGATCATTCTCATGACCCAGTTTCCAAAACTGATCACTGGGCTGCCCGAAAAATAAACAACATCCTCAATAGTGAGAAATAACAACAAATACATTCTTGATTCTTGATTCTTTGTTTCTTTGCAAAGCATGGGGGTGTCACAAGGAATTAATTAATACTGGCAATCATCATTATGGTGTGTAAATACAGTTAAACTAATCCTATTGTTATTTTGGCTCATAGTGTCACAAGGAACTGGGAAACACCTCTGAGGCCACAAACTGGACCAAGCTGGCTCTGAAGATGACCATTAACACTGATGACGTGAGAGCACACTTGGACTTTGCAAGACACATGCATGCACGCACAAGCAAGATATTCATATTTTTCTTCATACAGTAGCTTTGAATATTAACAATTCCTGCAGATCACAGTGAAAGCAAACAATGAATTTGACAGATGTGTCATGGAAATACATTTGCATGTACATACTTGTTGCAAGAAATACTATTATTTTCATTTATTGTTGCCTTTTTTGTTTCCAAGGATGAAGAAACATCTAAACTGGAGGCCCAACTTCTGGTTAAGACTGACAATTAACAGAAAATGTGAATAATTTATTTGCACCGAGATGGATTCACTAAGTTATTGGAACTGATTGGCTAGTCTGGCCACCAATCTACGATCATCTAGTCTTGCTGTACAAAAGGCACATGCATTTTCTTTCCATTCATTGGCCGGTATTTTATGCTATAACTGAAAAGAAATGGATGCTTAATTTTGTTATTTTTAATTAATTGATAATTAATACATTTTTGTTAAGTTATACAGATTAATGAGTTAATGGAATGTTGTTGTTTTTTATGATTTGTCCTTTTAATCAAAAATCCTTGATTAAACAAGTAGATTTTAAATTTTCAGGATCAACGTGTGAATGCAACATGATCGTTTTACCCAAATGACAAAAAACAAGTATACAATTGAATCTCCTTCCAGTGATACAAAGTAATGCAAATGGTTTTGCCTTAACTCTGGACAATCTGGACCAATAAAACCATCTGCATGGCAAGATAGCAGATAAAAAAACAATTTATTCACAAATGAGTCCAAAGTGTGTGATTTCAATGTACCTCAAAGCAGTGGCTTCTAACCAGAGGCATTGCAACGCGGCAGGCAAACTAAGCAATTGCCTAAGGCCCCGATCTAGAAGGGGGGCCCCAAAGACAGCATTAGTGTACAGCAACAACAACCTGAAACCCTCTTAAATGTCTTGCCTTGAAGAAGATGACACGTCGGGAACCTCCTTATAGGGAGCCCCATACTACTTGTGCGCTGTCAAAAGCTTTGCGTTTCTTTTTTTTACGTGGGGCCCCGACAGTGTCTTGAAACACAGGGCTCAATGGGACTGACAGGGCTAGTATTTCTAGAATTATTAAATGCCCCCTGCAGTGGAAGACGTATGAATATTTATCAACAAATTAATCTAATGAACTTTACACTGAATGAAACTGAAAGTTATTTGTGCTGTACACACTTTATTCTTATACTGGTGCATCTCAGTTGTTCTTTTTCAAATGTGTTTTGTGTTCATGGATGACAATTAATTAATATAGATTGTGTGATGACCTGTAGTACTGATTTACCTTTTCCACTTAAGCTTAAACTGCAAATCCCTTTATGACCCCTACTATAGTTTAGTAAAAATCAAATCTCTTTGATCGCAGTTTGAATCTCACATGATGGATGAGTCCAGTTTTGCTGTGATAGTGAAAATGATTGGTATTTATTGTATTAAGTTTTTGTTCATGATGTTTTGTGCATTTGCTATATTTTGTCATGGAATGTCATTTTAACAGCACTTGTGATTTTGAATCTCTACAATTTATTTCGTTAAAGTCAGTTTTGTTTTGAGGTGACCTTGGCTATCATAATTGATTATTTCAAAACTAATCTGACCCTTCTGTGAGGAGGTAACTTAAATGGCAGATGGTTTACATTAAATACTGTATGTACATTTCTGCTTGCATTTAGAGCTTCTAAATGTTTAGTTGACCCCAAAATTACCCTTCTTCTGGACCATCAGTGTGTATAACCAAGAACAATATGGTAACAGTCCACACATAAAATTATTTCATGATGACGCCAACAACATCTTTATTAATAAAAATAATGGAATTTAGCTATAAAGTGTCCATACAGAAGGTTATAGAAATTACGAACCAAACAGGGACGCAACAGTTCTGTGTGGCTTTCAGGAAATGAAAAAAGACTGTTTCAACTTCCTTTTCAAAAAGAAAACTGCCCCATCAGATGTTCAAATAAAGACACTACTCGAAACTCCATACAGACAACAGAAGAGAAAATATCAACTATATCAAATAGTTTTTTACAATTACAGATGCAATTATAGAAATACAGTCAAATCAACAAAAAAAAGGATGTCCTCTCCCAACTAAGTAACTAAGACGCAATTTTTGAAGAACATCAGATAAATCTTGTGCGATTTTTTTAAATAATGGAGATACAAAGTGACAATTAGGAGTAACTGCTCTCATAATTATGAAGGATCTCATATAAGTACATAAGATGTCTTAATTATAAAATTCATTTTGTCATTTGCAGGAAAGGTAATGTTTCTTGTTAGTGGAGAAAACAAAAATGTTTGCAGTTGCACCACTAGGCTCCAGATGCAACATGAACGATCATATTGAGTCTACCTCAGTAAGGCCAATCCATTATCATGCTTTATGTCTGGGGCTTTGTGAGGAGGCAGTCCTTGTTCAAAACTGTAGTCCAATAGATAAATGAGCAAATGGGATGGCACCCTGCTGTTCCTGCAGCTCTGCCCTCTCAGTCTTTGGCATCCCCCACTCCATCAGCGTTAATAGCAAACATTGCTTCAGCCTCAGGCAGGCAGGGCGAGTCGTAGATTTTACAGATCCGCGTCTCTCCTCGGCCTTTCCTCAGGTATAGACTGCAAGAATTATACCACTTTTAAAAACAGTTCTATGCCAATGTCATAAAGTGGAGTGAATTTAAACGTAAAACAGTCATCCTCACCAAAAAGGTTATGAAATATGTGCTTTGTGTACCTTTCTTGTGCATATGTGCATTTTTGACTGCAGTTTTTATTCACTCAGGGAAATGTAACTACTTCAATTGCTGTCAGGCACAAACACACAGAAACACGCACCGTGTAGTGGAGGCATGAGCCATAATGTTGCCACCAATTGGTTTCTTGGGATCTGCAGAGAACATGGCTGCCCCATCTACCTGTGCTACAACTTGGTTGGTTATCACCACGGCAACGCCAAACTGTTGCGACAAGAGATCAGACATTAATGCACATTACAAACTACTCAGCTTCAAACAACCTTAGTTACTGACAGTTACACAACTACACCACGCTCCCTTCTCCCCCAGTTCTATCTTCTCAACCCAACTGGTCAAAACAGGAAAAAGAAATCAGTAGGTTGTGACTGATGAATAATACTTAACTTTTAAGACTAAACTAGTTTGACAGAGGATCAAGGCCTTCCTGCAATATAACCTAGAACCCATTTGCATTCACACTGCTAAAAGAATGTGGTCACATGTTAATGACCACCTCTCAATGTATCCTCAATACATATTCAGTGTTAACACTGAACTTGTGATCTGATCTCCTGAGACAGACTTATAAACAGGACCTTCTGAGGTCCAGTTTCCTACCTCATCTGCAAGCCTGAGCAGCATGCGGAGGAAACGTCCCAGATGTCCCTGCCTTGCTGACAGCTCTCCTCTTCCGGAGTAGTCTGTTCTGTACAGAGCAGTGGCGCTGTCCACTATTAGCAGAGCATACCTGACACGCATGCGAGCGAGGTAGAGAGAGAGAGACATCATCATCAGAAACATTTCCAGAATACAATTATATGCTCTCCCCTACCACCAGAGGCACTTTAAGAATGACCTGGACTGACTGACTAAACTGATAGACATCTACGTTAAAGGAAAGAATATAGATAAATACACTATAAAACGTTATGAGAAAGTTCTGCTAAATTTATTACCTTTGTTTTTATAGTTTGCACATTATTATTTTGGCTTTTACTAGCTCAATTAATTTAATTTTAGTTTATTGTGTTGAAATGAGACATACGTATCAAATGACCAAGGGTCAATGGGTAATGTAGTAAAGTTAGAAAATATCTTGTCTGGTAACGCATTCTGAGGAACAGTTTTGATTTCCAAAAACTCCACATGTTTATATGTAACAGCCTATAATGCACGCTCAAGACCTTGACAGACCTGGACTCAGCCATCATGGCTGAGGCTTGATACAGAAGCTGGGTTTGATGGTCTGTGTTAAAAGCTCGAGCGTAAGCCACGTTGTCCAGAACATCACTTCCTACAAGCCCATATCTGAGGACACAGGAAATGTCTATTACTCCCAATCTCAGAGCATATTACAGGGTAAATTCTCCAGTAGCACTTGAAGTGTAAAAAAAACTTTATTGTGAGAACATCTTGTTTACGCTTGTGGCCTATTTCAGCTGATGGGGTGGTGACTCACCTCTCTGCTACAGCAAGGAGTCTCTCTGGTCTGAAAGTTCCCTCTGTGTCAATGTACATGGCTTTTCCCTCTCCACCCCCCTGATCAATGGGCAGCTGAGAACAGAAAGAAAAATGTTCCCCAATTGAGGGAATTCACAAGTCACTTTGGTCCTACCTCCAAAGAGTCCATATAGTAGCCAAGCAACCTCACGCCTGAAAAAGAGAGAAGGCTGGCATTTTGGGTTGGGGGAATTAGGATTTTGGGTTGGCACCAAACAAAGGCAGAGGACATGTGGTAATCCGTGGTGGAGGGATGGAAACAAGTGGATGGCAGTAATTCTTAAAGCCGGCCAACTCCCGTAACCTCCCATAAGATAAAATCAATGTAATTTGTTTTCCTTGTTTAAAGGATTAAATGAGTGTTGTTTAAGTATTTCTTCCCATCGGCCACTGTATTTCACGACTATGGCATTCTCAGCCGGTATAACTGCCAACTCTGGCATCAGTTTGGCCTGTACCTGACAAGTGACAGCAAGTGTATGGCACAGCTGAGTCTTTCCTGTCCTGAACTCTCCAAACATCTCTGTGATGGAGCCTGTCTCAATCCCACCTGTTGAGGAAGCAGGAATCAAAAGAACATGTTTTTTCTGTTTGCTATTTACTGTGTTCAACAAATACATCCTTTGTGCAAAACACATCTCAGAACAGGAACTTGAAGATTTACAGACCTTGCAGAAGTTTGTCGAGTTCCTTGGAGCCTGTGGAGATCTGGATGATCTCCGCTCTCCTCTGGTGGAACTCTGTGGCTGTGGTGAAGCCCATAGGCACCAGCTTTGCTGCTTCAGCCTGGTGAGGCAGAAATAAATGAAAAATGAGAATATGAACAAAAATCCCATTTACCTTAATGTTCATCTGCACTTTGAAATGCAATAATGTGTATAAAAGGTGCTATACAAATGAAATGAGAAAGAATGATCTCCTGACGTATTGTCTAGAAACACTCTAACCTTGACAATAACCACTATTACAAGGATCCAGTGAAACCTATGTAGTACATGGCTTGCTTTTCAGCTTAATTCCAAAAATGATTTTGGTTAATGTCTTTGGAGAACCTGTTTTTCTAACCGAGATATAACCGACAGTAAGGACAGTTAATAATGGCTTAACCGGTGGTATGTTAATCCAGAGAAATATCAAAGTGTTAATTACAAGGAGAGTCTTCAGTGTTCCTGTCTAAAAACCTCAAACTGTTGCTGAGTCAGATGGTCAGACTACTGAAAAATGACAGCTACCAGAAGGTTAATCGTGCTCATGTCTGAACTGTCAACCACCCCCTTTGATTTCAATTTCAAACTAATTCATCTTCCCATAATAAAAGTAAGCCACTTAAGACCACAATGTTAATATGAAGTGATATCAGGAACATTGGATGCAGTATTGCAAATTACACCATACCACTTGGTAAGAGATTCTTACTAGAAATTTGTCCGCTTTGGCCTCGCTGATGCCCTTGATGTTGAGAAGCTCCTTCTTGGGTGCATAGGCCACTGCCTCAATAGTGTGGAAACCTGCATCTTCCAGCTTCTTGATGTCACTGGCGCTGATTCCACATTGCTACAGTGGGAACCATTGAAATGAGAGACATCCACATATTTATTCTCTAGGTAATAGTATGTTGTTAAAGTAGAGTTTCTGCATATTAAGACTTTTACTGCCTTTACATTGCAAATCATTTATTTATTTATTTAATTTTGTGTTTCACAATAATACCATAGAAACTATGAAGGTATAATGGAAAACAAGTTGCTTACTAGAAATTTGTCCGCTTTGGCCTCGCTGATGCCCTTGATGTTGAGAAGCTCCTTCTTGGGTGCATAGGCCACTGCCTCAATAGTGTGGAAACCTGCATCTTCCAGCTTCTTGATGTCACTGGCGCTGATTCCACATTGCTAAAGTGGGAACCACAATAATACCATAGAAACTATGAAGGTATAATGGAAAACAAGTTGGAACAGTAAAATGTAAAACTAATAATGTACATTAAATGTCAGTCGGATACTGGAATAATACTTAATGCCAACAGAAAATATTTAACCTTTGTATTACTAAAAACTGAAATTCAAAACCACAGAATGTGTTGAAGGATCTATGGCCGTTGTATGGCTTGTTAATAATGCATTAGTTTGATTTAAATGTAGGTAAGAAACAGGAAAATAAGTATGTTTTTCTAATCAGTATATTATTCTTCTATTATTAAATATGTTCCTGTCCTAGCACAGATGTGATTGTAAATCAGATGATGATGATTGGATGAGTGTTTAGAAGACTGAAATACTACAAAGAGTAAATCCATGTTTTTTTTCAGCCTGGACGTGACCCAGCAGGCTGTGCCGCCAACTGCATAGCCTACTCCTCCTCCAGCCATCCCTCGAAGAGGTCGAGGTACGCCTCAGGGTAAAATAAACAGGGATTGCACGAAATACATTCAAATGTAACAAACTACTATCGGACATACCTCTAATCTAGACAAAGGCTGTGGTCCAAAGTTTTCCTCCTCCTCCACATCTGCCTCCACCCTTGCCTCACTCCTCATAGCCATGGTCTGGATAGTCCCCAGGGGAGAAAATAGGAGAAATTACACGACTATATCATGCATGAGCTGGGTGAAGAACTAACATAAATGTTGTCAGGGGGTTTGTTCATACTTTTAATACGCGTTATTTGCTACGCTTGGTTTTGTTGTACAAGAGCCACACACGGTGCCAACTCATCTTGGTGCATAAACACTGTGTGACTATAACCCTAGTTGGTGGGCAAAATGTCAACGAGACCTTGCTTTATACATTAGGGTGGACATTGAACACATTTATGTAGCTCTTAGCGTACTAGCATTAGCGCTGCTCTCGCCCCATCAGTTGTCCAGCACTTCCGCCGGGGAGTTAGCTTTACATAGCCCACGTAATACCAAGCATATATACACAGAGCTTGTCAGCACGACACGTTATACGTATGTCTTACCTGTCGATTATAACGTATTGTTTCGGATCTATCTGACGTTGTACCCCACCACTTGTTTCTGTACAAACTCGGCCGTTTAGTAACCAAACCTCCCGCGCCGACCACGCAATACACGACGATCAAACGCAATGACGCTAGACGTAAACGTACCGTTTCTGATTGGTGGAGCTAAAACCAAATCAGGAAGAGTGCGATCGATCCTTCAAAGTAAAACACTCAGAGGATGTCCCGTTGACGTTTGTAAACAGGAACTACATTTTACAGAAGGGACATGGTTTTGATTTATATGTTACAGTGTAGGAGCAAGTCATTTGTTTAATGTTCTTTTTAAATGTTTTTGAATGTTTCACATGCAGTCTGCTGGGATTTGATAAGGTTGAAGAATAATTGGACATTTGGCTTTATGCATGAACAATACAAACCAAGGTATATAAAGTATTATCCTCATCGATCACATTTCTTCCATTGTGAATTGGGAAGTAAGATCACATGAAATTGGCAATCAGCATTATGTTATGATTCTGTATCAAATCATTGCACTTAATTCTTCTTCTGGGTTTATGTTGGTGCAGATGCAGAAATGATGGAGGACAAGACAGGAAATAGGCATAAAATCAGAGGGTGTAAGTAATGCAACTTAAAGTATGCAAACTGCAATAAAAACAAATGAATTGCCAGATTTGAAGTTTACACAATCACCTGCAATTCAAAGCGTTGGTGGAATCTAACGTTGCCCATGGTACAAATAAATGTAAGAGAAATTTAGGGTAACATTACAAAGATGTTCTTGCATGAGGCCCAATGTTCTTCAACTATTTCGTAAAACATTATGTATAAATGTTGCCTTTTTTCCTGTGGTCCTGTAAATGAAATGTGTGGCGGTGTCTCCTGATTATAATTCATAAACATATGATAGGAGATAACGAGTTTCATTTATTTATTTTTTAACAGTTTGACTAGGATAAAACAGAAGAAAGGACCCCTGGTTAACAGGCTCAGGGAGAAAAACGTGGTTCTAAATATGTTAGAAGTCCACCAAAGTCAAGAGGTTTAGGAATCGAGGAGTGACCTTTGACTCTGAATTCAATTTCAAGGCCCATGTGTGAGACGGTCACACAATTTTTAACATTTGAAGAATATCAATAAAATATGTTGCCAAAGTAATGACTTTTCTCTATTTGAGCAACAAAGAGGGACAAATGCACACCTCAGCATTTTAGATTATTGCAATGCTCTCTCTATTTTTGTATATATTTTTATTTATTGTTTTTTTATTAATTATGATGAGATAATTATGACTACTCTTTTTGTTTTCTTCCCTACTTTTTTATTCTTTACTTTCAAATCATCATTTTAATGCTGTTAATATATTTTATCTTATTCTTTTGTTCTTCCTTTAACTTTGCATGCCTTGTGTGCAAATTCATTGCTGTATTGTACTGTGAGAACACTAAAATCACTGCTGTCACTGTCCCCAGTCACTCCTCATTTGAAGGATTAGCTTTAAAACTCACCGGTCCCAAATCCATTATCATTATAACCATCTACAGACCACAAAAAGCCTTATGCTGTTTTTCTCAATTAACGTTCATCACTACTACTATAATTTGAATGTGCAATGCTCCTACTGTTATCCTCATCAATGACCCATCCTATGTCTATGTCCCATGCGATTTCATCTTACTCCTGGACTGCCTTGGTATCAAACAACATGTCAACCTCCCAACACATAACAAATGTCACATACTAGACTTACCTTGCTGCACTGGGACTACTCCCACTAACCTTTGCTGTCACAGAGTTCTCCATCTCTGATCATAAAGCTGTCCTTTTTGATACAGTATATCCATTTCAGAAACATTAAACAGATTAACCCCACAGATCTTACCTCCCTGATTAATTCTTACCCCAGTCCTCCCCCATCCCCCTCCCCTGGTGACCTTGTGAATCACTATAACAACTGTCTCTCCTATTGAATTGCTTCCCTGGCTCCCCTGAAAACTTGCAGTTTCATTTGCCCACTCTGACCCCTGGTTCACCCGCGAACTCCTCCAGCTCAAAACCACTGGCCAGCGACTGGAGCGCCTATACAAAAAAACTCTCTCAGTTCATACACAATTTTATTCAGTAAAGACAACAACAGCTTTCTCTTCTCCACAGTCCATCACCTTATTCTGCCTCCTCTAACCCTCCCTCCAGATTTCTCCATTGATCAAATCCCAGATCAACATCATTCACTTATAGCTGGCCCCATCTTGCACCTCCTCTTCTGGTGATCCACCCTGGATGGTGGCCGTAAAGCAAAATCAACCACCTGTCAGCTTGATCCTCTTCCCACTTGACTCTCAGAGAATTGACTCTCAATTGTCTTATCTGGATAAAGAAAAATAAAAACCTTCAGGGAAATAAGTACTTCATGGTTGTTGCTTTCTTTGCTTTCTTGTAAGCCTCATTGCTTGCCTTGCAACTTCATCAGAGGAGACAATCATTGACAAGGGAGATTTTGTTTAAATTATTGTCCTGCTTGTTAGAGTGATCATTAGTAATTCTAGGAGATGATACAGCAAATATAAACAGTCATCTTGTAGATTTCCAGTGGCTTTGGAATATCCCTTTGAGATCAATAAATGTGCTTGGCTATATATATAGCCTCAATATCTGTAAATATTTCAATTAGCTCCTGATGAACTTAAAATCTGGTTAAAAAAATTGATTACAATATTGATTGGATTGGCCTGAATAAACCCCTTTCATTTGTCAAGAAATTACCCATGTTTGTATGTTAAACCACATTTATTATTAATAATATGATGACGTTTTTACCTGTAGATTAGAACCTTATCATCAGCAGTTGTACTGGAGCTGGTACATCTTCACCTTGGGTGCTGACTTGCTCACCATCCACTTGACCAGTGCTGAAACAGGTGTCACCTCAGAGACCAATACAGCCCTCTCTGTTTGGCTCTTGGTAGCCTCCTTGCTGATCCTGGTGGTGCCTGTGATATCAGAATTGTGACTTTGGCTGTGCAGGCTGCCCTGTCCCATTGTTGAGATGGGGAAGCTGGACAATGGACACCTCGACAGATGCATTGGAGGTGCCATAATCCTTAGAGGTGGTAATGGTGATAGTCAGGCTGACAAAAAAACTATTCCTCTTTTACATTCCAAAAATAACAACCCACAGCATCTCGCAGTTGCAGTGAAGAGGGTTCCCGCCAAGACTTAGGGAAAGCTGAGGAGCGTAGGATGTGTTCACTACAATTGATTTTTGTGCTCTGGCAAAGATAGGGTCTTGTGGGAGCTTCTGCAGGCGGTTAGAAGTCAAATCAAGCCTTGCCAGCCGTTCCAGGTCAGTAAATGTTCCCTCTGGAATAAAGTCCAACATGTTGGTCAAAACTTAGCTGGTGAAGGTTAATCATCTGGCTTACTGAATCCCAAGGCAGAGACATCAAGTTATCGTATGAGAGATCCAGATCCTCAAAAGCAAATGCCAGGTCTATAAAGGCCTTTTAATTGTTGCGGACCAATTGGTTGTTGTTTATGATGAGGCGCTGCAGGTTGACCAAGCCTCGCAAATCATCCAGACCTAGTTCAATTAAGAGGTTATTGTCCAGACCAAAGGAGAAAGGCTGAATGTAGCCGATGGTGTTTCTGGAAAGGGTCAGGTCCACCAGATCAGTCATATTGGCAAAGTCCTACTGCGTTATGCGGAGGATGTAGTTGCCTCCTAGCAGGTCAATATCTGGAGGCACGAAAAGAAGGCCTTTGGAAGGACACAATGTCCCCAGGGACTCAGAGAGATTCTGACAAACACAAAACTTAGGGCATGCATGGGTGATCATAACTGTGGCTGCCAGAACAAGCAGGAAAGTGATGACGTGGTCCATGATTGGCCTCCCTTCAAAGCAGTAGCAGGCCTTGCCTGTGTAGCATCAAACACGGTCTCTTGGTAAGACCAATATTAACCCTGGGGAGGCGGTGGACTAGCGGCTAAGGAGACGGAGTACAGACCAGTGCGTCGCTGGATAGAGGCCCCTACAACCCAACTGCAATCCCAAAAATACAATCTGGAACAAAGGCCGGAATCCTTTCCAACTGTCCCCCAGAAGGACTCCACCTTGTGCCCCTGGGCAGGGCTGGGATCTGTTGGGTGTTTTTTAGTCATATGCCCCCTCCCCATGGAAAGGCTCTCAGCTGATGCAAAAGCAAACAAATAAACAATTTATGAATATTTAAATAACCTGATCAGATTTGCACATAAGTCTTCCGTTTTCAATTAAATAGGAAATGCAGCACAGATAAATATAAACATGGATCATATACAGATGTATATGTATGTATTTGCTTGAAGATTACATCGCTCATGTATTACATGTATCATTGTTCTGTTGTTTTAATTCTCATTCATTTTTAGCTTATTATTTGCAAGCTCATAAATAAATGTTTATGTAGCTGTGTAAGTTAGATTTTAGACTTTGGCAACCATGTTACCACACGGGAACACGGATAGCACACAGAGCCAAAGACATGTAAAAGACTCCCCCACATTGCCTTAGCCGTGCGCCTGTGTTCCTGTGGAACGGGACAAGTTTACAGCTTTATTAAGCAAGAATGCCATTCAAAGAGTGCCAGAAAGCCACAGGCTGAAGGGTTTCTATTTGAGGTATTTTCTGGTTCCAAAGAAATGGGGGAACGGCATACGTCTTATCCTGGACCTGCGCACTTTATAAAAGTCTCTCAGGAGATACAGGTTTTGTATGCTGACACATTCAGCTTTGATAAAGATAGTGCGCCCGGGCGATTTGTTTACGTCAATCAATCTGAAGGATGCGTATTTTCTCATCCCCATATATCCTCTGCGCAGGAAATATCTGAGGTTTTCATTCCAAGACGTGGTGTACGACATTTTGTACTCCCGTTCGGCATGTCGTTAAGCCCCTGAGTGTTTGTAAAGTGTGTCGAGGCGGGTATAGCCCCACTCAGGGAGGGGTGCATACGCCTGGCTACTTATCTGGATGACTGGCTGCTGCGCTCAGAACAAGAAGCTGTGGCACACACGGACGTGGTGCCACGTGGATCAGATATGGTCACGGTTCGGCCATGCAGCGGTGGACCTGTTTTTCTCCGGAGAGAACTCGCAGTGTACAGTGTTCTTCTCCCTGCACGACCAGAGCGCTCCGCTGGGAGTTGATGCGTTCGCACACAAGGTTTTATAGGCTGGATGTGACGTCTTCAAGCCTAGCCCACGCTGTCCTTGGTGTGGGTTCCTCAGCGATTTAAGGGGGGGCTGATGGTCAGTCGTCAAGATAGGCTTGTCTGGCAATACGGGAGTCTCCATATCCCATAGTGAGACATTGAACGAATGCTAAGAAAGAGAACTATGGGTTACTTTCGTAACCCCTGTTTTCTAAGTAGCATGAGTGAGATGTCTCACCAGACGGCCCTAAGAGGTGTGCTTGTTTTGAATGGCGCCGCGTCAGGAACATTTAAGGTGTGGGGTCCTGACACAGACGTCATGACTGCCAGCCAATCATGGCAGCTGGCGTAATAGTACAAGTGCTTCTGCGAATATGCGAGGGGCCGTATCCAACAGTGAGACATCTCACTCATGATACTCAAAGAACAGGGGTTACGAAAGTAACCTATAGTTTTTCGCTCTCACACTCCACAAATGTGTTATATTGATAACATTATGGATGAACGGACAAGTATGTTATAGGCATATTTTTTAAGCATAGTGCGTGTTAATATTTTCACTTATGGGTGATTTTGTAATTAAAAGGGAGAAATGTAATTGAAAATGGTTATCCAGATACTTTTGTATTGCTATCGTTCTCTCTCCTGTGTTTCTCACGCAGCTGCACACAGAAAGACTCTGTGTATTTTGTAACCCATGCAGATGTTCCATGGCAAGGTAATGTTTGTATGATAACACCCAGAAATTTACCCATGGGATACTTCTGCTTATTGTGTAGCCATATTGTGTGACGAACAACTTTTTTCCTCAGTCTAACTCACGGACGGCTCTGCTGTGTGTGACTTGGCTCCTAGTACAAGCATTATAATAAACATATCGGAATTGTTTAATGAGCATCCCCCTCATCATCACAGCAACTTTCCATGACAGCCTCAGCTCGCATCTCTCACCGTATAAAAACAGGAAATACGCCATTTCAGCGATTTTGCCTGTAAAAATTGCCGAAATTATTGGAACCATACAGAAAATAAATGTATTGCATAGAGCAGTGGACATATATTAATATTTATTTTATTGTTATTTGTATACAGTACAGTCGTTTGTATTAATATTGTTTTCACTCAGAGTCTTTGATGACCGTCACGTTGTTACATCCCACCTCTTTCCAACTTGAAGTTTGTTCAACATGTTAGCTGGGCATCACAGTGCACTCTGAAATATGCTGTGCGTTACCGAACACGCCCACATAATTCTGACACAACAAATGATCATCTCAACCACCTTATTAGTAACTCTTAACTTTGTTTCAGCCAGTTAGGGTTTGTTAACTTAATTTGGCAACCCCGGCGGGGTAAGTTAGAAGGTGGTAATCAGCAGTGTACTAGTTGGTAGTTTGTTTGCCGTAGCGTTCGCATATGAATCGAATCGTGTCGAATCGCTCCCAGTTTTTATTTTATTTTTGGAGAGCAGGTTCTGTATTAAATGTAGGCTAGGTGACATGTGTGGACAATGCGCATTATGTGGCAATGTTTATTTATTTTTTGGCGAGGCCTGCTTTATGTCAGCACAATTGACGAATCTGCCACGACAATCTTCGAATACATCTGGGGCACTGAACGCGGAAAATGTAAACAGGGATCACAAGTCCAATTGTTACAGCGGTTTAAGTATTACGTTCCTACATTTAGATGAATGGTGCCATTATCCGAACGAACGGAGATGTTGCATATACCGTTTCTAGTCTTCTCTCCCAATATTCCGTGAGTGAAACGGTCACTGTGTGTTCATACGCCGGCCCTGTGGCTGTGAAGCCTTTGTCCTCCTGCCGTTTGCCGCACAGCGAAGTCCAGCCCGCCGACCGGCCTCATTCACTATGTGGCTCCGAGGAGACTGTGAAGATGGATACGAATCAATTAAAACAGGTGAGTCGGCTCTGAAATAACTCTCTGTCAGCTCCGAGCAAACTATAGCCACAGTATGTATCTCAAGGCCGGAAGCGGCTACAGCGCAGCAGCTAGCATGTATACTAATTAGGTATTTCTGCAATCGCAGGGTACTTGTCTTTTCAGGCACAGCTGCGATGTGTTACATATCAGACAACATAAACAACGCTAATAATTATTCGTCAGGAACTAATCAGATATATCATATTACAACTACAATATTTGCATTTTATCCTACATTATATACACGTGTTTAAAATTCATTTTTCACTCATCTTTACATGTGATATCGGTAAATTACTACTGCCTTCTGCATTTATTTTGTGATTATGTTATGATATCTGGCATATACCCGCATGCCAGTATTACATGTTTACAAAAACAGATTTGATTTTTTTTTTCAGCTGCTCAGAAATTTCGTAAAACCTCCTTTTTATTGGATTGTTAGTAGGTCTGGATTAAAACTGGAGCACTATCAGGTTCCACATTTAATGTCTTTTTGAAGCACATTTAACAGTGATCTTCAACAAAGTTTAAATAAATGATGTACCAAAAATGTATGATACCTGGAGTTGTCAAGACACCAGGGCAAATGTACAACTTTACCTAGTTAGTAAGCCAGGCTTTCTATTATGGGCAACAGAAAGTTTAAACTACATATACAAAAACAATTGGAGTCATTACAGGCATATCTTAGAATAAGAAGTATGACTTTATGTGTTATAGCTAAAATAGGAGATTTATCTAGCATTCATAAACATCGCTTATATTTGGTTTAGTTAATCTGAGACTATGGAGTCCTGGGCAAAAGTAAGACGCCCTTAGTTAAGCTTCATTTAGTGTGGTTGTTTTAATGATGCAAAAAAATAATTTTAATATTTGTTCTACGAACTAATCCAAAGTAACCATTTGTGATGGTTTGTTTTGTGACAGGAACACTATTCTTACTGTTCAGATCATGATAATCACAAAAAAGTAAAAAAAAATTAAAAAAGTTAACCAAAAACAAAGTTGCATTCATGCTCTATGTCGCTGTAGTGCAAACAAATACTGACAAATGGCCCACCTGATAAACCCATTTTTCTGTAACTAAAAAAACTTATTTAGGTTCCAGTAGTGGTGGCCCTGCAGGGTTGGTCCCTGGCCATGAATCAGCCTGGCAAAGTATTCCTCCTGGCTCAGGGAACAGTATCTGTGGTGAGCGCAGACACAGCACAGTGTCTGACAGCGGTGACACTGGCATTGGAACTTACTACTCTGACAGTATGGAAGGTAAGAAAGGATTTTTGTATGAAAGTTTTCCTTACAAAAAGCTCTGTATCGTATTGTGTTCTACTTTGGACAACTAATTATCATATAAAATGACATAAACAATTATTCCAATCACGCATCAAAAGTGAGATATTTTTTGAAAATTGTATTTAATATTTGGAAGGTGACCAATGTCAATGTTCATACCATACATTATGGTAATATACCTAAGGCAGGGATGGGCAACTTTGAGGATAGGAAGTGCCACAAAAAATGTGTCCTCACTACCGGAGGGCCACAATGTGACCATGCACTTCCACCAGTATGATACTATAACCCCATCATTTAATTGGCCAACTGCAGCAAATCATCATTTGGAAATGACTAAAGGCAATCAATGTGTATTATACCAATTTCTTACTTGTTTACAACTGTGGAACCAATAATTAATACATTTTTGGAAATTGACTTGAGGGGCCGCAAGAGTGAGGGAGGGGGCGCCGGCGGGCCGCCAGCTGCCCATCCCTGATCTTAGATAATATATTCCTTTATTGTCCCATTGTGGGGAAATTTACGGCGTTACAGCATCAGAAATGAACAGTTATAAATATAAAAAATAACTGATGTGGTTGATGAGAACAGCAGTCAGCTCCAGCTGTAACCACACTGTGCCTGAACTACATTACCTAGCTGGAGATGTGTACAGGGATGGAGGCTTGGGAAGGAGAGCAAGGGAGAAGAGTGGAAAGGATGGCCTCTAAGGAGACGTGGTAAAGAGGAGGAGAGTAAGATTGGAAGAGTTTCTGTTTACCAAAGCTGTCAGGCCTCCTCCCCAGCACAGGGCAAAAAGAAGAAGAGGGAGATAAGAGATAGGGGAAAAGGAGTAAACATAATTCTAACTAAGCTAAAAATCCTGAAGCTTGGAGAGTCAATCAGTGATGCCAGAGAAAAGAAAGTAAAGGGCCTCATCAATGGTTAATGCAAATAAATTAGATTAAGCTTTGATGTGATGGTCTCAATTGAATAACATTGTCTGATTTCAGCAAGGTGTGGAGAGCACAAATACAAAATGTCACCTCATATAGATTTGGGAAATTGAATCTTTGTCATGTTTTTAATATTTGCTTTTTGAACACACTAAATCCTATATACTTAAATTCTTATTTGTTACATTGTAAGAATTGAATGTGTGTGTTTCTGCAGATGACTCCAGCTCCAGTACCACGCCTTTGTCTCTCCAACCATTGTACCAGCATAACTTCAGCCAGGATGATGGTGGCATCCCAATTGTCAAAATCATGCCAGCCCAATCCTCCTCAACCAACACCACTTTTAGAATACCTTCCCCATTCAGCAGTAAAGAGCAATGGAGCAAGTCTTCCCTCCTGCTCCCACAACTCTCTTCTAATCTGGGTGCACCGAGCTATCTGGACATGGAAAACAATCAGCCCATACGGAGATGTTCCTCTCTCACCAAGTTGTCCTGTGTGGCTGATAAGAGCTCTATTAAGACATTGGGCTATCGGTATAACCCAGATTCACAGGGCTCCCTGGACAGAAGTGTTTTATATGGATACAGAAAGGAGCTTTCTGATTCAAATTTTGACCATAATCTTCCACCGTCTTTGTCCTTGCAATGCCATAGCCTGCTGCAGCGCTCACCAGGTGCTGGCCCATGCTACCGGCACAGCCAAGCCACCAGATCCAGCAGTTTTGAAACATGCCTGTCATCATCTCTCTTGTCACCAGTAAAACACAACAGTCTGGACATGAGCTTTAGCACTTTACCAGAAGCTAAACTGGGTCAGGGCGGGGGGCAGGTTTTTGGTCTCAGCTTTCCCAAAGAGGCAGGATCACCACTGGGTCATCAGACTGACAGAGGCTCTCCTATTCAACCTGCTGTTCGCACCCAGATGTGGCTGACTGAGCAGATGGGATACAGGCCCAACGCTGAGAATGGAAGGGAACTCTATCAGATTGGTAGTACTGGAACAGAGGGTTGTGGTGGGAAAAGGTCATCACCATGGCGGCAGGGACATCATCGGGAACCAGTGCTTAACCAGGTGAGAACAGTTTAACTAATAAAGTGGGTGAATGTGCAAAGAACATTGCCGTGGGGCACTAGGTTCAAAGCAGATCTGAGCATCGGATGCAAAAAAATCCTGAAGCCAGTTGAAAGCTGCCCGCATAACTTGAAAAGAAAACAATCATGTTTGAATTTACATTTAATCTATGTTGACAAAACATTGGTCTTCAAATAGAAACGTATATTATTAAATGATTTGTTAAATGGTATCTATTTGTGTATGTTACCAGAACCTGTTGGCAAGCTCCCTTCCTGTAAACTCTCTGGTGAAGGCTAAAGAGGGGCTCCTGAGACAGAGAGAAGTGGAGATAAACAGGTACTTTGAACTGTGTCTGCAACACAATCCAACAGCACTAAAATGGCCATCTAGTTGAATTAATACCACCTAAATATAATTTTGACAAACTGGATATAAGAACTGTTTTGAAGAAGGGGCTGGTTTGTCCAGTGTAAACAAGTAGTGATTGTTGTGTAAGTACACAGCACACATAGCAACTATGAAGAGCACATCGTTGCACCTATTATCTATATTTTATAATATTCAGTTTTTATTTTTTTAATTCCTTTTAGTGACGGAACAGTTAATTTGTGTAGATCAGCTCAGAGCTCTGTGTGTAGATGCTGTGTACATAATTTGTAGGTGGAGTACATACAGTAATCATTGCTTCAGTATTGGCCAATCATATGAGCTCATCTGATCCCTTTTAAAGTGTTTCAAGACTTTTTACACGGAGAAAAGGGAGCAGAATAGACATTGAAAACTAAGGTTGCTTCAGAAACGAATGAGACGCCTTCAATAATTGTTCTTTGCTTTTTATCATTTAAAGAAATATTCGGACTGACTGGATGTATGGTCATAAAGCAAGTCGTGCACACAGAAGGTGCTTTCAGGCATGCATTATTTTAAAATTAATTCCTTTACTGCATTTCCTTCCAGCACAGCATTGCAACGCACCTTCATACTGTCGGCTCGGTGTAATGACTGATGCATCTAACGCTATTTGAATATCCATAATAGGACCCCTGAGCTGCCCTAAGTGCCTGTGTGAGCTTTACTTGTATTAACCATGAATATGACCTACAAAATGTTATATTTGCTTTGCATATGAACCTACATAAGGTGTTTACAAGTTGGTAAAGTACCTCAAAATGAATATTCGTCAAAAAAGTTATGATACTAACTAGTACAGTTTCCATGTCCATCAATATTCCAATGTCCATTTATAGGCCCAGTATTGTGATTAACGGTTTAAATTTGGCTTATTTAGTCTAAGAGTATGGATTCCTGGAGTAAGGTAAATCAGAATAACTTGGCAAAGCCTTATTATGTGCTGTTGGTCTAATGGTGCTCATGATATGCCCTTAAATTAACAATTACCTGTGGTCAAAAGATACACAACAAAATTGCTACTTAATTGGAAACTAAAGTACTCCATGCTCAATCGCAAATATTGCTGAACAGAAGTGACCCCCGACTCCATGATTGATTTAAGATACAATTTAGTCCAGAATTGCTTTCGACTTAGTGTAATTGGTGTATAGCCGAAAACTAAGACTACCTGTGCAAGTTTGAGTAAGTCAAGCTCAAACATACTGTATATTAATTGACTAGGTATAGGGGGTCAGATTGAGAAATATGGTATAATAACCAATGACTGTGGTATTAATACACCAATAATTTGCAGCCCAGAAATAAGAAGACAACTAGGTTCTAAGCTTGTTGACAACTGTGTTTGTAAGCAGGAATTGTGTTTTTCAGACAAAAACAGCAGATCTTGCAGCTCCATGCCCAGATCAGAGAGAATGAGCTTAGAGCACAGCATGTCCTGCACAGCCAAAGGGGGTGGTTCGATAACTCCCACATCCCAAATATTAAGGTATCACTTCTTGCTGAAAAATGAGAATTTCAATACATATTCTGATAATGAAATGATATCGAAAAAAAAATACATTAGAGCTTTTGTTCTTTCAATAGGAGTCAAGAATACCATGCAGCCGGCCATCTGAAAAGCTGTGTTGCGATGAGCAACTTGGTAAGAAGCTGGCCCTGGCTGAACTGGAAGTGCTGCAGTTGAACGAGTCATTCAAGCAAGTTACACAAAAGTATACAGAAGACATCAGAAAACTGGAGGAAAAGGTAACAGACATAGTTTTATCCCTTGCCTTATAGAAAGGGAGGCCTGTGTTAAGAAATTCTCATAATACGATTTTGACTCTGAGATCACAATTACATTTTTTAAGTGAATCGATTTATTATAATATATTTAAATCAAGATTCACTGTTTTTTTTACATTTAATAAGATTTATAATCAAAAAAGTAACAGGAAATCAGCTCTGTAAAAGTAGACGTTTTTATATCATGACACAAACGGGATGAGTTATGTCAGCATAGTCTCAAGGATATAATTGAAATGTGTGGGTGCTAGTTATCTACCAGAACATTTAACAGATATTATCTTGTTATTTTAATATGTCCTTGAACCCATCTGGCCTTGAACCCCACAAGGCATTGTGCGCTATATATAGCCATATGCATATGCTTTTAATTTGATGACATTTATTTAGCAATTCAACATTGCAATATGTTTTTTCTCCACAGATAAAAACAAGGGATCGCTACATCAGTAGTCTGAAAAAAAAGTGTCAGCGAGAGAGTGAGCAGAGCCGAGAAAAACAGCAAAGGATAGAGACACTGGAGAAATACCTCTCTGACTTGCCAACACTGGATGAGGTGCAAGCCCAGGCCCAGCAGGTACACACAAAACACACACACACAGGATGTGGCAACTTTTCTGCCACTGTCACCAAGAGTTGCTGGCAGGATCACTTGGCTTTTCTATAAGAGCAAAGATACTCCATAAGTAGTACTGAACACTGCTAACAAAGCCCAGAGTGATAAATGCATTGCAGCTCACTTATAATAAAGTGGCCTGCATACCGCTTATGTGCAGCCTTGCATATAGACCATACATCTGCAACTTCAAAGAAATAAAAAAGATAATATCTTTGACCCAAAAGTTTATCGGTATCCACACTATATTAAGTTACATAATTTCAATAAAATTGGTTCAGTTTTTTTAATAATCCTGCTGACAGACAATGAAAACATAAACTCATTTGTGAAGGTATAAACAAACAGAATTGTAAAAGTCCCAAAAGATGTCTGAAAGTTCCTGTACAATCATTATTTATTATCTTCATGGGGCAGATCCACCTTCTTTTTTTTTTTTTTTACCCGTACGGTGCAAATAGCAAAGATCAGTGATTTGTGTCAAACAATAGTTTGGATCGTGTGTGTGCTCAGCAGGTGGAAGTACAGCAGAAAGCCATGGATTTGGACAAAACTGCGTCTAAGCTTCAGATGAGCCTGAAGGAAGGATGTGCTCTAATTCAGGATAAAGACACCAAGCTTGAGATTCAGGCCAAGAGAGAGAGGGAACTGATGGCATCTGTGCACAGGTACATCTTCAACTGTCCTGATGAGCAGCTATTGTTAAAGATTATTCAGACTGAACACAGTTTCAATTTGCGGTAGAGTGATAGGCATTGATGACCCTAACAGCCAATGCTTGACCTGTAAAGCGATTTGCTTTGGCTTGTCAGCAAAGTATGTGTGCCAGGTTAAGTGGGACCGTGGTGATCTGATCTTAAAACTTATCTCTGTGCATTGTAAGGTCAAACTATTTTACCTTATACAGTCACATCTCTCTTTTCTGGCAAACAGAGTGAATGTGTGTCCACTTGTGTTTTTGCATTTACTTTATATTGAATACTGTTGTGCTGCCTATGTTACATTCAGTGTGACAATGTCCTTTCTGCATTAAGAGTGAACATTCTCTCTCCAATGGTGCCATATGTATGTGTCTTTCTTTTTGACTATGTATCCTATCTTGGTGAAGTCTGCAGCAGAAGGTGCAGCAATGTTTGGATGATGGAGTGAGGTTGCCCATGCAAGACCTGAGGCAGCTTGAAGTGGAAAATACTCAACTTCTTGAGCAGAGAGACCACAGCAGCAGGGTAACATCCTTAGCAAATGCACGAATACTGCACATGCTCAGATAAAGTAAAAATGAACGATCTCATCTCTTCTTTCCAACAGCTAATTGAGCATCAGAAAGAACAGATTGAGAGACTGAGTTTGCAAATCACGGTACGTTTACTTTAATTAAACTTATCCACTCATATAGTGAGTTGCTCAACCCGTTGTTAATGTTCTTGAAAACAGAAATTCAATTTTATTTGCATTGTACATCCAGAAGTGGTGGGAGTTGCCAAAACCTGAACTCAAGAGAAAGGACTATAATTGTGTATTTAGCACTCAAGTGAAGTTCAATGGAAACATCAAGCTGAATACATCTTCTGCAAAAATATACATGAACATTTATAGTAAAATAGACAAAAGGTAAAGCTGCATAGTATTCTCTTTTCTGTGCACCGCTGTCATGTCAATACTGACATATTTCTCCGGTAGATTTTATATTTGCTGTGTGCCTCATATTTTCTTGAGGCCTCTGATCTAAAAAAAAAATATATATATACAGTATATAAACAGCTTTTTGCAACAGTGAAACCCTAGCGTGTGCACTCTATTGGCAACAGTAAATAAACATTTTATTAACATGGGTTACATATCCAAAATGTATTCTTCGTCTTAACCAGAGGTTTTCAACAGGGGGTCGACTTCCCCTAGGGATCCATGGAGGTACCGGAAGGGGGTTGTGAAATTTTTGGATGATAAAACAATTTTTTATATATCCCTTTTTTTTCAACCAAACATGAATATATGAGCCTGTGTATTAAATGAATAGCTTAATATTGAATATACAATAACAGGGTAGCTATGTTTATACATGGCACTAGTCCCAGTTGAAAATAAAATACAATTTTATATATAGTAGGGGGTCCCTGCTCCATTGGTTTGGCGGTCCTTGGCATGCAAAACGTTGAAGACCCCTGGTCTAAGCAGTAAAGCACTCTAGATCATCATTGATTTAAAAATCTTACCTTGAAGATGTGAATTCATTTATCAATATGCCACTATCCCTGATTCTTAAATAAGTCACAGGAGAAAGGTCATTTTTTCAACTCGTACATAATACTCATGCGGTCTCTGCAGAATGAATCGGCCTACCTGTATTTTTATAGTTGTCTTGTATAGATGTCTCTGAAGTTCCGTTTTTTTCCGTATAAATTAGTGGACACTAAAACAGTTTTTTTTTTTTCCCATTGACTAGCCGTTGCAGGTGGATGAACGTTTTTTTGTTCTTTCTCTGTCCCATGGAGAAATGACAAAAGTGGGCTGGCTGCTGAAAGAGATGTCCCTGTGTCTACTAGACCTGAAGTCTCTCTATAGCATCCTGGCTCAGAGAGCGCAAGGAAAGGAGCCCAACCTGTCGCTGCTCCTGGGCATGAAATGTATGTGGGTAATACACACGTACACACATACAATATTTAAATGACTGTGAGCAAGTCTCATAGAATTGAATTGAAGTGAAGAGTGAGATGGGAAAATGTGCTGTTAATTTGGGACCATAATCCAAGCTTGAACTCAAATTTTTTTTTCATTTATTCCTGAATTCATGAAATCAAACTGGCAGCTGGCTACTAATTGATGTTTGTTGCCACTTATTTTTGGACTAGAGTCAGAGGAGCTGAACGACATCACTCTTTGCGATGTCCTCTCATTCTGCAAAGAGATTATTTTCAAGTATTTCAAGAAATAAAGTACCGGTAGTTCCAACATGTACCTAAATAGTTGCTTTTACATTTCTGCGTGTGTACATTGAAGTACCACATACACTACTCACAGAAAGTTAGGTATATTTGGCTTTCGGGTGAAATTTATGGAAAATGTAAAAGGTTCACACTACAGTGGTATTATATCATGAAAGTAGGGCATTTAAGTAGAAGCATGCAATGGTGATTTCCTCATCTCAAACAATTTATTTAAACAACAGCCAACAACATTGCAAACAAAAACTGCTGGCCACTCATTTGAGGTAGCAGCCGTTCCCTAATGATGCAACCTCGATGAGCTGGAGCATTGCTGTCCATGCAGATGAAATTAGGCCTGTGTTGTTAATGCAGGGGCACAATGACTGGATTAATGCATTTATTCGAATAGTATGGGCTTTTGTATAGACTGCCCACACTGTAACACCACCACCAGAGCGTCATCTAGAGGTCACATTAAGTTCACCTGTAAAGGTTATAGTGCATTTGAGGTTCGTCCTGAAATTTGTGAGTAATTATTATGTGAGTAGTATATGAATTAGTAAGTAAGTCGAGTTTTCAGTATATTTGTGAATTTGACAGACTAGTTTGTTTTATTTGGCTATTTAAAAATCAGCATAGTATTATTGTTTACTCTTGGAAAGAAAGCCAATAAGTGCAAATGTCCTTTTAAAGTCTGGTTATGTGCGTGAGTGTTGTTATTATGGTCAATATCAACTCTGCATTTTGTCTTTGGTCAAGGAGCCCCTATGTTGCAAAATATTGCACTTCTTAATGTATCCAAAAACCATTTGACTTGTCATAAAGTACAAAGATACACTATTTTCAGTGTCACAGAGAGAGATAACAACTCTTTCTATTGTATCATTCCTGGATTTGTTTAGTGATAGATTTAGGGAACTGAATACCATACCTATTTCATAACCTTTTGGCCTTATCATCTCTATGCAGCGTTGAGTATTTCCGCGGAGGAGAATGAACGCAGAGGGATGGTAAAAGAGGAGCTGAGGTTCAAGATGCTGGAGGTCGGCCAGCTGAGGAAAGATATCGACGACTTGAGGAAATGCATCTCAGACTGCTATGATCAGTATATGGGTGACGGTTGTGTCTCCCAGTGACCCCCCCCACCCCCTCTCAAATGCTACTGCTCTAAACCACTGTGTGTTGTTATGCCTCAGTACTAAGAAGAGGTGTTCACATGTGTTTTGTGTCACCTTCATGACGTTGTTTGAACATGCTGATTGGAAAAAGTAACCAGTCCACCCTTATGGAGTGATTGGTTTTCTTGAATGTTTGGATTAATTGGGAGTGCACCGGAGCTCAACCCAGGGGAAAGTGGACAAGTGCAAGAATAGCCTTCTGAATCATTCCAGTTAACAAGCTTTCACAATGACGCAGTGCACCAAACTTTCCTGGATAACAAAAAGAAAGGGTTAAAGTTAATCAAGGGTGAAGCCATCTTCTACCAGAGCCTAAAGGGGGAATTTGTTAAGAGGAAGTACCAGCCATAGTCAGTTCTCTGAACTGATTTTGTCACCTTCATGACGTTGTTTGAACATGCTGATTGGAAAAAGTAACCAGTCCACCCTTATGGAGTGATTGGTTTTCTTGAATGTTTGGATTAATTGGGAGTGCACCGGAGCTCAACCCAAGGGAAAGTGGACAAGTGCAAGAATAGCCTTCTGAATCATTCCAGTTAACAAGCTTTCACAATGACGCAGTGCACCAAACTTTCCTGGATAACAAAAAGAAAGGGTTAAAGTTAATCAAGGGTGAAACCATCTTCTACCAGAGCCTAAAGGGGGAATTTGTTAAGAGGAAGTACCAGCCATAGTCAGTTCTGTGAACTGATTTTCCATGAATAACGTAAGAATAAAGTGGAAGATTCTACTTGCTGTATGAAATCACAGCTTAAGATGGGCAGTTCCCTGCAGTCAAGTGTGTTATGCTCAACTTTACTGGGCCTAGGCCTAATCAAATTAAAACTATGAAAAGAAGAATTGAAATCAATATTTCTATTGATTCATATAATTTAACCTAGGTTTAATTGCACCTCGGTGCACCACCTTTTTAATGAAGGAAAATGATAGGTAAATGCTTAATTATCAGTGTCGTTAAATTCTTAACACTGTGGAATCCAATTAATAACTTAAATCACCTTTTTGCTAGATTGTGAAGATTGAAGGATTTCTTTCAAAGGAGTTATATGCACATCAGATGTCGGGAAAACTCGTTAGGGTTAGTTAATATCAATTAATCATAAATCAGCCTAGGCATGAGAGAGAGTGGGTGTGGGTGCAAACCGAAAAGTGGCTTTTTTACATCCCCACGTGGTTGAGGGTCTGATATGAACACATTTGGAGGACAGCATAAAGGAGCTGTGTGCGGGATGTTTAAATCTTCCCTCTGCATGGACCAGGCCTTGGAAAGGGATTCGTTTCTTTGTGTTTCAGTGCTGTGCTGAGACCTTGGAGAGCGGAACTTGCTGCGGCCTGTCCCATGTGCACGACCCGGTCAGGCGAGGGATCTTGGAGGAGAGAGCTTGTAGGGTTGCAGAGCTTGGGTGCAGCAGGCTTGGGTTTTTATCTCCAGAGTGACATCACAGACACATCACCGGTGGTTGCGACCTGGTCCTTCACAGACTGTCTGATGCTGGAGGAAACGGTCATGTTCCTCCAGTTTATGCAAGTTATCATGTGACCCCAAAAAGTGTTTTATTTGTCTCTGTTAAATCTATCAATATGGAGGTAGCTATATCTAGAAAGTATTTGTGCAATGCAGATTGAAAATGTGTGTGTAAATCTGCAAATTATGAACACCACAAAATGTTTGTAAACTAACAAAAATATCAAAATATATATAAAATATAAACAGCAACTTCTAAAGCCACACATTTAAAAGTATATGACTGCATTATACACATTTACAAATAAATGAAAACCATTTGTGAATATCGAAACATTTGGGAATTTCAAATTGGTATTTTTCAAACAGTTTTTGATATTTATGAAACATATACATTTGTGGATACCAGTTCTACTAGTGTTCTTTCAGAAAGGATGTACATAACAATTTATTGAGATGTCTTGCCAGTGTTGTATCCACAGCTTATTGTACTTTTTCAGCTGACCAAAAATATTTGTGAATGTAAGAGTTAAAATGAACAGACTGACATTATATACTACGTTCCCGAAAAAGAACGGAAAACCATATTGATAAAGCTTAATGGAAAACTATTCCCACAAGTCAAACTAGAGCTAAGCTATTAACTAACTGTAACTAAAAAGTCTTAAAAAGTAAGGTAGTGCGTGGCTAATTCAGCTGGCCAACTCTTAATTAAGCAACTATAAAATGATTTTGTCAGGTCTTATTCAGCTGTTTGTCGAAGAGCTTATCTAATAGCACAGTTTGTTTATAGTGAGCGCATTCATTTTTGCTTCATGTCATTTATAACTTTAATTTGTTATGTTTTAAGTGTTTAAGATTATCAGTTCTAGTTAATCTGGAGAACAGTGAATCTTATAGCCAAAGAAGCTGAAAGAGCAAACTGAAATTGCACATGTACTTTTAGGTAAATGTGTAGACAAATTGCTTAATTCACCAGCTTTGTAATATTTAATTTCCATAACCTGTGAACAGTGTTTCTGGCTGATGGATGATTCAACAAGCCACTGGATGGCTTGTTACTCTAAGAAAATATTCTATTTGATAGTCTTTGTTTAACTGACAAACTCTATAATTGCAGAATTTGTGTTTATTTAGTGGTATTGACAATATGAAGGTTTGATGTTGTTTGATGGCAAATTAAATTATTTTTGAAACAAATGTTTATTATGTTTTTTATGCACTGTGTACTGCAACAGTTTATATAATCTATATACATATGGGCACAATAATAAACAATGTCAATCAGTAACAATGAGCTAGCCACAAACATCTATGGGAAGTATATGCTCTGAAAGGTGATTTAAAACTGTCAAACAGAATGACTGGAACCAGTGAACCAGAACTAATTTCAGACATAACCAAAGAATGGAATAGGGTAAGGTGGCATCTGTATGTCTGCCAACACTAAAGATTGAGCTTGATTGGGTTAAAGAGAGCTCCCCACATTTATAATGGCAGGTGGTGGCAATCACTCTGCAAAAATAAGGTTACCTATTTAATAACAATTCTGAAGTGTCTAGTGCTGTGGTGCAAATGTGTCCTGAGTGACCAAGGGTGATATATATACATTTGGTGATAGGATATGTACATTTATAATACACCATTGATTTGTCTGATCCTATATTCTATATTCTATATTCTTTTTCTTCGGCTGTTTGTGGTACAGTTAAGGGCCCTATATAGAAAAGGATAACTTGAGACTGCGGTAATGTGGTAAATCTGCTTATGATTTTGATTTCACAGTGCAAGAAAAAAGTGAGATCAAAGAAATTCTTTTATGCTTTTATCCCACCTCGTCATTATGATGTAATAAGATTCTGTTTCCAGGAACCCTTGAAGAAAATTAAAAGAAAATAGGCAGATAAGGAGTCAGGGAAAGTGGTAAAGCGGACGTGCAAGAGGTGGCGATAATGCAACTTGTACGATGGAAAAAGATCAGTGTTCTTAACTATTTGTTCCTTAATACCTGATGGGACTACAACTTGACATACACACCAATGTTGTCAAAAATGAAGATGAGGGACCAAGACAAGTGTTCACAAAAGTCAGACTCTGTCTTTAATGAGTTACGCCTAGTGGGGAAATTTTGCGATGCAGTCATCAGAGTTGAAGAAGTTGAATTTCAGATCCACAAGATTATCCTCAGTAACCTCAGCCCATACCTCAGGTGAGTTGGTTACATGATGTTAGTGGCAGATACAATTTAGGATCAGAAAAACATATAATTTTCTGTAGACGATATGAGCATACAAAAGGAACATTTCTAACACAACTACTCAAAGAAACAGATATAAATAAATAAATAAATTAATATCCTTCAGGGTATGAGGTATGTCAAAATAATTATCAATGTAGATTTCCTCCGTTTACACAATATTTTCAAATGTTGATTCAGATTTAGTCAGAGTAATGCTGTTTGTTGATATTGCCTCTCAAATGTTCATCACATGGACACTCACTTTAAATGTATATGGGTGTACTGTCCATACCTAAGTAGTTTAAGTCCTTACACAAAGGAAAATGAAAAGCTCTTCACAGCTGTAAAAAGCTCAAATGAATTGGGAATGGCTGTGAAATACAAGCATGTCCGAACAGATCAAGAAACTGAAATAAGAACTTATATTAAAAGCACGTGAACAATGAATATGAACATGTATATCTTCTATCTATCTAGGTTAATTGGAGACTCAAAATTGCTAGTCTCTATACGTTAGTCCTATGATAAAGTGGCGACTATTTTTATGTTATTTAAGATATAAATCATGCACATGCCACATGAGCCTACAGCTTGCTGGGATTATTAGTTGGAAGGCGTTGGTATGATTGTGCAAGACTGCCATGGTCATTTAAGTGTTCAGTCTCAAAGGTTGTTTTTCTGTTTGCCGATACAAATTGATATCCTTGCTGTCATTGTGAAATTATTTAATATGTATTTTCATCCTCATACTATGCCAACAACTTGACACTCAGAGCTCTTTTAGGACACCAGTCGTCCGCAGACAAGAGGTTTTTTGACATCCCAGGCCTGTCTCCTGACACAATGCAGCTCATCATTGAATTTGCATACACTGGTTCTGTTCCTGTGACAGAGGACAATGTACACAACTTAATGCTTGCAGCCTGTAAGCTCAAAGTAATTGACATTGTACAAACCTGCTCGCACTTCCTTAGTGAGCAGCTGTGCCCAGAGAACTGCATTTGTATTTGGCAGTTGTCAACTGTCTGTGGCAGCTCTGAGCTGCAGTTTAGGGCCAAACGCTATATTACCGATCACTTTGAGGAAGTCGTTCCCTGTCAGGAGTTCCTGCAGCTCACTGTGGAGGAACTTGCCGAGATCCTTGCTAGTGATTACCTTAACGTGAGAATGGAGAGTACTGTACATGAGGCCATCCTTCGCTGGATCGCCCACAGACCTGAAGAACGAGAAGAGCACATTGCTGTGCTTCTTTCTAAGGTGAAATAACTTTCTGTCACAGAGCTATTTCAGATTTACAGCACATCTTCAGCATTCAGTAGAGAGATAGCCTTATACTGACTTCCTTATAGTTTTGTTTTTGCAGTTAGGGTTAATTTGGGAAAGACCAAGGGGACAAGTATGCACAGTCTACATGCCTTTACTTCTGGTCTAGTTTGAATTGAAGCTTCTCAGCAGACTTGTTTTATAAAGATCAAATATGCATATGAACTAGGAATATTTTTGGCAGGCAAGTAAACCGGTAAATGTTAAAAATAAACTGATCTCTAAATATTCCTGTAATGACACGTTGAACATCAACCTAGGGAGCAGGTATTAGTGTACAGTAAATACTGTTGCTTATATTCTGTCCTTTTGTCTCGTTGTAGGCCCGGCTGGCCCTGACAAGCATGGAGTACATCAACATCAATGTGATGTCCAATGAGTTGGTAAAGTCAAACAATGATTGCCAGGAAACAGTCAATGATGTCATCCAAATTTTGGGGCACATGATCAGACAGAGACCTTCAGTCTTAGCTTTTTGCAACCCTCTTGCCCGTCCTCGTCTGCCCAATGCCGTCTTGTTGGCTATTGGAGGCTGGAGCAACAACGATCAGACTAATGTCATCCAGGCGTACGATGTCCGCGCTGATCACTGGATCAACTTGGCAAACAATTTGGAATATCCTCGGGCCTATCATGGCTCTGTCTTCCTCGGTGGTTATGTCTACTGTGTTGGTGGCTCTCGTTGGACAGAGAATATTAACAGTGTGAGCAGGTTGGACCTGAGAACACACACCTGGCATGAGGTGACACCCATGTATTGGTGCCGCGGCTTCGTGAGCGTAACTGTGTTGAACAGGTCAATCTATGCCATAGGAGGCTATGATGGTCAGACTCGACTCAGCAGTGCAGAGCGATACAGCCCTGAAACCAACCAGTGGAGTATGATTGGAAACATGAATGAGCGGAGGAGTGATGCTAGCTGCACAGCACTGCAGGGCAAGGTTTGTGGAGAGAGATGATATGGCAATGATAACAGCATTATTTGTATTATATAAGAAGTATTTCCCTCTTGAAAGTTCACTGACAGTTGGGTTTAGAGGCGAGATTCTGGGGGAAAAGATAAGTATTAAAGCAGTCAGAGTGGTTGTTATGATGAAAACTATAAAGCTGGGTTGCGAGCACTGACACCGACATGTAATTGTATTCAAGTTAGTAAAGATTGGACTTTGTGGAGTTTGTCAAAACACACAATGTGTAAAACGTGGTTGAATTGGTCTAATGTGCCCAGTGGGCTGCATTTTTGCCCTGCCCAGATGGCTGTTACTGATTAACATTCCTTAACTATGAAAAATGTTATGACTAGACATGTTTAGTACCTCAAAATGAACTTTTTTGGGGGAGAACAAGTAGTAGTAAATAATTGGCCAAAACAAAAGGGTCTTTACACTGTTCGGGCCTAATAATAGTTGCTTACTTTTATATTGAATGATATATATCGCTCATAAAGGAAAATGTCAACATATAAAGTAAAGTGTTATCTTATTTTCTGCCTCTCATATTTGTCTTTAGGTTTACATTTGTGGAGGTTTCGATGGACATGAATTTCTGCAAACAGCTGAATGTTACAATCCAGAGACCAATCAATGGACAATGATTGCCCGCATGAACACCAGGCGCAGTGGAATTGCAGTCGTTGCGTTTGAAGACCATGTCTATGTTGTAAGTCTAAGTTGTACATGAAACACTGCGGAAAACCGACATATCGCACAAAGCTTCGTTTTTCATAATCTAGTTAGACTGACTAAGTGTTAAATCAACCTTGGGATAATAATAGGATTTACATCCTAATCATAAAAGAAAAATCTTACCGTACATACCATACATAATGTCAATTCAACTCATTAGTAATTACTGATTAATTAGCAGATTTGTATTCACATGTGTTGATTGATCCAACTGCCTTATAGTTGATATATTTGCATACTGTATACTATACCAATTAGATGTAATTCTCTTCCTACACAGGTTGGTGGTTATGATGGCAACGACCGTCTGAACAGTGCTGAGGCCTACGACCCCTGGACTAACACCTGGCAATTGGTGTCCTCCATGTTGACCCCCCGAAGTAACTTGGCCCTCGAAGTGTTGGATGAGCAGCTCTTTGCTATAGGGGGCTTCAATGGAATCGGCTCCACCAATAATGTGGAGCGCTATGACTGTATAATGGATGAGTGGCATGTGGTCTGTGACATGGAGACCTCCTGCAGTGCCCTGAGCTCCTGTGTTGTATCTGAAATCCCCAACATGGCTGAGTATGCTGTACCCCGTGACACCCTGCCTTTCTTACATTTGGAAGATCAGGTGGATGAAGCCCCGTGCCACCAAGCACTCTGACTTTTATGAACTAAGATAGGAGAGGTGGACCCAGAGTGGACAGTGGCTCAGAACAAGAGGCCAAAAGGTATTTACCCCAGGGGTGTCCAAACATTTCGGTTGTAGTTCCAAACAGCAATTCCAAATTAACTGACAGGCCGGTGTTGATGAGGAGGACGGGATGGTGGGGGGGAAGGATGTGGGGGGCTGACGCCATGCAATTCACCGGTTTGTGTTGACGGAGGGGTTCAGCCTAAAAAGTAAAACATAATATATATAATATGTATTATAAATTGTGAACTTGCAATGGTGTGTTTTGGACAATATAGACAATAAAGGTTGCACCAGTAGAATAGGAGTGGGATATAAACAACAATTATGATTTTAACAGCCATAGACCCACTAGTAGAACAATTGATGGGAGTGTGTGAGATGTTGTAGTCTCTGATTAGAAATCATAAAACAAAATGAGATGAGAATGATAGGTGGCACACTAGAAAACCTGAATAAGAGGAAAATATTGGGAATATAGTACAAGGCTCTGAGGGCCAGAATCTCTGGAAAATAGTTGAACAATAAAAATGTAAAGAGTGTCTAGGCCCCATTCATAAGTAATGGCATAAGTAAAGGGAAAGATGGCTCACTACAGAAGAAGTAGCTATACCAACCCAACAGCTCCCTAAAATTAAATGGTGTGGAGCCCTATCAGGAGGTGAAGGGTAGTTATTTGGAAAAATTGAAATTGACACATTGTATGGCAAACAACTACACACTTTCTGCGATAACAGCAAAAGCTGCCAGGAGGTGCTGTCTTTTAGATGTGTTTCACTACAGAAAGACAGGCCCAAATGAGCTTCCCAACATAGTTAAAGGAATGAACAACTCAATATAAGGGAATAGGGACAACCTCAGGTTCCTACCTATGAATTTCTATTAATTTAGCACAAAACACCACAACTAAGGAATATCTAAACATATCTTTATAATTATAAAAACAGTTCACCTGGAAATAAATCAAAAACTAATTTCAAAATAACTCAACTCACATAGTTAGGAATGATCTACTTTACAACTTCTTTACATCTACCAAAAGCAGAAAGTCACTCATGTACCTTTCATGGTTTTACCATCTAGTGGCAAAAATGAAAATGAATATCGCCCTTCAGGTGCTGAACGGAAAAAAGAAGCATTTTAGTTAAATGGATAGATTAAATTAATAGGGGGACAATGGAGGGAAGGAACAGATGCAGAGAGGATTAAGGCCATGACAAGAAATAGTGGATAGGTTAAAACCAGAAGGTAACGGTAATACACAATCATAAAACACAAACTTTGCAATGATTCCAACACCCAAAATGTCCAGTGTGCCCAAAACACAAAGTCTTTTTGCATCACGGAAGCAGGGGCTGCTAGCTAATATAGGGCGATGGTGCGCCGCCCTCTTTGCGCCACACACACAACAAAAGTCTGAATATCATTGACCAATCTGATTGGATCACTGTTGGACCAATGAGAGACCCTAGGGGCGAGGCCGGGAGGGCTAGCACCAAAGTGCTTTCCTGATACGCATATGTTAAATTATGCATTTACGTCAGGTCATGTTGTCTTCAGATGACCCTGCAAAGGGATGCATGCTAAGGGTTCACATTCAAGATCAGTGGCAGTGCCTGACAAATCTCTCAGGAGGGGCAAATGTTGCGATGATGGCTAGGATGACACGTTCAATGGGTACATTCAACAGAGGGGTAAAGTCAGATAGCTAACATGACAATGTCACTTTGCATTGTAAAATGTGGATGTTCAACCACTAGATGCCACTTCAGAATAACATTGCTCCTACTGTGCAGTATTTTTTGGATAGCTACATCAAGTTCATAGTTAATATCTTAAATAACATTTTTTTTATCTTTTTACTTTACAATGAATTTACAATTCCGCCAGGTCCATTAACAGATTAATTGTCATTTACCAGTTTTCCCTTATAAATGCCACAAAGTAAAAAATAAGACCTGCTTTGAAATAATCAGAGTATTCCAATTGTCGTCATCTGATAAATTATTATAGGTTCAGCAATAGTGATTTGATTGGGCCATGACATCAATGTTAGCAAAGCTTACTAAGGTATTTCCTTCATTTCAGACTCAACGGAGTTGCTTCTCTGGGTTGATGTGAAGCTTGCCATGTTGATCTTGAATGTGAACACTCTTAGTGCGTGGGCTCCCTGTGCAGGGTTCATCAGAGGAGAACGTAACTGACCTGACTGCATCAGTTAACGTATGTGTATGACAAAAACACGTTTGGTGCTAGCCCTCCAGGAACTCATAGAAATCGCATTGCAGGGTCTGCAGCAAGAAAAAAAACACTTTACCCCCGATCAAAATCAACATGGAAAGCATAACATCAGCCCACAAGATTATTTCAAAGTAGGTCTTATTATACTTTGAGGCATTTAGGAGGGCAAACTGGTAGATGACAATGTATCTGTAAATAGACCTGGCGGCATTAAAGTGTTCAGTGGCCTTAAGTGTGTGATAGCAGTCTCAGTGTCTGAGAGTAATTAAGTTACAAAGAATATACAGTATACAGTGAGTGAAGGATTATCAACGTAGATACAATATATGTACATTCATTGTAGAGAAAAAAGTAAAAAATTGTATTTTGTGGTGAATAAACATAATTCACTTAAGGAGCTATGGGTGAGGGTTATTCCGCACGGAAAGGTTAGTTCTCTGCATTCAGGTTGTTGGTTATTTGGGATTTCCCTCTATCATTAGGGCGATAACTGCGGTTACTCTTGTGCAAAAAAATATATAACTGCAAGCTTTGTTACACCACCTCCGACTCCCGTCTTTCACGACCCCGACATCAGTCTCGCTGAAGTATCAGACAGTTTTTTTTTCTGAAATTGTCTGAGTTTTGGGAGACTTCGGCGGCAGCATGGTTTGCTCAGACGGAGTCTCAATTCGCCCATGGCGGGATGACGGATGGCGCTGCATGTTATTTCCACATCGTCCCCCTGCTGGGGAGCTCCACGCCAGCCGGGGCGGTGGGTTTTATTACTCACCCCTTTCCCTGAATAAATATGCAGCGTTCAAGGCTCTCCTGCTCAAAACCATTGAGCTATCACGGCTGCAACAAGCCCAAAGCCTGCTTGCCATTCACACCCGTGGAGACAGCAAGCCTCCAGAGCACATGGAGATGATGCTGTACCTGCCAGGTACGCAAAAGCCAAATGTGGGGTTCTTTGATTCCTCCAAGTCAAAGACGGATTGCTCAGGACAAGTTATAAGGGTTTACAAAAAAGGTTTATTACAAAAAACATAGAATAAAGGGTTTCGATCGACGGCACTCCGGCTCCGAGCCGGGCAGCCAAGGCGCCCTGTAGCGGAGACCGAAGAGTCCCAAGCCAGGTCTCGCAACCTTAGAGCCTTGTATGTTGCGTCGCAGCACATTACATAGTGGCGCATACATTTCTAAACTATAGGTGGGCTGTGCTCATGGCGAGGCACCTCCTGGTTGGTGAAGCGGTGTGTCCATATAGTTTGTGGTTCAGTTCAGTTCAGTGGTCTGTTTGTCATGAGTTTGCAGTTTTTTTCAGTTACAGTTACACTCCTTTGAATTACAGGTTATATGCATTTCTTTGATTCTAAACTAAGGTGGTGTGGGGGAGGCTTTTACATTTCTTTGGCTCTACACAAAGGTTGGGGGTAGAGCCATTACCTGTGCATTGTTCTAATTCTAAGATGGCACGGTGGATTTACATGTCCATGCCTCTAGACGTCTGGTTTGAGTGGTGGAATAAACATGAGTATCTGTGTGGTTACATGGATGCCTCAATCTAAAATCTAACTTACGCAGCTACACAAACATCTCTTTATGAGCTTGTAAAAATAGTAAGCTAAACATTCCTCAGCATATAACTGAACAACAGAACAACATATTCATACATTTTGTCTCTGTTTGCTTTTGCATAAGCTGAGGGCCTTTCCATGGGGGGGGTACATATGGCTTAAAAATACCCAACATGAACTTTCTATTTATAGAGCTGTTTTTTAAGCACATACTGCCACAGGTACAGACAGCACTCGGCAACACGACCATTGCTGAGCCACATGCTTTGGCCGAAGAGGCTGACTGTTTATTCCTGGCTACAGTGCGTTTAACACCTGGAGCACTAGCCCAGACACAAGGGGAACACCCCCGGGCAAAGACATGCTAACAGGAGCTACATGGCCGCCAACCGACGTGTTAGCTCAGGAATGTGCTATTTCCATGCGCACTTTTTCTAACAGAGACATGGCTTTCGTCTTTGTCTATTTAGACGACATCCTCGTTATAAGCTCCTCTGAAAGAGAACACCTGACACGCCTCCGAGTCCTTTTCACAAGGCTTAACCAACATGGCTTGATTATCACCCTGGCGAGGTGTATGTGCGGGTTGCCCTCCATCTACTTCCTTCTCATTCTCAGATGGAGCTGCCCCCCTTTCCATCAAAAGTGTATGCCGTGTCCGCTTTTCTCAAGTCGCACACTGGCCTGTGCGCCGAGAGTTCAATGGGATGTTGACTTGTCAACGGGCTAAGATGCACCGCCACCCCAGGGCCCCTTTTGAACTTTTTGCTGTTCCCCAGAGGAGATTCGACCACGTCAACGTCGACCTTGTGGGTCCACTTCCCCCCTCACGCGGTTTTACATACCTCTTCATGATGGTGGACCAGACGACCTGCTGGCCCAAGGCCTTTCCCCTCACCTCCACAGAAGCTTCCGACGCCGCTGTGCTTTTATCGGCACTGTTATTTTTAAGCCATATGTACCCCCTCCCCAGAGGAGAACCCCCCCCCCCCCATGAAAGGCCCTCAGCTGATGCAAAAGTGGGCAGATACGCAATTTATGAATATTTAAATAACCAGATCAGATTTAAAGATAGATGCTTACATGGATTTTGTTGTTCTGTTGTTCAGTTATATGCTCAGGAGTGTGAGCATATACAATAACTGCACCAACCTGGAGGTGCCATGTCATGAACATCGCCCACCTATAGTTTTAACTAATAGGAATAAATGTATACCCGACTATGTAATGTGCTGCGACGCAACATACGAGGCTCTTCGGTTGGGAGACCTTGCTCGGGACTCTTTGGTCCCTGCTAGAGGGCGCTTTGGCTGCCCGGCGCTTCGGATGCCCGGAGTGGCAGCGCTCATCCCTGTTGGAGGCCACCGGGGCATTCACGCCTGTCCCCACGTCACAGCACTGCACCCCCACTTCTGGGTTCAATCTGGTCTGCACACGGCGGACTTCGTATTCATTCGCCACGGCGCACACCGCGCCCCCCTGCGTTCCCCTTATGACGGCCCCTTCAGGGTCATGCATCACGGGGACAAGAGCCTATTCGTGGACGTTGGTGGCACGCCTGAGACTGTCTCCATAGATAGGATTATTCTTGCTCATGTGGACAATTCCGGGCCAATGGAGTGAAATTACTTGCCATGAGGGGGCATTGCAATGAGAGGTTCAGGAACCCCCTTATAGGGGGCCCCATGGTACTTGCTTGCTGTCAAAAGCTTCTGTTTTTTTTTGCCTGGAGCCCCCAGAGTGTCTTGAAACGCCCCTGGGTGGGGGTTATTGTTCCACACGGACAGGTAAGCTGCACTCAGGTTGTTGGTTATTCGGGTTTTTCCTCTAACATGAGAGCGATAACTGTGGTTCCCTCGTGCAATAAAAATATAGCTGCAAGCTTTGTTACACTGCCCCCGACTCAAAAACTCAACCCCCCTACCCTGCACATTTCATTCACTGCACATCAAAGACAGAGTTTACAGTAAAAAATATAAATACATTTAAAAGAAAACACAACAGGCATTAAACTCAGTGACAAAAACAAAGCTCTGTAATTTCGTAACATCTGTTGATGTGTTATACTGTATGTCCTTCTAGAGCCTATTGGTTTGTGTTCTAATTGAGAGTTCAGACTTCAATTCAGTGACACAAATACGTGGGGAGGTGGGTGCGCCCATGTGTATAATGACATTTCCATAAAAGTTACTAATTTGCTTGCTTAGAAACCTTTGTTCAAAAATGCCTTTTTGGTCTCCCGGTTTTAACTGTTATGTAACGCCTCGAGTTACGTTTGATTTGCTTATTTTTATTATTATTGGTGTTTCGGCATTATGTATTATTCGTGTACGCTCCTGCAACACAGGAGCTGAATGCACAGCCAAGTGTCTGCTTCGGGAAATGTCCCTTGGATTTTCAGCACGTCTGCCGTCAACACAGGGCGCTGTCTCTTCACGGAGGGTGCCTGCATGGATCCCAAATGCACTCACATCAAACGGAAGTCAAGGAAAATGCGGAGTTGGTATGATTTGAATTCCTTCATACAGGAGGACATTTTCATTGTATTTATTTCCGTCGGCGCAGTTGGTGTGTATGCACTATTACAGGTTTACTTAAAGGTGTATCGGAAATGAGAGATCTGAGACAAATATTCTTTTTCGTTTCTTGTTCTTAAACTTGAAATAGCGGTACACTCGGATCTGATCGACATAGAAGGGGTTGTGTGACGGACAGTAGCGCGGTCACAGCGGGCTTCGAGCGAGCGGTGGAGTGGTGCGCAGTGACCAAACGAAACCGGAAATCCAAGACAGGGAATAGAAAAAACGAACGGTATCGGAGTTAAAGTGAAAAACTGGAACGCCTTGATTGACTGCACCTTGATAGTCGCATGCGGAACCCCTGATATAAAAGGTAAGAGAGAGGTAAGGTTTGCACTGAGCCTCGCGCACTCCCTGTAATAATCAATATCTGTGCTGTGGATTTGGATGCGGGTCTTCTCTACACATTTGAACAGTCGGACAGGTTGCTATGTTGTCTATATAGTGTAACCTAGGGAGATACGTAGCAGGCGATCAAATAATATAAAATTGTGAGTATTGAGTTTTTTTTTCGGATTCCCACGCCATGCCGTTATCTGTCCGTCTGCTCCGCCTTTATCACAGTGCCCCATTCAGCTTTAGTGGACCGGGGGGATCAGCGCACTGCTCATTAAAGCGATGGGAGAATCAGCCGATGTTATAATCATGAAGGTTGTGAGCCAATGTTGTACTTCAGGCTAATACATTCTTACATGGTGCATTTGTGCGTCATGGCCACTTTCTACTACCCTCTAATTCAGATAAAGTGTTGTTGCCATACACATTTCAGATAGGGTATTAACAATATTCACAGGCACTCTACATCATTGTAGGGAGAGACAGATTACTTTTTTTCAGTTTGCCCCTGCAATAATCGGAGCAGCAGAGTCAAACTATATGGTGAAATTGGAACAAGTCAAATGTATCGTCTGAAGAACAATCTCCAGCTTGTATTGTATTTTATTGAGACATTTCACGACCATAACTTTTAGCATACTTCTTGTTCAGCAGATGGAGGTGGGGGGCCAACAATTCATGGGTTTGGAAATCCTTCTAAGGGGTCAGGTGGCTACAGACTGGGCTGATGGATGTTTACTGATGTTAACTGTGCAACACTTTTCTTGCTGAGGATTTTGTGTGGACCAACAGAAGTAGCACACCAAGAGAGAAAACCTCCACCCTAATCCACTGTCTTCTAAGAGATTACCTATGTCTCTTGTGGATTAGTGCCATACTCTAATTGACTTAGCATTAACCTACATATTTTGATTTCATGGTAGAGGTGGCTGAGCTTGATGGAGTTGAAGAATCATGTTCTGAGTTTTTGGAGAGGACATTAATCTACCTTGGTGTCCATCATCTAGTCCCCAGTTTGATTGCCACAGTGAGACTGCAAATCCCTCTGTAATCATAGTTTACATTCGCTGTGACTTGCTTGCTTCACTTCACTGGTGCAATAATAATAAATTGGTTATAAATGCACTTCTTCAAAGTATGAAAATGTGTCATATTTCAGTGATGCAGAAAGTGATGTCAGAATGAGAAACCTGCTCATCTTCAGGGGCCCAAAAAAACAGGTCTTGGTTCTCAATTAAACATAATTGTAATTTCTACTTTATGAGAATATCAATTATTAATATGAAAAGAAATGTGTTTTGCTTGTTAGTTTTTTCCTGCTAAATGTTCTGTGAGCTCAGTAGTGGTCAGGCTGGTCTTCGGACTTCAAATAAAACCTTCACTAAGCAGCCCCTGGGCCTCTCAGCGGATCTACTGGCTATAAATAATTGCACATATGTCACCATGCTCTTGGCTGATGGAAACTAAGCCCTATCCTGAGCTCCATAGGGAGCAGCAGCGTTCTCAGTCTCAGTCTTGACTGAGGCCTTTACACAGACAGCATAATTCTCATTTTGTCCCTACTTTTTGCTAATTCATTAATCAGCCACAACCTTATAACCATATGCAGCCTGTGTAGAGATGGAAGAGAAATATCAATAATAGCTTGTTTGTTTAAGAAATTCTTATGTGGTGTGACAATTCAAATTCAAATTCACCAGGAGACATGGACAGAAAAGTAATCAGCTCACAGAAACAATAACAGCAAATGACAAATGACACCCCCCCCCCCCTTTTCATAATGTAGATGATTGGCTGCCAGTTTATTGCCATAAATGACAAATGACACCCCCCCCCCCCTTTTCATAATGTAGATGATTGGCTGCCAGTTTATTGCCATAGGAGGGACAGTAAAATGGGATCACCTAATAGTTTCTTACCTCTAATGTTGGTTTAATCAACATTGAAAACCAAAGTATTGGTTTTATTAGAGGACATTTTCAGGCTTGATATTTGATTAAATGCTCGCATCTTTGGCAGTTAATTGATCCTGGATTTGTGATTTATTTTATATATTTGATTAGCTTTTATATTCTCATATATTCTTTTTGCAGTACAAACAACCCACTACCTAACATTATCTGGGAAATTTATTGATATCATTGAAAACACTTAATGTTTATACTGAACATATCTACAAATGTTCACTTACAACAAATAAACTTGCCAGCATGATAATTAGTAAGGGCTCGAAGAACACATGCCTCTGCCAATGCCTCTCGATGTTGTAGCTAATAGATGAATGTTTCTATGATTGCACCTTGCTTTCTCAGCAGTACAACCAGAAAAATGACACCCCCCCCCCCTTTTCATAATGACAAATGACACCCCCCCCCCTTTTCATAATGTAGATGATTGGCTGCCAGTTTATTGCCATAGGAGGGACAGTAAAATGGGCTCACCTAATAGTTTCTTACTCCTAATGTTGGTTTAATCAACATTGAAAACCAAAGTATTGGTTTTATTAGAGGACATTTTCAGGCTTGATATTTGATTAAATGCAGTTAATTGATCCTGGATTTGTGATTTATTTTATATATTTGATTAGCTTTTATATTCTCATATATTCTTTTTGCAGTACAAACAACCCACTACCTAACATTATCTGGGAAATGTATTGATATCATTGAAATCACTTAATGTTTATACTGAACATATCTACAAATGTTCACTTACAACAAATAAACTTGCCAGCATGATAATTAGTAAGGGCTCGAAGAACACATGCCTCTGCCAATGCCTCTCGATGTTGTAGCTAATAGATGAATGTTTCTATGATTGCGCCTTGCTTTCTCAGCAGTACAACCAGAACATATGAAGTCAATATATTGGGTTTTCACCATTACTACATACATAAACAGTATATTACCTGACAATTTAGAATATGATGGACATGTACTGTGATGTTCATGTACACAGACCGGTGTGTACATGCGTAGGAAAAATGTAGGGCAAAAGGAAAGTGCTTATTTGTAATCAACAGCTTACTGTTGTCACACCTTTTAAGAACATGATTATACCACAAGTGCAATCATTAATTATTAAATTACAAACTCCATTAAATTACTTTTTTACGCTGCACTATAAATATATAAATATTTTGATTTCAGTACTTGGGCTAAGTGTCTCATCAACGTAGTTCTGATGTTGTTCGCAAACACCTCTATCTATCGATATACCAAAGCAGGCAGGCAGAATAGTCAGCAATTTTAAGGTTTGTCTCTTATGTGTGTCAGAATGTGAAAACCCATAACATTACACAACACTTAATACCCCAATGTTATCAGGAGCCTCAATCAGTATGGCAGTCACAAGTGGTGTTTTTCATCAACATCAAAGCTAAAAAAAACATTCTTAGTAAATCCACTTTGCTGGTAAAAGTAAAATATTTTCTAGCTGGAAGTACAATGTGTCCCCCCAGAGTCTAGCTGATATCTATATATTTAACTAACATTGAATGTCTATAAGACACGTGTGAAAGGCACAGTAAATGACATCAAACCCAGACTCAAGTTATAACCATTCTCTCTACTTACTAAGTAGAAGCTCTACTGACTTTATGTAATCACTCAGTGCGCGGTCTGAACCATGCAGTTCTCGTAAAGAGGAGGGATTTGTCGGGAAATGAGGCATGTTGTTGAGATAATTCCGAAGGGATTCCTGTCTGGATATTTGAGTAGTGATCTGTCAGAGTCAGAATTGGGTCAGCCATGTGAGAAGAGATCAGGAATCAGGAATAAATGAGCTGGGCATTTGGCATTGAGCCCATGCTTCTCACAGGAAAAGGGATTAAAAGAAGATTAATTCCATCCCTCATACACTAGTCTATTGGACATCCTCAAATTAAATTTGCAGACACCTCAAAAATATAAAATATTTTTGTATAATTATTGATAAATGTGTCAAAACATTCTTTCATGGAATCATTTGGCTACCCGATCAACAGTGTGGGCCAAGGTCAAGGCATGGAAGCTCATGATTCTCATACCCGATGTGTGATAAATTAGCCTTTTCACAGGCACAAAAGACATTAAAAGACAATAGGACTCTGGAAAGTTGACTTTGCCCAGTTATTTTTTCACGTTATCTCCTTTATAGCCTCACACAACAGATACACAATTTTAAGCTTGCTCGGAATTAAATACAAGGAGACAAATGTGCATTACTGTTTCTTGAAGAAAGAGTTGCAAAACATGGGATTTGGAGCAATTGTGTTTTTTTCCTTCACGATAACTAGTGTTGGTTTTGGTGGAGTGTTTTAATTTTGCTTTTAAGTCTAGTCTTTGTGTCAAGCTGTCATTTTAGTTTTTATTAATTTTAGTCTCTTTTTAGCCTTGTCAAGTTTCAGTTGACTAAAAGTCTGAGCATTTTAGTCTTATTTTAGTCAGAAATATCCTCGACCTTTAGTCAACGAAAACTGATGATATTTTAGTCTAGTTTTAGTCCCATTTAGAACCATATTGACCCGAATATAAGTTGGGTTATTTTTTTTCCTTGAATTTTTTTTTTAAAGAGGGGACGTCTTTTGTCTGGGGTCTAAACTTTTCAATATAATGACAGCCACGGAGAGCGGCCAGGGCTAGACCGCCGCTTCCGCGCTGGGTTGTGTGTTCCGAGAGAGAGGCGGTAGCTGGATGACTGAACGGATGACCCCGCCTCACACAGGTGTGTACCAGCTGATGACTCCCTCGTTAGAAACCACGCGGCTTTGTGCGGAGGGAGACGGAGGGCCGCACCGATGTAGCCCACATTATTTTCATTTGAGTGACTATTGCCGTATTCTCTCCCAATTACGTCCGTCTGTGCCTCTTCACACGTCAAGACGTGTTGAACCTTTGTTTTTATGTGGTTTTATTATTTTATTTCGTTGTATTTATCCGCCACCTTTATGACTGGTCCCTGAAATTATTGTATTATATTAAACCTGTCCGTGGCACAGAAAAGGTTGAGTTCATCATGCCGCGAGTGGGGATTGAGGTAGTCACGACCTGATGCAGCCACTTGCCCAGATGCAAGACACAGGACACAGAAATACTGCAAAATAATAATAATAATAATAATGTGAATAATAATAATCAAGACTAAATGTTATTCTTGTTTTGGTCAACGAAAATGAAGAGACTATCATAGTTTTTATTATAGTCATATTAATCGTCACATGACCAGCATTTACGTTGCGTCTCGTCTCGTTTTCGTCATGTGAAAAAAGTTAATTGACGACGATATTTAGTCATCATTTTCGTTGACGAAAGCAACACTAACGATAACCTGTGACTTGCCAGACTTGGCTAGGGGACCTGATCAGGGACGTTTCAAGACACTCTGGGGGCCCCAGGGCAAAATGATAAAAATTGGGCTTTCAGGTTGTCATTGCTGTGGACCAATATGAACAGCCGTCTTTGGGGGCCCCCTTCTAGCCCGGGGCCCTGGGCAATTGCCTAGTTTGCCTGCCCCGTTGCAACGCCTCTGGACCTGATAAGGGTGGAATGCAGACAGTCGTGGAGATGAGAAAGCAGGCTTGAGAAGAGGAGGAATGGCCAGTATTTGCCCTTATAAATGTATAGGGGATGTGAATAGTATGTCACCCCATCCCTCCATGTGTCTTTCCATTTTTCGGTATTAATTTATTTAACATGGCAGTGTAAAAGGACAAAGTGGACTTGTGTTGTACAGATGGAGCTGTTGACAAATCAGAACTCCTGAGTTTGCATTTGTTGGCTACCTAAAATTTGAAATAAGTACCAATTTCTAATATAAATTATGTCTCAGATGGAGTAACAGTAAGAAATACTATGACTATGAGAGTTGTGTCTGATACAACAAACAATGCAAATGAGAAAATACATTTTGTTTGCCATTTGTCAATGTTATATACAAAACACTGAAATACAAAATTGGAAAATTGTTCTCAATAGAATTTTTCAACATGACAAATTCAGCACCTCTAAGGTGCAGTGTTTGTATACAAACATGTAACGCTAATAATGGAGATGTAGTGTATGAATGAAAACCTGCATTATGGAGAGGAATCTGATTTAGTCAGATGAACTAACTTTTTTAATGCCACAAATTTACCCTCCACCACTTACTTGCTGCACATAAAAAAATTGGAAATGTTATTAACTCCAAATAATCATTAGTATTAGTAGTATTTCAGTTCACAGCATCAAGTTATGGGTACAGACAATAGGGTGAGGAACGATCTACTTTGATGTGTTCAAGGCCAAGCAGCAAAACCTTAAGACACCATATCACACTCCATCCTCATCCAATGTTCTGAAAATAACATCACAACACAACACAAAAAGCAAGCACAACCATTAAATTGCACACACATTATGCAAATGAGTGAGAATGCGTTTAATTACACTGATGTTGCTATTGCCCTTTTTCATAATTTATCATTGCAAATGTAGCTGAAGCAGTCACTCTCAGAGGTGCACTTCCTGTTTATAGGCTTGTGTTTATAAATACAAATTATCCATATATTTATAATGTTGTAGTTCGTCTTAGAGATTTTTATATGACAACCTGTGGTATGATATGAGCCTCAATTGTTTCTGTGACAGCTTGTTTAGTGCAATTTTCTCACACAGCTGCATTGCATAATTGATCAGATCAAGGCATAGATGTTGACATGAGACAAACTGTAAAAAGAGGGCATAGGAGCCCGGGGGATAGGAGCAGAGTAAACAAGCTTTGAAGTGAGGATAATTGAGTCTATTGGAGGAAAGGACCTTCATTCTGTACATTAGAAAACAGAGCAACATAGAACACACTATGCTGTGTGTGGGTCTGTGTTTTATTCACAATAAAACAAAAACATTATAAAACAAATAAAATGCACAAAAATGCAAAATCTGAAAAGCAACTAGGTAAGTAACATTAAACATTGTATCTATATGAAAAAAAAATACAGTACTTTGACACAATACATCTGATGTATGGTGATGAAATACAAGAGGCATTTTTTTAATGCAATGTAATCTATAACCAACAGATATCTACCAAAGAAGTGTTGCGGTATATCATATCTTATTGCATTGAGGAAACCACAAAGCAAGAGTTTTTCAGTTATTCCGAGTTTTTTGCTCACCTTGCAAGCCAACGTTATACCATCTAAAACTAAACTTACCTTTACTTTGTGTCAAACGTGATATCGAGTAGCGGGTGCTAGGGGTTTTGAACGTATATTTTAATAAAATTTATTTGAGAGGAAAATAAGAAATTACTTCCTCTTAAATATAATAAAATATAATTGTATTAATAATATTTATTTTACCCCTTTGCCCATGAAGATGTATGGAATTCATCAACTGTCAATTGTTGTATGCTATAAAAAAGAATCAGTTGAAATACATTGCAGTTCCTGCAACTGCAATGTATTTCAACTGATTCTGTGTCTGTGTCTTTCACTATCGGGCTCAGATGTTATGATATTTTTTATTTAAGATAAGATAATCATTTATTTCCCACAGTGATGAAATTCACAAGAAAAAAAGAGGCCACTGGGTACTCATATTATATCATACAATACCATTTGCCAGCATTGGAGTGGAAGCCAAATCTTAGATTTAAGATTAACATAATATTTATAAAACACCGAAAGCTGGCACAGTCTTTTAACAAAATGTAAGGATCCATACTTTGCATAAACCATTCCTGCTTTGTAATTTGTAACATTTAGATAATTCAGAGGTCTTCAACAGGGGGGGTGGGGTCACAAATGTTTCTTTTTTTCCAAGAAAACATACCTGTGTATACATTGAATAGCTTAGTACTGAAGTCTCAATAACAGGTTAGCTATGTTTATACAAGGCACTATGCCGAGTTAAATATAAAACTCAATTGTATATACAGGTGCATCTCAATGAATTAGTACATTGAGGAAAGTTCATTTATTTCTGTATTTCAATTCAAAAAGTGAAACTTATGTTTTATATTAATTAATTACACACAGAGTGTGTAATATTTCAAGGCTTTTTAATTTTAATTTTGATGATTATGGCTTACAGCTTATACAAACCCAAAATTGTCCCACTGTGAACAGCTTATTAACTCAAAATACATGCAATCGTTTCCTGAGCCTTTAAATGGTCTCTCAGTGTGGTTGATAGGCTACACAATGATAAGGAAGACTGCTGACCTGACAGATATCCAGAAGACAGTCATTGATACCCTCCACAAGGAGGGTAAGCCTAAAAAGGTCATCGCTAAAGAAGCTGGCTGTTCACAGAGTGCTGTATCCACACATATTCATAGAAAGTTGACACAACGTTTAAGTATCCAGAAAAAAATGAAAGTGTCTGCTACAATCTAAGTGTCTGATAAGCAGTTTTAAGTCCCTGAGAATATATACAAGAAACAGTAAGTGTAGGGTATTTGTTGTTATCATTGTCAGAGATGGGTTAGGATGGCTTGTTGAGGAGGGAGATGGCCTGAGGGAAAAAAACTGTTCATGTGTCTGGTGGTTCTGGTCCTGATGGATCTGAACGTGCGGCCCGGTGGGAGGGTTCTAAAGAGATTGTGTGCTGGGTGAGTCGGGTCGTCCACTATCCTGCTGGCCCGCTGCCTGGATCTGAAATTGTGCAGAACACTCACAGGCCTCTGTCAGTGGCCCGGCCTCGGGTGTGAACATTTGCTGGTGCGCCCTGCTTGATGACCTTTGTTGAGCGGGTCTGCCATTTCAGGTCGCTGGTGATGGTGGTGCCCAGAAACTTAACAGAGTCCACCACTTGTACCCCTGTGTTGCTGATGTGGAGTGGGGGGGGTGTGTTTTCCGAGGACCATGGCCAGCTCTAACATCTTGTCGAAGTTGAGCTCTAGGTTGTTAATTGAACACCATGCGGCCAGGTGGGACACCACGCTGCTGTAGGCCGCCGCGTGTGTCATCGGCGCATTTAACCGGAGTGATGGAGGGATGGCTGGAGGTGCAGTCGTTGATGTACAGGGAGAACAGATATGCGGACAGGACGCAGCCTTGTGGACTTGTGTTGATGATGGTTGAAAATACTGGTGACAGCTGGGCAGCGCCGTGCTTCAGTGTTGCCGGGGAGAAGCCATCGGGTCCTGGGGCTTTCCCTGGCTTCAGCCGAGTGAAGAGCTTATTGGCATCATCTCCACACAGCAGCAGGGTCGTTGAATCACCCTCCAGTCTGGCTTTGCATTTCTCTTTGGCAAATCTAATGGCCTTCCTGAGATCCTGTCTGACCAGTCGGAAAGCGTCCATTTCACCCTCTCTGTATGCCTGTTTTTTTGGAGTCTGAGTTCTCTGAGCTGTGGGATATATGAGCTCACAGTGTCAGCAAACGTGTTATCATTCTCAGGGACCCTCAGCGACTCCCAGTCGGTAGACTCAATGCAGTCCTGAAGCATGTCCTTTGCTTAAAAAAACAATGTATTTCATTTGGGACGGGTTATAGTTATCCAGACACATTATTCCAGCATCTGCACGCACACAGACTGCCCCGTTTTATCCGTTGTTTTCTTCATTGTCCTTATTTTTATTTCGGACAATATTCATCTGCAATTGATCTGACTTCGTGTCGGTTTCATATGTAGGCTTCTTAGCACATTATACAGTGAAGGGAGTTTGCTTATGATGTGTTTATGTTTATGCTCCTGGATAAAATAAAATCCAGTCCACATGACTAATAAAAGTTCTGACTGATGAAACGGACTGAGAAATCTGTGACTTGGAGATTACAATCTGACGGTATATTAATGCGCAGTAAACAAACCTCAAAAATAAACACAAAATCATTTCACTGTACTGTATATAGTGCTGAGAAACCTAGATATAAAACCGACTTGACGGATAAAACGGCGCAGTATGTGTGTGGGCAGATGCTGGATTAACGTGCGTGGATAACGATTAACTCTCCCCTTTGAAATACATTACATCACAAATACATACATGTTTTTTGAGACATATTCGTTACGGTTGCCACAAATCAATAGATACATTTTCGTAACAGTCCCACGAATAATCGTCAGACTGGTTGATATAAATATATGTTGATTTGATTTACTTGTAGTAGATGGCTGGCTGCATGCCCCCAATTTGGTGAGGCAGAAGGGGTACCGACTCAATGTATTGTCTTCTATGATGTTTCCTCCGACTCTGAGGGAGACAGGGGACTTCACCGACGTGGCGCATATTATTTTCATTTGATTGATTATGTAGTGTCTGAATCATTTGCATTATATTTACGATATGAACTTACAATAACCCTAGTGCAGTGTCCTAATTTGTGTGGCTTCTCCAATTCTGTGCATGCTATAAAACCGTGTGTCTGACTGCATTTCAGGGAGAGAAAGACTAAGACTAAGAAACCACAATTATTAGAGATTGGAAGGTATTGTTATCTTTTATCTCTCCCAATTACATCCACTTGTGCCTTTTCACATGTCAAGACGTGTCGCATATTTGTTTTTATGCGGGTCTATTCGTTTATTCATATGTATTCATACCTTTATGACCGGTCCGTGAAAATGTTGTATTATATTAATCCGGTCTGTGGCACAAAAAAGGTTGAGGACCACTGCTGAAAGTGACTGATTAAAGACTTTAGTTCGACTCGAAGTTTCACCTTTTTCAAGGTTATCATTCACCAAACGATGAAAGTTGCAAATTATTGTTCAATTCAATCAAAGCAAGTGCTTTGCACATGGGCATTAGGCGGAGTCTCTTGTGTAGCATGTAGTGTTTGCGTCTGCACCACTAGTCCACCTCTCTAGTGTCTGCCCTGCACTGAGGGACCAGCTGGTGAAGGGGGCACGTTTGACTTGAAACTTAAGACTTCAAAGGAAAAGCTATCAATGCCAGCTCACCCAATTCAATTGCTTATTATTACGTGAAGAATAATTAACCTTATCTTTTCACTCAGAAAAAACTGTCTCAGACATTGGCATCCTGAGGTACATGGTCCATGCTATGAAAAAAAATGGAAGCTGATCCTTCAGTGTTTCCAGCAGAAGTCAGCAGGAAGTGGTATAGATGAAGTTGAGCACATCCTTGTGAAGTACAAACATGAAAAGAATTTTGATCCATGCCAATGTTTGATGTGAGAGAAACCGTGGGGACACATATTGCAGCCAGATGTGTGAATTAATCATTATTTGAAGATTTTGCAAATTGTATGCTTTTGTTATCCTCAACAGGTTAGTTGAGGGCAATGACCATGTCAATGTTTTGATGTATTTTTCTTTGTGTTTTAGGTGTTAGCAACATTAGCTTAAAGAACACTCCGACTTCCAGACATTCCGAGACAAATTGTTCTGTTAAGTATATACCTTTTCCGTATACCGTAGTAAAGCACCACAGAGATGAAGACCTCATGAATATGTTTTTAGTGACAGTGTAACATATGTTTATGGAAAAGCAGAAGAAAAACATTTCCATGTAAATCATATGTTTATTCATGTTTAGGCATGTTTCTACTGAACTATATAAAATATACTTCTAGCCTTTTTGGATTTTCACAGGCTATCATTTAAAATGTTATAACCCTATGTTTCTGATCTCAGATGTTTTGCTGGTATCAGTCCATGTCATGGCACCAAAACAACAAGGCTTTCCAGCAACAGAAGTGGGAAAGTGCAGGAGAAGAGAATCAGTCATCATATCTCTTCTCTGCTAAAACGTCTTATGGACGATGACTGGCTTCAGGCATGAGGCTTATGCAGAGGGTAAGGACTCTTTTAATATTAAAAAAGTACGTTTAAAACGTTGCCTTACATTATGGTTTAGAAGCACTGAAAATGTTGTTTATAGAGGTAAAGAGTTACATAGTTTTTTGAATATTTTTACAAATTTAGCTTTTAACATTGTACGTCAGTTTTTATAACGACTGACTTTGAATATTTATTCATTAATATGAGTTTGTTTGGAATAGATTTCTGAAAAACTGAATTTTATCATACTTTTATTTACTTTAAAGTGTGTTGTTTTGTCACAGATCTGACAACAGCCTACATTAAGTTAACAGTAACATTCAACATTTCCACTAAAACAAAAAACATAAAAAAATACATAAATAAGGAACCTTTATAGCTTTTCTTCATTTTGTGACATGTCCATTTTAAGCTGTGCTTTTAAGATGTGGATCTGCAGTCTGGAGTGGGGCTGCACTGGTTTGGTGATAATTCTTTTTTACCTTGCAAATCTTTGATTTTTTTTTTTTGTTTATTGTTTAAGAAGTGTTTGATAGGCATCAACGTTATCTTTCTTTGGAAAAGAATGATACAAAACTATTAGTTTTACCTCATTTATAATGTATCTATTTTAACAATAAAAAAAAGATGAAGAAATTAAATTATAAATACACACAAATTATCTGTAACCGCTGAGCTGAAGTTTTGCTGTCATCCTGTGTTCTTCAGGTCTGTGTTTTTGTTTGCGGGGAAGTAAGAGAAAAGACTGTGATTAGCAGGATGAGCAAATGAAAGAACCTATGGCAGAGAAACAACATTGTACAGGTAAGAACAATATTGGGCCATTCGCTTTGACATCAAGTTACAATGCTCTGAAAAAACACTGACTCATCACCTTATGCAATGCAAAAGAGCTGGCTAGAAATCAGTTACCCGTTTGGATCCTTCGTTGCTCGGGGTTGGAAGGCCGCATTCGTCAACTGTATTAAAAGAAGCATTCCAAAGTCACTCTGCTGTGCTATAACAAGTTTTTTGCACTTTCAAGATGGCAGCCATCTGCAAGAATTGAAAGACAAAAATGGTAGTGAATCGACAAAGCCGTATTGTCTTTGACCCCAAACAACAGGGCAACAGGAACAGTGTAAGCTTGTAAATGTGTTTGTGTGTGCTTGCTTAGGTAAGCGAAGAAGAGAAAAAGGAGCAGATTAAAACCCTTTCATGCTGTAGTCAAGGCTATGATAAACACCTTTAAAATTATCAATCTGCTCCACTACACCACAGGTAGCAGGTCTAAGTTAAAATGAGTTGATTCTAGTTGCATCTTCCATCACATAGAAGCAGTGGCAGCTTAACTGAATGGCATGAAAGTGTTGCTTTAACTGCTTTAACCAATCAGATTTCAAAGGGCAGCTTCATCATTTTCACAGACTTTGATTGGATGGTCAGAGCAAGCACACCGCATCTGTAGCAGCTAGCGACCGGTAGTTACCGTAGCAACCAGGAAGAGCTATCTATTAATTTCTGACTTGGGCAATCTACTACGCAACTGCGCGCATCTCAAGTGCCCTGAGCGCACAGCAATGTTCTGGACGATATTCTTTGCCAGATACGATATCGTTTTGATATCGACCCCCAGCAGTTTACACATCCCAGAAAACATTCCCAAGTACGACAACTTCCAGCCTAAAGCAGAGCCACTGAACTCCATTCGATCTGTCCCAGCTGACAAAAGAACTGATAGTTATGTATGCCATGAATGCTTTGGTCCCAATGATGTCCTTGAGTTCCATCAGCAACAAAAACTGTGTGAGAGCATTGGGCAGCTGTACACATTGGCATGGCTGTCGATGACTTTATCAGTGTCCAGTGTGTACAAATAAAAAAAGTGTTGGTGAGTAGCATGCATAGATTGTAATTGATTTATTTATTTAATTGTTTTAGGTTAATATTGATCTTACCAAGAGACAGTGTTTGATGTTACACGGGCACGGCCCGCCACTGCTTAGAAGGGAAGTGATACAATATGAATATTACCAAAAACTAATTTATTTTGTCTTTATGATTTTTTTTCTGAAACAGGTTCCTATGAATGTCTCTAACATGGACCACGTCATCACTTTCCTGCTTGTCCTGGCAGCCACAGTTATGATCACCCATGCATGCCCTAAGTACTGTGTTTGTCAGAATTTGTCTGAATCCCTGGGGACATTGTGTCCTTCCAAAGGCCTTCTTTTCGTGCCTCCAGATATTGACCGCAGCACGGTTGAACTCCGGCTAGGAGGCAACTACATCCTCCGCATAACGCAGCATGACTTTGCCAATATGACTGATCTGGTGGACCTGACCCTCTCCAGAAACACCATTGGCTACATTCAGCCCTTCTCCTTTGGTGCCCTGGAAATGCTACGGTCACTTCATCTGGACAATAACCGCTTAATTGAACTAGGTCCGGACGACTTGCGAGGATTGGTCAACCTGCAGCACCTCATCATAAACAATAACCAATTGGTCCGCATCCATGACAAGGCCTTTATAGACCTGGCATTTGCTTTGGAGGATCTGGATCTCTCCTACAATAACTTGATGTCTCTGCCTTGGGATTCAGTACGCCTGATGATTAACCTGCACCAGCTAAGTTTGGACCATAACCTGTTGGACTTTATTCCAGAGGGAACATTTACTGACCTGGAACGGCTGGCAAGACTTGATTTGACTTCTAACCGCCTGCAGAAACTCCCCCCAGACCCTATCTTTGCCCGGGCACAAGAATCAATTATAGTAACCACATCCTACGCTCCTCAGCTTTCCTTAAGCTTGGGAGGGAACCCTCTTCACTGCAACTGCGAGATGCTGTGGCTGCGTAGGCTTGAGAGAGATAATGACCTTGAGACTTGTGCCTCCCCACCTGTCCTAAAGGGTCGTTATTTTTGGAATGTAAAAGAGGAGGAATTTGTTTGTCAGCCACCGCTAATAACCCAGTACTCCCAGAGGATACTGGTACTAGAGGGCCAGACAACCAGCCTGAGATGTGAGGCTGCAGGAGACCCTTCCCCTACTATCCACTGGCTCTCTCCTGATGATCGGTTGCTTGGCAACTCCTCCCGAACTGTAGTGTACATCAACGGTACCCTGACTATCACCATTACCACCTCTAAGGATTATGGCACCTTTACCTGTATTGCTGCCAATCCAGCAGGGGAGTCCACAGCATCTGTGGAGGTGTCCATTGTCCAGCTTCCCCATCTCAACAATGGGACAGGGCAGCCGGCACAGCCGAAGTCACAACTCTCTGATATCACAGGCACCACCAGGATCAGCAAGGAGGCTACCAAGAGCCAACCAGAGAGGGCTGTATCGGTCTCTGAGGTGACATCTGTTTCAGCACTGGTCAAGTGGGTGGTGAGCAAGTCAGCACCCAAGGTGAAGATGTACCAGCTCCAATACAACTGCTCTGATGATGAGGTTCTAATCTACAGGTAAAAACGTCATTATATTATTAATAATACATTTGTTTTAACATACAAACATGGGTAATTTGTTGACAAATGAAAGGGGTTTATTCAGGCTAATCCAATCAATATTATAAAATAATGTTTTACCACATTTTAAGCTCAACAGGAGCAAATTGAAATCTTTACAGATATTGAGGCTATATATAGCCAAGCACATTTATTGATCTTAAAGGGATAGTCCAAAGCCACTGGAAACTTAGAAGATTAATGTTCACATCTTGCTGTATCATCTCCTCGACTAATGATCACTCTAACAAACAGGACAATCATTTAAACGAAATTTCCCTTGTCAATGATTGTCTTCTCTGGAAAGTTTTGAGGCAAGCAATAAGGCTTACAAGAAAGCAAAGAAAGCAGCAACCATGAAGTATGGGTTAAGGTGGACCAATGAAACTGTTTACATTAAATCTAGCACGCTCCCACTGAATCATTCTGATCAGTCATTTTGTTATGCACACACCCTCCTCATGGCAAAGACACGGAGAAATGCATAAGATGCAGCTTTCAAGTTGAAGGCGACCAGCTGTGATTCCTGGGGGTACAACAAAGTTTTTGCAGCCACTCGACATCAGTGTAAATCGCGAATTTAAGGTGGCGCTCCGTGTTGAGTGGGATGAAAGTGACTGAGCAAACATCGCATGAAGCAATTCATCCGAGGCTGTTCAACTCCGACACCAAATGACATGAATTCAGTGCGCAGGAGGTGGAAGATAGTGACCAATGACTTTATTGGTATACTACTGTTTATTTATTTATTTTTGTTACAAATTTGTTGCAGTTTGGTCCGGAGTTTCAGAAGCCCTGGTCTAGGCATGTGGCAGCACAATTAAGGGATAGTTTAGGGCTCGCCTGAGCAAGCCCAAACTATAAGCTTTATCAAAGAGGAAAGCTTTAAGTTTAAATGTAGAGAGGGTGTCTGCCTCCAAGGACCCAAACTGAGAGCGGGTTACACAAGAGAGGAGCCTGGTAAATAAAGCATCTGCCTCCCACTGTACTCTTAAAGCTCCTTAGAACCACAAGACACTTGTTTTATGTGTGCGTCAAAGGACAGGTCTTGGTCAAAGATAACTCCAATGTACCTAACAGTCGAACTGGAGGCTAAGATAATGCCATCCAGAGTAACTATATGATCTGGTCGCATTAATAACTAACTGGGGAGATAGAAGGATGTGAGGGGGGTGAGTTATTGATTGATTGATTGTAATTCGTTATTTGCTCATGGCTACAAATTGTGCAAGGTAATGTCCAGAGAGACAAGACGCTACATTTAATATGATAATTTCAAGCCTCAAAAAGTCTTTTCCTCTGAGTAACTCCAAAAATGCTTGTATCTGGCTTTTGAAGATAAACTTCATCTTTTGAGTCAATTTAAAACGCAGCATCACAGCACAGTGTTTTATACCCAAACCCCTATTGTTGTCTCAGGTTTTGTTCCTACTACTCATTCACCTGAGACTTCCCACTGTTTGCCTTTAATGAACGTTCTACTTTTTTTCACTACAAAAGCTTTGATATCAAGCATACCCAAGTTCACTGCATCAAAACAGATTGCTCTGAAACATAAAGCCACAACTACATAGCAGTGGAGACAAACTCGAAAAAATGAAAATGGGATTCCTGCTCTCCTTCTATGAATAATTGAAAGGTGATGGGCTGAAATTACTTTTGTATCCTGTTTCAATGCTTATGGCGCAATCATTTTTTTATTTTACATACAATGACAGGGCAGTGTATGTTTGACTTTGTCCAGCCCTAAAGCCTTGGAAAAGACCTTAAATTACAAAATAGGTTTCATTACATTCCTGTTGTTTCAGAATGGACAATTTCAAAAGAAGCCACAGATATAATCTATATAATGACCTGCCATCACATTAAAACTCATTCAAATAGTGTGATAAAGTGTGCTGTGTATCTTTAAATAAGGAGAACTTCTTTTTGTTATTACAATAATACAATAATCTACTGGTTTTGTTTTTCCTGTTCTTGTTAAGGATGATCCCAGCCTCCAGCAAAGCTTTCCTGGTAGCAAATCTGGTGTCAGGGTCTCGCTGTGATTTGTGTGTGCTGGCTGCCTGGGACGACACTGCCACTACACTGACGGCCACCAACATTGTGGGCTGTACACATTTCTTCACCCAGGATGACTACTCTCATTGCCAGTCTCTGCATAGCCAACTTCTTGGAGGCACCATGATCCTGGTGATCGGGGGCATCATTGTGACCATTCTAATTGTGTTCATCATCATCCTTATGGTACGCTACAAAGCTACAGATACTGAATTCCCAGTAGGGAAGCTGATCAGTGTAAGTGACACATATTCTCAGACTAATGGGGGTCGCCTCAGGCAAAATGGGCTGCTTTTGTCCCAATCTCATACTCGGTCGGAGCCAATGGTCAAGCCAAAAGTGACTCTGCAAGACGAGGTGGTGGAGTTCAAATGTGGTTCCCTGCATAGCAGCCTTACCTCATCCTCCTCTTCTTCAGGCTCCATGGCCGGGGCTTCATACAGCCCCAAAAGAACACTTGCCAAAATTTGGAGGTCAGCTCCCTCTAAGCCACGGCCGAACCTCGACAACCTTCTCGGAGCATTCACCTCACTTGAGCTGCGGGTGTCGCAGGAATGTGACCCAGGACCTTCCGGTAGCAGTTCCAAGGCAAGGGGGAAGCCACACACAGACAGGGATCCACTCCTGGGGTGGACACTGGACTCCAGCCTCAGCCGACTACTTATGCTACCGGACTCAAAGTTAAAAAGAAGCCAGTCCTTTGACATTGGAGATGTGATGGGTAACAACAGTGCTCAGCTGTGCAGCAAACCAGACTCGATCAGTAGTATATGGACTAAAAGGAGCCTGTCTGTGAATGGCATGCTGCTACAGTGCAAGCAGGAGGAAGGCACAGGGGAGAGCAAAAGGACCACAGACAGCGCTGACTGGGTGATGGAGAGTACTGTCTAGAAAGATGGAGGACTGTCACACTAACAGCCAACATGGTCAGGTAACAGCAATGCCAAGACAGCTATTATAATTCTCCCATTTGTTCATTAAGAATCAATAAAAATATTAATTCACAGTTTAATGTGAATATATTTATATATTTATTTTCTATACAGCACTGACTATTGAGGAGATCTGTCACTCCTTCCCTATGCTAATTATATCAACTTTATGGGACTGCATAAACTATAAAACTGCACCTCATACAATGGTTGTACTGTAAGTGAAGTCCCAGGTAGTTTGAAAAATGCCAAATTATTAAGAATAAAACTGTTGCAGACAAATAAACCCTGTCTAGTTTGTATAAATTACTAAATAGATTAGGTTAGCTCTAGTAGTTACATTTTTCTTCAAATAATTGAATAATATATATTTTTTTTAAGACGACCCCCCTGTTGCAGCCAATTGTTGCCCCAAACTCAAACATTGTATGCATGATTATTTTTGTATTTTTATTTTTGTAGTTTTCATTAATTTCTAGCATGTTATCATAAAAGAATAACACTTTACTCACCCAATCAAGTAGTGATAATATTTTGAAACATATTTCACCCTACCTACCTGTATAGGCAGTATGCAGTCCTTCATCACCTTTCAGCCTTCAGCAGGACTTGGATTGTGTTTCTTAAAGGTTTATCTCTATTGTTTTAATTCCATAAGTAGCCAGAATAAACATACACAAAATTATTTTGAAGGTGCATGCTTGAGAACTGCTATTTCTACAGTTCTACAGTTCTATTTCTACAACCAGAATTAATCTGTAACCGTTGCTCAATATGGCGTGTAGCAGACAAAATAAGAAATACAACTTCGTTTCTATTTTTACGCTGATCTTTTGGCATTTTATATCATTAGAATTGGAGAAATAGTGCATTGAATAGATGCAACTCTGTCAAAAGGTATCCTTAGAGGCTATGTGATGTGATTAATTCTATACTATTTCCTAAACCATACTGTATCTTGCAGTCAACTTAACGTGGAGATCACAAACAACAATGTCCACATTTGTTTTAAGCGAAAGCAACTTAGTATTGCCTCTATTTTTATTTTACAATAATAAATTTGGAGACAACTTTGTGTCATTTTGTATCAAACAAACATACCAATAACTTAGTCTGGGGAAATTTGACCTTTGCATTTAACCCGTCAGTGGCGCATGCAAGCCCACAGAGCAGTGGACAGCTGAGAGCGCCCAGGGAGCAGATGGGGTTAGTGCCTTGCTCAAGGGCATTGGAGGTGGCATCTCTTTTGTTAGTGGCAGGGGTTCATGCATCCTTCCAGAGAGAGACCACCTAGACTGGGCTTTGAACCAGCAATCCTCTGGTCCAATGCCTGTCTCCCTCACCACTAGGCCACCTCTCCCAAAATAGGGAAAGAGAGAAAGAAACTCCTAAATCTATCACTCATAGACAGGGAGATGTGAGCTATCAGGGGATTTAAATTGACATAAATACAAATTACTCTTTATCTGAAGATACTACCCAGAAATGCTGTAGATATGTTAGTTCTGACCAATTTTTGGCAATAATTAATTAGGGAGTTATTAACTCCCTATCCTTATTTGGGCATACATTCTACAGCTATGTGTGTACCACATTGCCATGACTTTGTAAAACGTCCTCTGTTCATTTTTCCTAAACCTTTCCAGGCCTTTCCATACCTTTGCCTGTTCTTTTATGACATAAATGGCTTTTATACAAAGCATACATAGACCAGGGACCAAAAACAAATCTTCTTAGTAAAGAATGGGCTAAATAGAAAAGTACAAGGAAATCTAACTCTTGGTTGTAATGATAATTCCAATGGTTGTCAATAAAGTTTTAGTGGCTGTTTTTTAGACAGAATCATCCTGTGCACTTGCAAGGTACTACCGCAGTCCGAAGTAGGGGTGGGAGAAAAAAAAATATCGATTCTATACCAAGTCAATACATGGCCAGTTTTGCAGATTCCGATACCGTCTCTTTTTATCAGAAAAGCAGCTTATGTACTTTCAGGAAGGGGAAAGCAATATGTTATAGTTTATGAAGTGAATGTATCATTAATATACTTAAATATTATATTTAAATATTAATTCAAATATTTATTATCATTGAATGAATTTTGGATTTTTCTTTAAATTAATTATCATGACTATGATCATAATCTGCTCTGGGGGAGAGGTGGTCTCCATCTGCAAGGATGCATGAACCCCCGCCACTAACGACAGAGATGCCACCTCCAATGCCCTTGAGCAAGGCACTAACCCCATCTGCTCTCCGGGCGCTCTCAGATGTCCACTGCTCTGTGGCCTTGCATGCGCCACATATGGGTTAAATGCAGAGGTCGACTTGTGTGGGACGATGCGCAATTCTAATTCTAATTCTTTTGGGATTCCCCCCTTTCCTTTGCAGCTCGGAGTTCTCTTTTGGGTGTGATTTTAGATGTTTGTAAAGATTTGTGGTGTTGCAACAGTTACTTATGTGTTGCTGCAAACATGGCAGCTTGCAGTATTTTGGTCTGCGGCTGTAAAATAACACCAAACAGCGCTCCTCTTCACCCGGCAGCTCTGCTGAGTGACGTGCGTGCACGCCAATCATAGTATAGTAGGGGGGAGGGGGAGGGGCAGAGAGAGCATGAGCGAAGTGACTGAGAGGAGCGGTGTTTGCGCATGCACAACCACTATGATGAACAGGAGTTTAATACTGGACGTACAAATAGAAACTAAAACGTACGTATCGGTCTCATCATGCAAGTATCGATCCGATACTTCGGAATCGATACATCGATTCTTTAGATCGATCTGCCCACTCATTGTCCGCAGGGGTTCCTCGCTGCTGTCGGCAGTGTACAGGAATGTGGAGGCTTCAGCTCTATTAACCACTTTGATCACAAAATGGTGCGTGCTGTGTTTTTGTCCGTGTTTATGCGTCGGCTCCTCAGTACCATGAACGGGTACCATGGACAGATGTTCTCGTAATGGATCCAGAGCATCCCCCTTGCATCTGGAACGCGATCTCCAGCGGCCCGTAGCCATCGTCATATTGCTGGGGAACCGGGCGTCCCCGCACACCTGGGACCGCAGAGGCTGGACCCCGCTGGACGTGGTCCTGGAGTAAGTAGGGGACACGAAGGAGGGGGCGGCGGGGAGACAAGGCACTGTTTGGACATCATGCATATGTTCACACAAAAGAATCAGTTAACGGCTCCGGGCACTGAACCTGAGCGCTGGAGCAAGGTGTTGGGCAAGGAGACCTGCAGGTACCTGGCAGGGAGCAGCCCGGCGCCCCTGGTCCTCTGCGCCATGCAGACCATAATGAAGCAGCTGAGCCCTGCCACCTTCCCCGGACTGCCTGCAGGAGCTCCCCATCCCTCCCTCAAACTGAGGGTGCTGTAGCATTAGCATGATGTATGCTCCAATGAAGGAAAAATAGGACTGACGTATTGACCAAAAATACTTAAATAGAAAATACTCCAGAAATAGCGGAGTGCTTAATGTGTTTTTTGTTTCAAGCTGTGGATTGTTTTGAGTTTGCTGGCATCTTGAGTTTGGACATGAAAGCATGTTTGATTGCCACAAAGCATTCGCTTTCCTGCCTTTTTATCCTTCACATGAGCATGAACCTCTACACCGATTAATCAAAATCATTCCTAAAATAGTTAATACATTTTTACCTCTGTCCTTCTGCTTTATTAACCTCAATCATCAACCACCAATTAACAGAGAAACAACAAAACACACTCCAGCTATAATCATCCCCATCCTCCTCCTCAGTTGCACTATTGTCATTGTATACAAATCTGAAAGCACTTGTCTTTTGTATATTTGCAAAGAAATAAAACATCGACTGATTCAGAGTATACCCAGTGATACATTTTGCTCCATAGCATGCACGTATCTGTGTTCTAACACTTACAAAGACAGCATTGGTTCCATCTCACCGTGAGTGAGTGGTTTCTTTTGCCCATTTCAGCAATTTCTTAGGCTAGCTAAGGCAGGTGTGCAAAATAACTAATGATTGAAGGTCAGTGAGACAATTCAAGCACATGTTTAAATGTATTAATAAGTAACAAGGCTATTACTAATAAGGCAATGTTAAAATCATAACAATACCATTAGATGACGATCATTTAGATAAACCCTTTCAGTGTGACAAATGTTTGGAGATGTCATAGCTTGGCTTTGCGGCGATCTCTGATGGTGTATAGGACAGAATGAGCTTGGTCAAAGGGGTCACCAATAGCCGACTGAACTCTGCTCCTCCACCTCTGCAGCTGGGGATGATCCTGCAGGACGTCCCTGCCCCCTCCGATAGGCTGCAGACACAGAGCACCACAGATTAGCATGAGACTCTCACAGGTCCGTTGCATGATCAATTTCTCAACCAATCTGACCTGCATGAGCTCACAGATGGCGAGCAGATCGGCCACAGTAATGTCGTGACCACAGAGGAAAGGTTGCCGACGAAGGAACATGGACTCCAATTTATCCAGAGTATCATCAAGTTGAGACAGAGCACTAGTCAAATATGCCTCATCCACCTTAGACCCAGACTGAGTCGGTAAAAGCACCTGAGGTGGGTAGAGACAGCCAAGGTTATACACGTGTAAAATACTCAAATTCATATAAAAATTATTTCAAGGGGGTCAATATCATACGACTAATTACATAATCATATTATATTGTCATTCTCAGCCTCCTTGAAATCTCAAAAGAGAAATGTTATGTTTGCTAGCCTTGGACATAACCAAATCATGTTCAGCTTGCATTAAAGTAACAAAGTGTGTGTGTGTGTGTGTGTGTACCTCCAAAATAAAGACTTTAGCAGAATGTGGTCGTGTGTTGCTATGATGCCAGGCTGTGTATTCATCAACCCGGGCTCGTCTCTCTGGTTGCCTTGGATACCAGTGATCTGGAACGTTATACTTGGTGGCAAGGTACTTTAGGATGGCATCACTGCAAGAGAGAGAGGTGTAAAACTGCAGAATTGCCATCATAACTTACTTATTATAAAATAACAATGATGAGTTTGATCTAGACATTGAATCAAGTCTTCTTCATTTTAACCCCAGGCAGTAAGTGTTCAGCAAAAATCGAAATTAGATTTTTATTAATAAAATTGTGTCTTCAATGAGTCTTGAGATCATATCTTTCGATACACATTCAGCGATGGTCTGGGACATATGTGGCCACATTCTTTTACATCTGTGACAAACAAAAAACAAAACTGTAGAGGCAATAGACTAACAAATCAGCTGATGTCCTCTGACGCGCTACAGTTTCACAATTGTTTGAAAGCCTTTTCACACCCTTTTTACACAAAACTCTACAGTCAGAGTGATTAAAAGCATTTTGTCACTTAATACAAAGCATGTCTGAGCACATTTGCATAAAGCTAGTACAAGTGATTCTATGACACATGGTCAGGGGAGACACATTGCAATGCCAGGTGTGAACAGAGTTACTTGGCATTTTCCATTTGTGACCAGAGCTATGAGAGAGGATGTCAATACCAGGTCTGAATGTGGTCCCGAGTTTCCTACCTACACAGCAAATGCGTGGGTGTGTTTGAGTTTATGTTCACCTTTCTGTGAGGATGAAGCCATTGTCCACCATGACTGGAACCTTCTGCATGGGGTTCAACTTGGTGAAGTCAGGGGTTCTGTTTTCCCCTACACAGTTGAAAAATAGACTTGAATCAATTAATCGTGGGTGCGCTTTAAAAGGTTTTTTACTACGCAGATGTTTGATAATTGTTGGGATTTGTTTGTGTTATGCACACTCCACACAGCTGAGCTGGGATTCAAACTAATAACCAATTTGCTATGATGCAACAATGCTAGCAAATAAACAATCTATGAATATTTAAATAAGCTGATTTGCACATCAGCCTTCACTTTTCAATAAAATACCCAATTAAATATGAAATTGCACCACCTGCTGGTCTTATGTGAATGTGAGTTACACGATTTTTCCAGCATGTTGTAACCGGTAGTGATTGGCAAATTCAGTTTTTGTGAAGCACTGAATCCAGAGGCATCACAACAGGGCAGGCACACTAGGCAATTGCCTAGGGCCCAGAGCTAGAAGGGGGCCCCCAAATACGGCTGTTTACATTGGTCCACAGCAACGACAACCTGAAGACCCCTTAATTTACTTGCCATGAGGGGGCACTTTAATGACACGTTCAGGAGCCCCCTTATAGGTGGCCCCATTTTACTTGCCTGCTGTCAAAAGTTTAGTTTTTTTTTTTATTCAAATTTCTTTTTGCCAGGGGCCCCCCAGAGTGTCGTGAAACCTCCCTGACTGAATCACTCGGGCCAATTGGTTCGAAACTTCAGTAACAGTGACCTTTCCTGGCAAAATGCAAGGCTGCTGTGGATTTTAAGTATCTGCCTTGAAAATTATTTGAAGCACAATCGCACACCAAACAACGGATTCATTTATTTGAAAATAAAAACGCAATTTGAGTCTTTACAGCTATATCCACGTGGCTACACTAATCACATACTCTGTATAATATAACTCAACACTGCCACCCTAAACCTGACACACACACAGACACGAAGAGCTGATCTGGGTCAAAGTCCTCGCGGACAGGGCCAATTGGTTCGAAACTTCAGTAACAGTGACCTTTCCTGGCAAAATGCAAGGCTGCTGTGGATTTTAAGTATCTGCCTTGAAAATTATTTGAAGCACAATCGCACCAAGACTTAATATCATGACCTTTCTACAAATAAAGATTGATGAATGGGTGTATTGTGTAATTTAGGAGAGAGTGCTTAAGTGCCAAGTCATGGAGGAAGCATTCCCATAATACTTCCAGTTTAACACACCAAACAACGGATTCATTTATTTGAAAATAAAAACGCAATTTGAGTCTTTACAGCTATATCCACGTGGCTACACTAATCACATACTCAGTATAATATAACTCAACACTGCCACCCTAAACCTGACACACACACAGACACGAAGAGCTGATCTGGGTCAAAGTCCTCGCGGACAAAGGTCACAGGCATTCGAGGTACTCGGCAGGATATAAAAAAAACTGCCACACTTACTGATGCCTGACTACACTACTGACCGTCAGTCGGTCGGTCGGTGGATTAGTTAGACACCTGCACTGTCGCTTGGCTTCTCACCTCTCCTCAGAGCCACGGTGCGGACTCTGTGCGGGATGTTGGCGCAGTTGAGCAGCAAGTGCACCGCCCGGCAGGGCTGCGACAGGAGGTCCAAGTACACCTCCACTGGCTCGGCTCTTTCCATGTCGAGAGTGGTTTTCGACGCTTAAAAACAGAAAATAATGCGGCAAATAAGTTCGCTTTTGCTTATCCAGCTGTTGATGTTTGTCTTCTTCCCCCTTCTATTTCACCACGCTATTTAAGGCGGTTGGTGGCTTTATGGTGCACTACCGCCACCAACTGGTATGGAGTGCGTATTGGAGTATTGCCTAAAAAAAAGTTGGGTGGGTGTGGGGCGAAACGCTCTTTAACAGTCTTTCTGTATCATATTTTAAATTATTGTTCTTAAATAATAGTTGTTTTACCTGGCAATACAATGTCCATTGTTAAATATAAAATAAATTCAAAAGTATATATATATATATATATATATATATATATATATATATATAGATATATTAAGTTAAATATACAAAGTCATTTTTTGTTAATATTCACATACTTCAAGATATAGCAGCAGATACTTGTTTGCAGTTAAGGTGCTGAGTGGGATGTTTGCCATGATTGAATGATCAACGGGAATATTAATTTAAAAAAACATTATACAGTATTACTGTAGTCTATCCGTTTGTATGCTGGCATGTACTATACATTTAAATTAACAACTTGAATGTGTTAATAACCCTTCAGCTATATTGTGACATTGCACAATATAGTTTGTGTTTTGCAGTTTCACACTTTGCCATATGTCTTGTTAAAAAAGAAACAGCTTTAATTTAAATTTGAAGTGACACGCACCCACAACTGAGACCAACACAAATTGAGGGGGAGCCTATATTGTTCTGACTTTTTAAGGAGTGGTGTAGTCTGTTAGTCACCCTTTTGCATTGCCAATCGGTTCTACCAGACCTTAAATAGCTTTATGAGTGAAGTTTATCCCATTGACTGCATTACTGAATACTCAGCTTTCAGACTCTCAACTCTCTTTTCAGCAAGAAATTGCAGTCGAACTGATCACACAACCATTGACACAGTTTCAACTGAGCAAAAAATATACGTATCACTTCCTATAACATCCTTATATTTTATAACATATATATATATTTGGATGTTCTTTTATCTGATTGTTCCATTCTGGAACTGAAGAAACGGTAATACTCATTATTCTGTTAAAAAACAAAAACAAAGGATGACATTTGATCTTCTGAACAATATTTACAGTTTTGCTTTTAACTGGTTTATTGCACATTGTGCCAGGCTCCTCCCAATTGCCAGATGAAAAATCCGCTGTTGGTCACAGTGGTGCCTTTTGCCTTTCTACCATTCTTCTATTTTCTTCTTATTTTCTATTTCCCTTGAATTATTATTTGATTGGAACAATGCATAGTGAATATATGGATAGATCATTTTGTAGTAATAACTAATACTTTTGTAATAATCTAATCATTAACACATACAATGTATCATTAGCTTTATAATTAATAATTTCTTTGATTCAATTGAACATTCACACTCTCGTTTTACTGTTGCAGCCCCATCGCTATAGGTGCTCAGAGAGCTGCCCATGTGGTTGGGTAAAGAAGATCTTAAATGTATCCTGCTTTTACGACTGAACCAAATACACAGATGATTCAGGTATGCCTGAATTAATTTCTTTGCCAACTTTGAATTTTGGCTGTACTCATATGGTACGTATTTATCTGAATTGTGCTCTCCGCTTGTGACCTGTAGTTTAAGTAAAGGAAGTTACATTTCTACCATTGTGAGTTGCTGATTTTGTGTCCTGCTTTTAACCAACTAAATATGTTTATCATTATCTTCTTGACAGACCTTGATCACTGCAAACAGTGTCCAAGAGAAACTTGATCTCTTAACAGTTGGGATGACTGGAATGAAATGGAGAGATCCGTATTCAATTGCCATGATTGCAGCTGCAGCTTTTGGCCTTTTTCTTTTACTGACTATCTTGATTATCTTCATATTGCACAGAGATTCCCCGCCTATGAAAAGAGCTGAGGTGGGGTTGTCCTGTTTGATGATGGCTGGTCTAGCAGTGAGCTTTGCAAGTTTACTGTTTCATTGGCAAGCCTAATGTACACCTCTGACCTCCCGCCAACTTATGTATGCCATGGTTTCACCTTGTGTGTCTCCTGCATCCTCGTCGAGGCCTATCGAACCTTTCTGGCATTTTTTTTATCCCAGTGTATATAACAACACATGAAGAAGGCACATTTGCACAGGCTTCAGCTATTTCCAGTATCCAGTTATGGCATCGTCATCTGCCATTTTTTACCCAAGTGCTATGAAGCACTTAGGAGGTCAAATAAGGACACTCAACAGTCCAACAGGCTAAGAAGAAATTGGACAAGGAGAGGTAGGTGTACATCCTTTTGAGAAATGTGAATAAATTAGCTCTCAAATTGGCAAAGAACAAAAACATTTGCTAATGTATTGTATGGACGACATCTTAGACACTTACTAAGGTCTGTTAAAGAATGTAACCTACAGCAAACTCAATATAAGACTAAACTACAGTCTATTACAGTTAATGTTACCGTTGTGTTACTGTTAGAATATCTATAAAGAATAAATGTCATACTGTTATATCTGTTATACAAGTATAAAGTATAGACTTTATGAAGAATGAAGAATGACAATGACAGTATTGTAGGTGGCTGAAGTTGGTGTTTTAAGCAAACACCTCTGTTGTGAGTTGTTAATTCCTACCAGAACTGAAGAAGCCTCTTGGATGAGAAGCCAAATATCTTCAAAAGCCTTAAACTTGTCCAGTTGCTTACTCGGAACACTCCTGATGATAAAAGTAAAAATTTGTTATAAGATTTGAATCAGAGATAAAAATTCAAATACATAATTTCAATGTAAAAAGAAAATACAGCACTTGTAATTCACATCCTTTTAAATGTCAAAGTCTGCTAACACATTATTTATTTATTTGATGGTTAAACATGGTTAACTTCCATAGTTGTCACATCATGTAGTAATTCCAAGTTGCTATGGATAGTTTAAAGAGTCCAACAGATTTGATCACTCCCCCTTTAAATTTATCTTTCTTCTATCTTTGGATTTTGCGATAATTATTTGATTTCACATTTTATCATGATGATTATGCTTTTAGTTAAATTGTTTTATATTTTTAATTTGAATTGTAATAATCTGCATTGTGTTTATGCTGTTCCAATGTTTCAGACAGATTGCATGTGCAAGCATTTTAATGCCTTTAATATTGTATATGATCTATAATATCCCTTATTAAAGTTTTGGAATGCTTTACATCAAAATGTTTTGTGCTGAGAGTTAGGAGGCATCATCTACTGTTACTGGCCTTGGGATATATATGTACATAAATCAGCCCCAAACAGCTTGGTTGACTTGGGACTTGGTTTTGTTGTGTTTAACATGACTCACTGTGTTATTAGAATTAGAATTAGAATTATGCACATCGTCTCAAACACACAAATCGGGGGAAATATGTTCTCTGCATTTAACCCATCTGTGGGGCATGCAAGGCCACAGAGCAGTGGACAGCTGAGAGCATCCGGGGAGCAGATGGGGTAAGTGCCTTGCTCAAGGGTATTAGAGGTGGAGTCTCTTTTGTAAGTGGGGGGATTTGTCCATCCTTCCAGGGGGAGACCACCTCGACTGGGCCTCGAACTGGTAACCCTCTGTCCGATGCATGTCTCCCTCGCCACTACGCCACCTCTCCCCTAAAGTATGTGTCATATATGCCAATAATTTTGTTTTTCTTTAGTATTATTTATAATTTTTTGTTATTTAAAGTTGCTTATCATAAATTTAAGAAAAGCATAAGCATATTATCTGTACACCTGTGAATAAATTAGCTCTCAAATTGGCAAAGAACAAAAACATTTGCTAATGTATTGTATGGACGACATCTTAGACACTTACTAAGGTCTGTTAAAGAATGTAACCTACAGCAAACTCAATATAAGACTAAACTACAGTCTATTACAGTTAATGTTACAGTTGTGTTACTGTTAGAATATCTATAAAGAATAAATGTCATACTGTTATATCTGTTATACAAGTATAAAGTATAGACTTTATGAAGAATGAAGAATGACAATGACAGTATTGTAGGTGGCTGAAGTTGGTGTTTTAAGCAAACACCTCTGTTGTGAGTTGTTAATTCCTACCAGAACTGAAGAAGCCTCTTGGATGAGAAGCCAAACATCTTCAGAAGCCTTAAACTTGTCCAGTTGCTTACTCGGAACACTCCTGATGATAAAAGTAAAAATTAGTTGGAAGATTTGAATCAGAGATAAAAATTCAAATTCATAATTTCAATGTAAAAAGAAAATACAGCACTTGTAATTCACATCCTTTTAAATTTCAAAGTTTGCTGACACATTATTTATTTATTTGATGGTTAAACATGGTTAACTCTCATAGTTGTCACATCATGTAGTAATTCCAAGTTGCTATGGATAGCTTAAAGAGTCCAACAGATTTGATCACTCCCCCTTTAAATGTATCTTTCGTCTATCTTTGGATTTTGCGATAATTATTTGATTTCACATTTTATCATGATGATTATGCTTTTAGTTAAATTGTTTAATATTTTTAATTTGAATTGTAATAATCTGCATTATGTTTATGCTGTTCCAATGTTTGTGATGCGTGCCTTTACATCTGGAAATTTATATAATTGGTAATTATCCACAGCGAGACATTGGAGCAGCATATGCAGCAAGTGGGGGCCGTGCTCGGGTCACTAAGGCAGACGGGGCTCACGGACAACCCAGGGAAGTGTGCAGTTAGGCGGAGGGAGGTACGGTATCTGGGGTACCACTTGGGTGGCGGGCAGGTACGGCCACACGGAGAAAAGACCATCGCCATTGCCGGCTGCCCAGTGCCTAAGACGAAAAAAAAAAAGGTCAGGAGGTTCATGGGGCTGGCCAGGTACTCATTCTGTCCTTTTCCGAGGTGACCAGCCCCTTGACCGACCTGACTCGAAAGGGTGCCTCAGATCCAGTCCAGTGGATGCACCAGTGTCAGCAGGCATTTGAGAGGGGTTGAGAACGCCCTCTGTTGGAAGCCGCTCCTGTCCACCCCTAACTTCTCTCTCCCTTTTGTTTTGCGGACCGACGCAACTCGAACAGTGGGGTGGGGGCCGTACATTATCCGGAAGCCGCCCAGCAGGAGGTGAACTACAGTATGGTGGAGAAGGAGTGCCTTCCAGAAGCTTAAGCTCCCTCTGCTCTGTTGGCAGATTTAGCAACTTCCTGTTGCTGTGATACACCTGGGTGTATGTGGCAAGGATTACAAAGATTATCTGAAGAATAAAGCATTGGCTCAGGCTTTCTGGGATTCTGTGATGCTGTGCTCTCTATCTGATAGTGCAGCATTTTATATAGTCAGTATATCAGCAGGAGTGTTGGATTTTCAAAATCTTATGCATTTCAAGGACAATATGGAATTTATATTCCCTTTAGAAACAGTCAGTTCTTGGAAAATGTAATTTATGAAAACTTATTTAACATTCCAACTATATTCTAGATTGTATACAGCCTCTTAATTAATTATTGTTTAATCATGTGGCATCTTGATAAATACTGCTTGGTTAACAAGTAGATATTGCCAGATAACAAGTAAGAAACTACAATGTGGGCTCTCGTCTAAAGCAAAATACACATTAATTTTGGTTTGTGTAAGTTAAAGGTGCAAACTGTCAGATAATATGTCGTAAAATGGAACATAATTATTGTTGTTTACCTGTCAAGCAAAGTCAACTGTTATATGTAACCCTAACAGCATAGTGGATGAGGCTAAACACACCATCTGGCAAACCCAGCACTGATTAACCTGATGAGCTTAGAGTCTTACGTGTAAACGCCTGTGTGTGTGCAAACCTGCATGTGAGTTGATGCACTTCAGTGTGCGCTAAAAGAGAGAGAGGGAAGAAACTCCAATCCGTCTTATCCTGTCACCACCATTTCAAACCCTGGTAGGCATGACAAATCGCATTTTTTTGTCCACAAAAAGTTGAGGAGAATGAGGATGAAATGGACTGCCAACAGAAGACAATTTTTGGAGGAATCTAAAGGACTTTACTCACAAATTTTCTTCAAATAAGGTGCTCATTGAATCATATTTAAATGCAAGAATGGGCTGTTCACCATCCAAAGGGAAGTTATTTTCAAAGACAGAAAGCCTTGGACCACAGGCTAATTTGCTTGTTGAACCATCACAGGAGAGTGATCATTCGACACCTGTAGAGGAGGTGAACACATGTTTGACCACTGAGGAAGACAAGGAACTACCACAACCCACTGACGAACCGGCTACAAAAGATACTGCATGCTTTCATTTGGCCTCTGACACAATTTTCCAAACGAGCATAGAAGAAATAAAAGTAACAGGGGAAGATGTTACTTGTGAAGAAATAGTCGATGAGGCTTTACAAAGAGACATAGTTACAAAGATAGAGAAAAGAAAGAAAACTAAATGTAGAATAACATCCAGTGAAAAACAGAGGAGGTCTTCTATACTTCGGAAAAAGGTGGATTTCCCTCCACACATGGTAAGAGCTCATCAAGCGGCTTATGCCTTTCTGAACCCAAGTATATCCAAATATGAGACTCTGCTGGGCCTCCTAGACCAGGCTGCCCAGACACAGTCGTCCCTCCAGCCCACAATGTCTGCTTTAGTGTTGCACTTTGAGGAAATCAACCAAGCACTAGAGGAAATGGCTGAGGAGGGGGAATCCATGTTGAAGGAGCATGGGGACTGCATGACTTTGCCTTCTGGGATGATGGGCCCAGATGTAATGCCAGCTAAACCCAGAACTGACACAGAGAACTTTCCTGATCCAGACCTTTTTCAGCAACTGCTCCAGCATTCAACAGAGAAAATGAGGCTCATTGGTGGCTCGTTCCAGGCACTGGGTGATACCACACTTGAGGAGGCAGTGGAATATTTTTCTTCCTTCTCTAACATGCTGGTTCAGAAGCTCGAGGCCAAACAGGAAACCGAACTGAGGCTGTATCATGTTTTGACAAGGGTAGAGGGAGCTGTCATGCGTAAGTTCAACCCTGAGGATTCTGCACTGCACAGTGAGGACAGTGGTATTGGGGGAGAGAATGAAAGTCTGACAGGGTCTGAGAGGCACCGCCGCCACCATGGGAGTGCTGGAAGTTGCGGGTCTGGAGTCAACATTCGCAGTGCAATTGATAGTCCTTCCAATAAATTTGACCTTATAGGGGAGAATGAGGATGATGAAGAAGATGGGGAGAACAATGACAATGAGGAGGAGTATGAAGAAGGCGATAGGACAGGAAGGAAGAGGTCAAACTCTTCTCCACCAGATCCCTGTCAGACACTTCTCTACATGCATTCAAATTACACAAAGTATGAGCAGCCTACAGTGAAACGCCCCCTGACTGCTAGACCTGCTGTAACCAAGCCTAAATACTCTCCATCCACCAGATGTGTGAACATAATGATAGCGCTACAAGACAGCCAGAGAAAGCTGGATCAGCAAATGAAAAAGATGGCTGAAAACCACGGAGACAAAGGGTTAGTAGGTCCTCAGACTGATCTATATAGAGCTGGATTAAGACGGAATTCGTTAGGTGGATCAGCAGGTGGACAAAAAGGCCATTTGAGAACATATCAGTCACTTTGTGGCTTACCAATGTTAGTATCCCCAATTCCCAAGCAACGCTCTGTCAGAAGGCTAATAAATACATTTAGCCAAGGGGTTGATGGTAGACCAGGACAGAGCCTTGCTAATATCCCACCCCATATCAGGAGGCCCAAGAAAAGAGGGATTCTTCTCCTATCTGACACAGTACAAGGCAATGGGGGTCATTTTATTATCAATGGTAACAATAACAACAACAGCTGGCCAGACAGCAGGGATGACCTGGATTTAGAAAATCTACCACCCCCGCCCCCAGAGGTTCTGCTGGACAACTCCTTCCAGAGTACTACAGGCCTGTCAGATAATGTGGAAGGGTTGCAGGGAATGTCAGTTCAGAGTCTGACAAAAAAGTCTGGAGTTTCCCACCGCCTGAAGGCATCTGTGCAAAATGTGGAAGTGCTGCCAAACCGAGGCAGACTGAAGCCAAAATCATTCAGTATCTTGGCTGCCCATCCTCTCAAACAAGATGTTGTTATGGAGGCTCAAGATGCAGGGCATCAACCAGAAATTGATTTTGATCCAGAAAGGGAGAAGGCTAACTGTTTCTACCAACAAGCACCCAATGTGCACAATACAGCAAATTCTCATGACAACCAAAATATCGCAGAACTAAAAGGACCTTCACCTCTTCAAGCTAGAGTGGACCAGCGGTGTGAAAGCAAACACTTTTGTGAGGACGAGTTGTCTTCATATAACCTGCATGTGACAGCACCACCTGTCTCAAGAGTCCGCCTACCACCATCCTGTCCCTCTGTTTATCACAGATATCCAAGCCCTCCTGTGTACAGGCCTCAGTCCACCTCTGGGGCTTCATTTCGCCCGGGTTCTCCAAGGGCTGTGACGCATGCCACACATAACAACACTGAAGAGAACAATCCGTCTATGTCCTTTCGTGATGCCCGCTCTGTTTTCTGTCAAGATGAGTCCCAACACTCTCCGACTTGCTCCTCACTGGGGAGTTCGATGCCTCCCAGAGCATGGGGAGAGGTTTCCCGAGGCAGGGTATCCATAAGAGGAATGGACAACTCTACCCGTCGAACCCAATCAGAGAGAAGGCCAAGTTTGACTTGACCTTAAAAGTCAAGTGAGAGCTATTGTATGTTGTATGTTGTTTTAAACCATGATTATTACATGGACTTCCATTTATCTGTGGGTTTGTTATTGTTTAAATTATAGGCATACTGAAGAGTTGATTATTATTAGGCATTTGTATATTTAAATAACCCAGGAAGGTTAGTTTGACAGTGGGCCTGCTTTCCAGTTGAGGTGAATGACATCAACATCAATCGATCACATGAATTTACATTCCCATCACACATGAAATCTAGTCATATATTTATTTGTCATTCTGGCAATGCTTTGCTCCATTGTTCAACTAGCAGATCTACCTCTCTTTAGGTGGCACATGCATTGTCGGAGCAAGTAATATTGTCAGAGAGGCTATAAAGCAGTTTTTAATAAAATGTTATGACATTTGTGAAGCAAATGGTTTAAGCCTCTGGTAACGATGTTCTATTGTCTGCAAGCTGTGGGTATACAGCAAATCTCCTAAACAAAATGGAAAACTGGATGAACTGTGTACTTTTAACGTGGAGGAGAACGATAAGAACAAAATACTTAATTTCACTGTTTTTATTATACATCATCATTTGTGCATACTTGGAACAAAAGGAAATGTAATCCTATATATTGTGCACCTTGTAAGAGAAGACAAAATAAATTAGACAAAATCAGACATTGGTATTAACTATTTTTCAATATTTTTTTAGTTTGAAGGATATGTTAAGGTTTCTATTTTTGACTCGATTGTCCTTATGTATTATACTGTGTGTATATATATTCTGTTTAACAAACTAAATAGTAAAATGTTAGGTAATATTGGTCAAAAAATCAATCAAATACATTTTGGGAAAGCCACTGTGGGAACCCGTGAAAATCGGTGTTATTTCCTCTTGTGCTCACAGTCGTGGCTGTCGAATAACACACAAAATGACACACAGAACTACAGCCATGAGCTACTGTTATCACTCTTCATTCAATTTAATTGACACCAACATGAACGTTTTTCCAATTTTTTGACTCTCATTTAAAAAGATTGGCCTTCTGCCAAAACAGCAACGTGCCACATTCAAGATTGGATTAGACCTAATACCCCACTCTCCCCCCCAAGGTTAGATAATCGCCTCAGCCTGCTGCCATACATAATCCAATCAACCACTAAACTCCTTTTCCCTTCCTTTCTTGCTGTCCCATAGCCTGATAGTACACCTGGTTGGCCCTAGAGGCTGCTCTGATTTGGTTAAGTGTTTCGAAAAAAGACATTATGTGAGCAGAATATGGAAAAAAGATATTATGGATTAGAAAAACTCAGATATAGCCAGTTTTCTTCCCTTATTTATAAAGGGGTTTGTCCTATCGGTGGATTCCCCTTTGTAATAATGTAATGATATTGTATCAATTGAAGCAGTTTTTCAAGATCTGAATTCGTTTCTCTAACTTTTTTCTGAAGACATAAGCCAGATTTGTTATAAGTTAGAGGAATACTACATACATATATGCATTGCTGTATATCTAAGTCTTTAAATACATTTTAGGTAAAACATATATGTATTAATTATGCTATTATTTCCATTAGCAAATCCAAATATTGGCTTAGGTCACTGAAGCATAAGAGCTTGGGATTTGGGGGTGCTAATGGAATGGATATTAAATAGAAGAACAGGCCTTTAAATTATTTAATTTTCAGACATAGTCTTTTTTATCTGAGTTATCTTTGTTTTTCTGAATTAATTGTATCCCGTATTAAAGAGATAAATCTGGTCCGAGTCCGTCTAATCATTTTCACAATACCCTTTGTGATGAACTCTGAAATTAGTCGACAGCTATTAAAATATAGAATCTATAGTATAGATTATACCTACTGTACATATAGAGACTGAATATATTGAGTGGTAAAATAATTTAGTGCCAGATTTTAGAATATTTTCTTTCTACTGAGAGCAGACTATAGGTTACGATTAAGTGATGACTGAGTTATTATATTTTGCCAAATATTTTTGTATGTTCCTGAAACAATTATACCCAAGGCAAAACATTCTGACTTTTAGTAGCTTATTCAACCCGTTGGTAACACTCCTTTGTTTCTTTTATTATTGCTACTGATATGATCAACAGTGGCACATTATCTTTTGTGTTTGCTGTTATTGGCACTCGATTTATAAGCATGGTTTAATTAGATAGATACTGATTTACTGATTTCACGTGTCTGAGCTGGCAGACACCACTGGCCTCCTTTTTTATGAAGTGTGTATGGTAATATTCTGCATGTGTATTTACATAAAGGACAGCTAATCATAAATGAATGCAGTCTGTAGTAAAAACTGTTATCTGCACATCTACTTAACAGAATTCTACTTTACCGCTGCCTGGTGGATTATGGTGGGATAGTTTGTTGGTTTGTTTCATAATTTAAAATGTTCAACTTAGTGGTTTCCCCTTTGCCAGGGGTAGTGCACCACTGTCGTATTTTATTGGTGTACCCTTGAATTGTATTACCAAAACCAGTGGAAGCTGGTGAATTTCTTTCTTGAGTGGCAGCGCCACGTATTAACTGAGATTTAACCTCTTAAATAAGTTGCTGACATTTGTTAAAGACAAGAAAGCTCTTCAACTGCTCTCATTAATCAATATGTAAATGTTAACATGTGAACGGCCTTGTTTTTGCTTCACATTTGTACAGTTATGTTAAGGTGTGTCTCTTCTTTATTTCTTACTTAACACACCTTGTTTCTTTTGTGCTGCTGTATTTTACACATTTTTACTCTGTTCAGTCAATTGTTTGTGTGAAAATGTGAATCCTGCTTGATCATCATCGTCCCGGCTGTTGCAAACTGAATACGGGTTGTCAGCAGGGACGTTTCAGGACACTTTGGGGGCCCCAGACAAAAATAATAATAAATTAAGCTTTTGACAGCGCGCAGCTACCATAAGGTGCTTCCGCGGGTCATTGCAGTGTCCTCTTCATGGCAAGTCATTTGAGAGGCTTTCAGGTTGTTGTTGCTGTGGACCAATGTAAACAGCCGTCTTAGGGAGCCCCCTTTTAGTTCTGGGCCCTAGGCAATTGCCTAGTTTGCCTGCCCAGTTGCGACGCCTCTGGTTGTCAGAATGTCAGTTTTAAAAGTCTATCTGCAAAATGATTGCAAACATACATATATATGTATTTTATTCAGTTTAGCATATCTGCAAAAAAGCTCACAGTAAAGAAGACATTAAGCCGTTGTTTTCAATATTTAACCTCTTCATTCTTCCCCAATCTGCTATAATCTTGCAAATACTTAAGAACTGTGTGCATTCTAAAGGGGTGAGAGGTTCGGTTTCTTTGTCCATCTTATGGACAGCTGAAAGTCAGGGTTTTTAAATAATAGCATCAATCAGAACCACTAAGAGTTTCAATCTACACCATCTTACCTGCAAAAATATGTTGATTGACCAACCAGCGGATCAGACAGTCTGCGGCTAAATAAATAGAAGAGGCAATATTTTATTTAAAATATTTTTTTTCACCTGACCCACAAATGTCTATATTCTCACGTCTTTATAATACAATAATCATTCACATTTGGCTGACGCTTTTGTCCAAAGCGACTTGCAATAAGTGAATGCAAACCATAAAGATTTAAAAAAATGAACACTTTTCAATATCAGTCCAAAGGTGAAATAAATAATTAATAACCAATCCATTACGTTACAGCCATGACAGTGTGCGCATCACTACGTACGCTGTTACGTGGTAGGGGCGTACGACTAGGAGCTGGTTGTGAAGATGGCAGACGAGGAGGCCGAGCAGGACCTTAGTCCTGAGAACGGCAAAACTGCAACAATTCGGGAACTAAGGCAAAGGTTACAAGAACTACAAGAAGTTGCCGTTAGACAGAGCGGCGAGTCACCGGTTCAAGCATCTTCGGAGTACTGCCAAGGCTTCTGTAGGGTGAGTTTCCCTTCACGCCTTTAGCCAACAAGTTGACCAGCTAGGTCCACAATAACCGTCCGTCCTAGCTGCTGGGGAATCCAATGGGAGGTTTTGTTCAGAGCAAAACAATGTTTGGGTTCACCTAACTTATTTAAGCATACTTATATGTGTAGTGGAATTGGAACGCAGACATTGGAACACATCTGACCGCTGACATGGCTAATACAAATAGCTAAGGACTCGCACATGCTAGCTGATAGTTGTGTTTGCATTATGCAGTTAGTCGTAAACGTATTGACGTTAATTCCTAAGCTATCAATCTGCCTATATCCTTAAATATTAAAGTCGTTGCTTGTAGCTTGGTTCAAACAGACTAAGATCAGGCTGTCTATATATTCCCCTCAGAATTGTGGAAATTCCAGCTAAACCTTAGCATGCCTCCCATCCTACTGTGTCTGTAGTTAGCTAATATTAGCTTTTAGCTACTGTGTGTATTTGGGTACGTGCGCGCTCTCGTGAGACTCATTTCACAAATAATCTCCGCTGGTAACGTAATCTTCTGGCCAGCATTTTTAAGTCTAGCAGTGAGCAGCATCTCGTGCTAAAGCGAACCACTTTATGTCAAAATGTACCTTTGATAAGAACATCGAGAATTAGTTAGCCCGCTATGGCTGCTGTGAGTGTTCTTGTTTCTAGAAAACCTTCTTGCGAAAGTTGTTGGCCTTTGAGTGCATCATATTGAAAATCATATTAATCATTCATAGTAAGGTAAAAAAAATAGCGTTACTATGTCTTGGAATGAATCTTGTGAACACTCCTGGGGATATGGAATATCATTATTTCAAGAGATATTCTCTAATGTGGTGTATTGGGGATGATGATGGTGCCACACATGTACTTTCCTTTGAGAAAATTTATTAAGCATTTTGTCCATTAAAGTCACATGAATTATTGTAAGTTTAAGGACACAGGCAGAAACATGTTGTGTCATGCACAAGTTGTTTATCAACCATTACAGGGTTTAATACTTTTTTTGTTGCCTTCAGTATTGCAAGTTGTTATACATTTTACCTGCAATTTTGAAAAACTGCCTGCAGGTACCCCTGTTAATGTTCCTGCCCTACCACAACCTTCTTACTTTAGTGAAGCCTTTATCCTCATACAGACATACACAGCTTTGTAAGTCTTTAGAATGCACTTTCAAAGGTGCAAAAATTGATTATTTTATGCTCAAAAACTTCTACTCATCAAACTGTATTCTCAATAAACACGGATAAATGATGTTCATTCGATAGGGATATTGGTCTGTTACTTCCTAAATTAATAAGGACACATGTAACAAGTCTGTATACATGACAGGGTACAGGGACACCCCCTGACTGAGTATTACATCGCGCTCTATAAGCCAGGGAGGGATCAGCGGTGGCATTGCAAGTTCAAAATATTTTTACCTGCAATGTCATAATTTGTCTGCAAATTGCAGATTGCAGGTGGGTATTTCGCACCCTGCATCATAAATGTAATGGATTTTTGTTATTGTTTTTTCTCTTTAAAAAAAAATGAAAGCAGCATCATTTCAGGTGTCATGGCGATTTATTCTGTGCAGCTAGCCTTCTGCAGCAGCCACTCCTTTTTCAGTTGTCCCATGTCTTGTATGTATATGTATATATTTTGTTTTATTTTATAGTAACATGCAATACATTTTGACATGCATTTAGTTTAATAGTGTTATTGTTTTCATAATTATAAGATACTTATTGTTGTTGTGGCTCAGACTTCCCACGGTGGCCGTTGCGCCATGGATGGACTGTGTCAATATTTCCATATGACAATGGCAGACTGGTTATAGACCAATATGTTAGTAAATATTTTTTGGCTGATTCCTTTTGATTTATCTGGGAAAATGATAACAATATGATAATAATGATTATAAGCACATGTTGCTGTAGTTCCCTTTTTGAAACTTTATTTTTCCATGATTACTTAAGAAAGAAAAAATGAATACATTGCAATACGTAGCTTTCCGGCTTTTAGTGTGAACTGAAGTGCACGGGGGGGGGATGTACGGGGACCCCTAGGGATTGCAATTTATTTACACACAAAAACATTTTTTTAATACATTTTCATAAGCCTGGTGTGCCCATTTTAGTTCCAACTCCGCGAGTAACCGTTTCTACCGGGACAGTGTTGATTGTAACACCACTATAGTTCATGTTCACTGCGGCAGCGCGCATAGCACTTTGCAGTTCAGTGAGTAATACATTTGTTATTAGGGGTGGGTGCACATAACTTGTTTAGTAAGGTACTCACTCCCCGTGCCAATGTATACGCGGAGAGCGATGCGACACTCCGGTGCATGTTGTTGACGTGGGGGGTGGGATCGGTTATGACATAGGTTAGTGACACAAGTGACTGTATGCATTCCAGATTTTTGCAGCGCATGCGTACGTGCGTGTAAGTTATGTACACCCCTGGTTATTATGGATGTACTTGTAAATCGGATGATAGAAAGCAGATAGATGATAGAAAGCAGCAGACGCTCAAAAAAACTATATCATCGACAACAGTCTGCCATTGGATTTATATGTCCACTAATATTTTTTGGACAGGTGGTGGGGAAAAATGAAAAAGAGCCGGTTATGCTGAAGAGTCCGACATACATAAGCATATTTTGTTTTGCAAGAAGCTAACAGGTGATTGTAAGCTTTTTTGTAGACAACACTCTTGAGTGGAAATCATACTGTCACATTCTCTCAAGTATCTAATTAAACGCTGTAGTGACCCAAAACAGGTTGAAACTGTGGTAGAAGTGATTTTTTTGTTTGTTTTTTCACTCACAAAATGTGTTCATGTCAAGTTTAAATGTATTCCTATAAAGGGTGAGTTATACAAATGATTTTGATTGGTTTAATGAGCAGTTGGGTTAATTGCAATTACAAAGGGTTTAATATACATAGGGTTTAATGACAAAAAAGGTTGGGAACCACTGCTCAAACTGTAAATTGGCCTTTGACTAAGCACTGCCCAGATAAGCCCAGCAAAGATAGACGTTACCTGTTGTTGACTTGTTAGGAGCTACAAGAGTGTGTGTGTGTGTTATATAATCAATATATTTTGCTGTACCTTGCATAACTGCATGAACCAATATGGCACAATATAAATCTGTACATTGTTGTTCAAAGTCGCAAAATACTAATTGACATAATCAGCAATTTAACATCACGAGGGACAAAACGCAAGTAAAAAACACCCTAAGTGACTACGGCTGTGTGAGACAGTAGACCAATATCTAAAGAGAAGTCTTAAGAAACTCCAGCAAGTTAAACTAACCATATGGCCCTGTGTTCTCCTAATGGTGGATTGAAAAGAAAAAGTGTCTGAACAGGATGGGTCTTTATGTCTTGTTTAGTAACTGAATAACTGTTTTCTCTCTCTGTAGACTCTTCTGGAGTATGCAGGTCTTTGGAAGATAGAGGAAGAACCTCTGCTATTGGTGGAAGTGTACATAGTGGCCTTGCTGAGTTATGCCCAGGCATCTCCATACCTCTCGCTGCAGTGTGAAAATGTTCCTCTTGTGGTTGAGAGGCTATCACTGTAAGTACTGTTTACTGAATAACTGCAGATAAGATATAGGGTCGTCATTATTATACTTAGTGAAATTAATGGAAAGCATTTCTGTAAATGATATTAAGGTTTCTGTGCTCCGATGTAAAGTGCAAGTCAATGTTATGTTGATGGGTTGTTGTGCAGGAGTTTTGTGGAGGTTTTGCTCTCGTTGAAGGTGGACATTCCAGATGGCTTGTGGGAAAAATTCAAGTCGTCTGTGCAGGTAAAGATGTAGCTTCTAATACTCTCCTAACAACGTAATTTGTTCATAAAGTTTGAAAGTTACACTGTGTAAACTGTTGTTACATTTTTCCTGATATGGATAGTTGGCTCACAGTAAGCTGCAGGAAAACGGGCTTTCTCAGCTGTGCTTGCTGTCTGCTTTGGGCCTGTATGATGGTGTTTGGACCAACAAAGTCCTGCAAAGCCTTCTGTCCAGTGAAAATCTACTGACGGAACAAGGTGAGTTCCTGCAATGGAGTCACTAGATATGTCTGTGATTATATGTGAACAAAGTGTTAGGAGTAAGAGGAATATGTATGTGGTATTTTAACCACCCACCAGATCCATCTGCCAAACGAAAGAACAAAGAAACCCAGAATTCCACACTGTAAACATTCTTATTTACACAAGGAGCGTCTTTTGTAATGAAAGTTACCTAATTTAAATATATGACAACCTCAGTTATTGTCAAACTTTTTTAGGCCAAATAAATGTGTTTTTCTGTAGAGATCACCATTTTCTTTTCAGTCAGTGAAGGCAATGCTGCTTAGAGAAGTCCTTGATAAGTAAATGCTTAATGACAATTTTCATTAATATTTCTATTGTTTTTCAGTTGAGGAGTTTCTGGTGCAGGAGGGGCTTGTTCTTTTGGAGATGAGAGTGAAGCAGTTGATGAAGGAGAAGCAGCTAGGGAAGGCTGCACTGCTGGCAAAGACATGTGCTGAGTTTTCTGTTTTCCAAGGAAAGGGTCCTTTCAAACAGATGTACCTTGTCTGTCTGTGTTCTTCATCTGATCAGGATCAGCTCATGGATGAGGTAAGTGTAACTTCATAGTAAATTATATTGACATGCAATCGCAAATTTGTTAAAGTAGCATTAGTAGTCATTCATAAGATGTTGATTGTATCAGAATTTGTCCTCTTACTCATGTTTGCATAGATTTGTAAATATATTGAAACTTAAACGTATTAAATGCAATGCACCTTGCTTGCAGCGTCCCTTTAACTCAGTGCTCCACTGAGTCTCATGCGGTCTTCTGACGATGGAGACTATTTTCCCATGGTGTCCTTATCCACTAGATAGTAGACCTCCCTTAAATGCATCTTGAAAGTCTGTCAGCATTGATGGCAGTTATGTTAGTTAGTTAGTTAGTTTCAAAATATATAAATTGCAAATTAATCTCAGCTACAGTAGGTGGGTGTGTACATCATTATGGAAATAGGTAAAACTACAATACAGCACAATGTAACTATATATATACAGTATATATAAATGAAAGAGGAAACAGTGATGAATTTAAGTTTTTGTGTATTGTTAATTGGCCCTTTTACCCCCCAAAATGAATACATTGCCTCTGTCTGTACAGCTCTCAAAGGAGGACTGCCGTGATGCATTGGAGATGATCTGCAATCTGGAGTCAGATGGAGACGAGATGGCAGCCTTCAGTTTATGTTCAGCCTTCCTCAGCCGACAGGTTTTTCAAGGAGATACATACTGTGCTTGGTAAGAAAATGGAAGCTATTCCATCTGCAGAGTTTTTTCCCATTGAGTGAAGAACAATGTATTGGGTCTTGATGGGGCCAATTCAAATTACATAGTTAATTATTATATCATCATTAATTACGTCTTTTCAAGTAAAATGTGATATCAAACTGATGTGTAGAAATATGAAGGAACATCATACTAAAAAAGGGGGATGTATAATTCAGAATTGGGCTGTATATGTTCATTGATTCCAAATCAATCAACAAGCAGACAATGAATCGCACATAGTCAAAACATCAGACTTGTCATTAGCATTCAGTTTCGGATCTCTCATCAGGAATGGAAAGAGGGAAACTGCATCATGGATGAAGGTATTAATCACAAACAGGACAAAATGTACAAATAATTTTTTTTTGGCAAAACTAAATAAGAAATCTGTTTTCTAATATTTTGCAATAGGTAAGGAGGAACTGACTATGTCGAAGAATATCAATACTGGTTTCGGGACCAATCCCGAATAAAAATAAATACTATACAAACATTCTCTAAATTTCCCCATTATCGATGAAGATAGACAAATTATTGTCTACTGCCATATACAGGCTACAATAACCTTCTTGCATTGATGCTGAAAACTGGCATGGGCCTGTTTTATTTTCCACACAGACAGGTATCAAAAATTGATATCCAGATAGATAGAAGTAGTAATGCATTGGTATAAATAAAATCAATTTAAATGCCCCTTCCGTATCATCAGCTGACACAGCTCTTCTGTTAGTTGTTTTGTCATGTTGTCGGTTAATAAAAGCTAATAATAAATAAATAAAAGTTAATAAAATAAAAATGATGATCACTATCAGACAAAACTTCGGATATTAATTTTCTTTCTTCAAACCAGGGAGCTCACTTTGTTTTGGAGCAAGCTGCTGAAGCGTTTGGAGCCATCAGAGCAGGCCTTCCTTGACAGATGCCGCCAGATGTCCCTCCTTTCCAAAACTGTGTACCACATTCTGTTCCTCATCAAGGTTATCCAATCAGAGGTCAGTTGTTATGGTATTATCAAGTGTGGGCCTACTCAAAAACAGAGGTTTACTATGTTATTTATATAAGAATGGTATCTACAAGCAACCACATAGTGTTAATGTTAGTGTTGCTTGTAAGTTTGCTCTTCTGAAAACCTGTGTTCAATATAAAGTGTTTTTCATTCTAAATAAGTAAATCTATAATGTTTTGCATTACTAAATGATAGATGTGGCTTCTCCTTTTTTATAGATTGAGAGCACTGGCCTACATGTTTGTATTGAAATGTGCATAAGGGCTCTGCAAATGGAAGCCGATGATGGAAACACCAAGGCCACTGTGTGCAAGACTATCTCCTGCCTGCTTCCTACTGACCTAGAAGTCAAGCGAGCCTGTCAACTGACTGAGTTCCTTCTGGAGCCCACAGTGGATTCCTACTACGCCGTGGAGACTCTTTACAACGAACCAGATCAAAAACTAGAGGAAGAGAACATGCCCATCCCCAACTCACTACGCTGTGAGGTCCTACTGGTTTTTAAAACCCAGTGGCCTTTTGACCCAGAGTTTTGGGACTGGAAAACACTCAAGCGTCACTGTCTTGCATTAATGGGTGAAGAAGCTTCAATTGTGTCATCCATTGACCTGCTGAATGATACAGAGAGCCCAGAAGACAAGGAAGACGTTTTCCATAAGGAAGGGTTTAAGAGTATCCCAGACCATGTCAGTGGCACGTATGAACTTAAAGATGTTGCAGACAAGAGAGAAAAGAACAGAGAAATGAAAAAACTAAGAGAAAGGGGTTTCATATCTGCCAGGTTCAGAAACTGGCAGGCATATATGCAGTACTGTGTGCTGTGTGACAAAGAGTTTCTTGGCCACCGGATTGTACGACACGCACAGACTCATCTGAGCAGTGGAGTATACAGCTGTCCCATATGCGCTCAAACCTTTACCTCAAAAGAAACATTGATCCCCCATGTAACATCACATGTTAAACAGTCGTGCAAGGAAAGGCTAACTGCAATGAAAACCAACAAGAAATTGGCTAGTTCCAAAACAGATGTCCCCATGTTTGTAGATGTAGAGGCCAAAGCAGAAAACAAACTCTTTGAAAGTGCTGATTCCTCTGGGCAGAATGGGTTGTGCGTTCATAATGTTCAGGTCAGAGTGGACAGGTGCAACACAGTGAGCAGTGAGGACAATGTATGCCCCGTTGGGAAATGCAGAAGGAGCTTCAAATTTTTCAAAAATCTCATTGCACACGTTAAATCACACGGAGATGACGAGGAAGCGAAGACCTTTCTTGAAATGCAGAGGAAAAAGGTTGTTTGTCAGTACTGTCGCCGCCACTTTGTTAATGTCAGCCATCTTAATGATCATTTACAGGTCCACTGTGGTGTGAGGCCCTACATCTGTATACAGTTGAACTGCAAGGCGAGTTTCTTGTCCAACACTGAGCTCCTTATACACAGGAAAACGCATTCTGTTTTCAAGGCCAGATGCATGTTTCCCAATTGTGGAAAGATTTTCCACGAGGCCTTCAGACTGTACGACCATGAAGCGCATCATTATAAAACTTTCACTTGTGCAGCTATGGACTGTGGAAAAGTATTTCATTCACAAAAGCAGCTGGACTTACACCAGGAGAAGCATGCCACTCAAGAGGATCCTCAATCTTCTGAACAAACGTCACAAAATATGCAGGCCGGCCCGTCGCTCATTGAACGAATGCTCTCAAATCACTCCCCCATATTACAAGAGACAACAGAACAGACCTGCAACACTGAAAATCCCGACAATGGAAGGTTGTCAATGTCGATTGAGAGTTTGCTGAAATCTTCCCAAGCACCTGTGGAAGCCGTAGGACAACACGCAATAAAACAAGAACATCAAACAATGCCTTTGTCAACCAGTCAGACAGCGAGATTAAATAATCCTAGGATTCAACCTGTAAATATCCACTTGTCCATTCATAATGGACACAGTGGTGGGACAAGTGGATGTCCTTTAGATTATACAAAACCACCTCAACAGATTCAACCCTTGCATCCATTTGAACAGAAGTTAGGTAACGTGGCATACAGCTGTAATACACATGTCCAGCAAGCCCAACCCCAAATGTTCTCTAGTAATGTGAATACTGGGCCAATGACCTTCAACTCTGAATGCAATTTACCGTTGCCAGAACATCAACATCCTATGTGTAGCAGCAACTTGGGAAAAGTGTCGCTTTCCCAAATCTCCACAGAGTCGCAACCACTTCCTCCAACAGTATTCCCTCAACCACTCATTGGAAAAAGAGCAGATAACTCTGTAACAGGGGCTGCTGCCCTGCCACCCCCTCCCGGACAGAGAGAGCGATTTCATTGTGCATTTGGAATTTGTGAAAGGAACTACAGCTCTCACAGAAGTGTTACCAAGCACATGAAAACGGTTCACCCCGACTTCTACGAGCAATGGAAAGTTAGTCGAACCAAAATCAAGATAACCTATACTTCATTGCCATCTACCTTTGCATCATCATCGTCCGTTGGACATCTCAGTTCAGTCCCCTCACTTCAGAATCAGCTCAGTGGCAAAGTGTCAGTTCATGGAATTCAGCAGCAGAAAATGATCCAATCACCTCCTATTACTCCTAAGGGAACAAACTCAACTTATTCTACTCTGCAACCCAATTCTTCATCTGCTCACAGCCAAAATGTTCCGTTCCTCATGGAAAATGTGTTAAATCCGATCGTTCTCTCTCAGTTAGGAAGTTATACAAATCAAATAACAATGCAGCCCCAAGTTTTAGATAATCAAAATTGGCGCTCTGCCCCTGAAACTGAACATGTTCAAAATGGTGTCTCTTCCCAAGCCTATCCACTCAACTCAAAAATGATGCCTGTTGTCAATTTGAGCAGCGCTGATATTACAATTAATGTCGCATCGTGCTCTCTGATCGGATCAACAGTTAGAAGACCACCAGAGTCCTTACAGTCAACACTTGTGGAAAATCTGCCCCGATCAGTTTTCCCCTTGTGCATGGATAATGCAAAAGAAGTGTCACAACAAGTGGAGGATTGTCTTCCTGCATATATATCACAGTTAGAAAGGGGTTTAGTCTCCGGTTCCAAGGAACAAGAAAAGATAATGCTAAATCATTTGCAGTCCAATTTTCCCTCTTCAGACATTTTAGGCCAAGAAGCCAGTAACAACCCCCCTCAAAATGATTCGGTCATCAATAAAAACAGTCCTGGGAATGCAAACCTACCCAGAAGAAACAAAAGAACCAAATGGCCAGCTATTATTAAAGATGGCAAATTTATGTGTTGCAGGTGTTTAAGACAGTTTAATTGCCCCAAGTCCCTCGGAGGCCACTTGTCCAAGCGTACAATCTGCAAACCCTTTGAAGAGTTGCAGCTGAACACAGATCTGCCAACATCATTTCTGGACCTGCTCAATTCAGGGCAAACGGTTAGCACTGCTCAGTCACAGATGTCTTGTAACCCTGCAGCTGTGTATCAGAAAAAGTCTCATGAGTCTAAATCAAGTACTTCAATAGCCACCAAAGATTACCCGAATACCATTTATCCTCAAGTTGCTTTACCAGCACATGGGAATGGTGAGTCAAATGATGACATTCTCAAACAAATCATGGCCGAATCAAATATGTCTGACCTTTTTGTGCACAACCCTTCTGCTCGGCCATCGTTTCATCTCCCTTGTGTTCCCTATGGAGCTGGTGAGCATTTACCGTGTGCCTCAGTCATACAGCATACAGAGCATATCCAGCTGGAGAAAAGGGAGAGGTGTGAGGATGACGTGTACTGTAGAGCCCATTATCCTCAGCCAACCGTTGGCACTTATACTGGAACAGAGTTCTCTGACCCAGTTCTATCTCAAATTCTCACAGAAACTACCTCCACTGCTGCTGTTGGCAGTGTTCCCTCAAAGCACACTACTCATGGGGTCATGTATGGTGAAAGGTCTCACCCTGGGACAACTATCAAGATGGCAGATACAGATATAAAGACAGTAATGCAAATTCGGTTGCCTGATAATGAGTTTAGTCCAGTAACCATTGACGCGACTGCTGAGAGGCAAAGTGAGAATACTGAGCAAGAGATCAACAAGAGACAGATTTTGGCTGGTGATTTACAACTTAGAAATGGCTCTTTTGGTTTAGGAGACATTGATCCCGATACTAATTCAAGAAATCCCATGTCTTTTGGTCAGATGGGGAGCCCTTCCAATAATTCTGGACTTGATGAGATCTCTTCTGATCTAAAGAGCAATATAGCCAGTCAAGGATTTCAAGTCACTATAGGAAACTCTGCAATCTTCCCCGGAACCCCTAGCGAAATCGAACGCCTTTTGAACATGCCCAGCTTTAGTTGTTTTAGAGAGCCCATCACGCCACACCAGGAAGTCCTGAGCCCCACAGGAATCTTAGCGAAGGAAGCAGATTCGGAACCCACTCCGTTTCCTGCCAGCCAGCAACTCTGGATGACAGAAATTCAGATTGCATTTGAAAGGCTGAACTTGGTCAAAGATAAGTCTGATCAGGTCTCGGCTTCTTTAGAGCTAAATAACAGGACTATGAACAGCCAGGCTGGACTCGCAGAGGTCCATTCTCATAACTCCACGTCATCGCACTTTGTCAGGCCATTTACCTGTGAGAATGAGACCTGCACATTTAGTTCCATGTCAAGTGAGTCACTTTGGAAGCACCTATCCAAAACCCACAACTACAAGCTGGAGATGGTGAATGCGGTTAAAAAAAGGTACGGCCTATATTCTCCCTTCAAATGTCAAAGGTGCAGTAAAACCTTTACTCGTAACTCAAACCTTCGCACTCATTACCAGTCCGCTCACAAACTGTCTGTCAAAGAAATCGCAGATCTAGATATAAAGCGCAGGCTAGCCCAAACTATTGCATCTATTCAAAAGGTCCCCGGTAGTACAAACCCGGTCCCAGAGGCTTCTCATCCAGCATTGGCAAATAGGACACAGCTGTGTATACTCCCAGATGGAGTGAAATGTGATTACCCATCGCTGGAATTTGCACAACATACTCGCAAGGACATAATTAAACAAGAAATTCAAGATGAAAATCCTTCTGCAGTTAGTCATCCCCTGGGATTGGCCCCCGTGCATAACCAAGCATCATCTCAGGCCCAGATCCCCACAGGATCTCCATCTCTCAAAAAACAATCGGCTATCAATAGGCAGTCAATAGTTAAACCAAGCATAGCTGTAACCGGGGGGACAAAAGAGAAAAAGTCTTACTCTGGTGATTCGATGAGTCCATACAGACCATATCGTTGTGTTCATCAAGGATGTGTTGCAGCCTTCACTATCCAGCACAATCTGATCCTCCATTACAGGGCTGTTCATCAGTCTGCTTTGTCAGCACTGGAAGTGAACAAGGAGCAAGACCAGGGTGAGGGACTGGATGAAATATCCGAGCATGATGAGGAGGATCCAGAGGCAGCGATTCCCCCAATGACCGAGTTCAGATGCCAAGACAAAGACTGCTCCCGAGTCTTCAAAGAGGTTTCTAACCTTTTGCAGCACTATCTTCAACTACATAAATTCAGTTTTGATAAGGTTTGCAATCTCATATCCAGCACCAAACTAGGCAAGTTTAACTGTGGCCACCAAGAATGTAAAGCATCCTTTACTACTCTTTGGAAGTACCTGGGGCACGTCAAGGAACGGCATAAAGATATAAAGCTGGCCAAGTCCAAACATGTAAATCGATCGTTCAAGTGTGAAATAGAAGGCTGTGACCGTTCATATGCAACAAAGTCGAACCTTCTCAGACATGTCATGAAAAAGCATCAGGACCTCTGCCAGTCTAAGCTAAAGAATCAGAATTCAAAGCCTTTGCATTACCAAATGACCAAGACAAGTAATGGGAAGGAAAACATTGAGAGCAATAAAAAAGTAATACAGAGGATAGCCGACAGAAAGAAAGTTAGCAAGTCAAAGAACAATCACTGGACGAAATATGGAAAGCCTTCCTTGAAATCTAAACTGGAGGCATCAGCAATGTGCACAAAGAAATTTCCTCTACAGTATCCATGTATGATCAAAGGTTGTGATTCGGTCATGAAGTCAGAACGGAGCATATTAAAACATTACGTGGGGCATGGGCTGTCTGAAAAGTATCTTGAACAGCAACGAAGTCATTTCATATTTTGCAAGAAGTTCCCCAGGCAGAAGTGCCGATCCATAAGGAGTGAGGATTCCAAATCGGACAACACCTCCGACCTGTCGGATAATGAGCTGACTGCAGATACAGGCCTGGAAGGAGCCGAGTATGGATATTCAAAGCCTGTCCTTCGTAAAAGGACCACAGCAGAGGTCTCTGCTACATTGTTCAATAGCAAATTATCACACGATGAAAGCTGTGATGGCTCTGTAGTGCTCAAACGCAAACGAGGACGTCCACGCAAGCTGATCGCAAAAATTGTGAAACGCAAGAAAATCCCCCGCACAACCAAGATGGCTGTGGTCTACTGCAAGGATGATGAGTCAGACTCTTCTTGTGCTGTCGTGATGCAGGAAGAGATCGCTCAGCAGAGTGCTCCTCTGGCCTCCTTTAAACCCATGGGGTTTGAAATGTCTTTCCTGAAATTTCTGGAACAGTCGAATAAATCCGAATCGGCTTTCGCGAAGAAGGTTGATGTGCCAGAAGCCTGGAGGAAAACATCCGGTGTGAACGTCAAAGACACCTGTGTCAGCTTTAGCAATCGTCAGAATTTAGAATCTCTCGGTAAGGTGAAAATAATTATCGATGCTGCATTCTCAGGTGTCTCAGACTGTATGTTAAATCAGCTGCAGACCATGTGGCCTGCAGTGATGTTGCAAAAAAAAAATTAAATAATCTTTGTTTTTCAGTTGTTTTCTGATGCAGAAAAAAATGTGTAAATCTGCTGCAGACCTCTGCCGGGCACGTTTTTCTTTTTCAAAAATCCGTCAAGAGAAACGTACCATAATGTAAAATCTGTACGTTTAGATTTTTCATAAAAATGTATATAGCATGCTTTTATTTATGGGCCGTTTTAGTCATAAACTTAACGATTTTGTTGATTAAAATCACATCAGTCTTGGGTCTTCTTATCCCTGTTGGACTTGAAGGCTAGTTCATTTGAATCTGTTTTGTGTAGTTTGTGATATGAAGATGTTAATTATTGGGACATGAATATAATTTGAAATCACATACTGCCACCAGCATTCCTAATCATTAAACTGATTTTTTTTTTACCAGTCTGACTTGTTTGATTTTTCACTTTATTTAGATATTCCTGTAGTTTTTTTTATGGTGAACATTTTGGAGCAGGTACATGAGAACTCAATTGAATATGATTGTGTGTAGCTATTGCATGTGAAAAAAAAAATATATATTGACTTCTATAGCTCATTAAAAAACATGTCATTTTCCATGTGACGAAAAGATATAAATATTCCATTATGAACTCATTATAAATATTCATGTTATTATGATTGTATTTGAAGGCATCAAGACTCTAATTAGCCAGCACGAGATCATTAGTACACATGAAGAATCTAATTGGTGAAAATGATCTAGACAAACAGGGTCTATAACAAGTAATTTTAAATTATTTGAAATAACAGTGGCACATATTTAAATGTCAAGTTTTTAAGTAATTGAATAAATTAAAAGATTGGAAACTTGGAAGAGACCTTTTTTTAAGTTAAAAACTAAAGCAGTAAACAGGAGTTTATAGCACAAAATATGTGAAACCTGATTGGTAAAAGCTCAGTAATGTCACTATGACATAATCAGGGTTCTTATATCACTGTCCAAGAGCCAAAGTAGACTTTATTCAAAATGCTTCATAATTCCACAGGTAAAATATTGAAAGCAAAGTTATTTTCATATGTAAACTGAGGGAAGGCCCTTTTAACTAAAATGGAGAACTTGAGCTAATTGCCAGTTTATTTGCAGATTGTATAGTCAGTAATTAAAGTGGATTAATTTAAAGCATTATTAAAGGTGGGGTAAACACATTTAAAAAACAGTTAACTTTCTTTCCCTTCTGTAGAGTGGCAGAATGCAATAAGGTAATAATGCATTATAGTCATTCATTACCACAAAATAAAAACAAGAAAATGCGATTGTATAATATTGGTACATAGACAGCAAGCAAACAGGTTCAATGTCAAGACTGATTTAAAACGAGTGCACTCCTGAGGGAGAATTTAATATGGGTTAGTGGTGGAACATCTCGAAAGCCATTTGCTTTAAAACCTAAAAAATAGATGCGAGCTTTACAGTTCAAACCCAGACATGATCTCCTCTACTTAATGAGGACAAGACAGACATGATAGAAGAAAAAACAGCAACGACATCTGCTACACAAGGGGAAAACAACATTGTTACTTTCAGGTAATGACAGTTATTACTGTATCGGGGTAGAAGTTTATAATTCTCCAGTCTGACCACTGCATTTTTATAAACTGTTTATTTTGGCTTTTGCTTTCAATAATTCAGCACATTTAATATCAGAAAGTTACTTTTGATACAGTAAATATCAAATGCTTTTTGACGTGTGAGTCTAATAATCATAATAAATAATAGTTATTAAATATATTATTATGTAAATAATGAATTCAAGTACAACAAGGGGTTAAAACAATAATAATCATCTTCTGGTTCCCAGAGAGCTGCTGCTGTATTTTGTTAACAAAAGGCATTTGTGCTCATGCACAGGACAGGGTGAGAGGGTTGGGAGCGTGATGGATGCCGAAAACCAGAAATATCTTTTTCCATGGTAACAGTATGAGCAAATCAACTGTTCCACACTAACAGACTACGCTATAGCTCTTCTTGATTTGAGCCCAACTTGTACTCTGTATTTTCAGATTGTACAACCACCGCGAGCAGTGAAGGTCAGGCAAAAAATGCTTTCCTTTTGGTTTCACACTGCCCTGTGTGACTGGAGAGGCTGGTTTTCAGTGAATGCAGGCTGCGTGTCCTCTGTGTTTACTGTGTGCTCTGCGGAGACAAAAGTGTTGACAATAGAAACAGGTGGCCGACCGTAGCTGGGAGCATTCTGCTCCACAGGGACGTATCGCCTGGTGAAGTATTTCCAAAAACGCTTCAATATTATGTACATGAGCTCAGCAAAATTCAGAGAGATACACAGGATAGAGGTGCAGCCCATAATGTAGAGGAATATCTTCTTCTCTTTTGCTCGAGAAATATAACAGTCCACTGTGTTGGGGCAAGGACTTTGGTTGCAGTGGAGCAGAATGGGCACCTCAAAGCCGTTGTACAGGAAGTAGAAAGCGAGCAGAGAACCCACCTCAAAGGCTATCTTAAAAAACAGGCTGAGCGTGTAAGTGCAGAACAGACCTCCGTCGATGCTCCCTTTGTCCTGGTACAGTTTACGCTTGTGCTTGGCCTCCCGGTGCTCCCTGTAGGCCACATGCAGGGCAACCAGCAGGGACGGGGTGGACACCATGATGAGCTGCAAAGCCCACAGGCGCACCTGTGAGATGGGGAAGAAGTGGTCGAAGCAGATGTTCTCACAGCCGGGCTGCTGGGTGTTACAGACAAAATCCCTCTGCTCATCCTTCCACACTTGCTCTGCAGCTGCCACATACACCAAAATCCTGAAGAGGAAGACCACTGACAGCCAAATGCGTCCAATCACAGTAGAGTACTTGTTCACCCCGCTGAGGACGTTCTCCAGGAAGCCCCAGTTCATCTTTCTCTGAGTCGACTGTAGGCAATAATGCAAAGTTCAACACAAGATCATGTTGAATGTTGCTAACCCTAATATAAAATACATATACTGTATAAACCATACATCAATCCATTATCGGCCCTCTAAGGGTCACAGGAGGAGCTGGAGCCTGTCCCAGCTAACTTTGGGAAAGAGGCAGGGTACCAATGCACCAGGTAATTTTTCCCTCCCTGATGATTTTTTGTCATACCCCCAACACATCTGGAGGATCACAGATTCTGCTTATGGCCATGTACAGATCAGAACCATTGTTACAGCCAACTCTGTGACCCATCATATTCAGTGACGATACAACCACTACAAAAGTGCATATGCTTTACAGATCATATATCAAACCCACCAGACTCATACTTTATTTTGATTCACACACATTACTATATTATCATATTATTAAAGAATGTTTGATTTGAATGTGCAACGGTTTATGGACAATGATGAGCAACACTGATGGTGACGTATCACACACATCAATGAATGAATTAAATGATTACATCCTCATGACGTTTAAGAGTTAGTGTGTGTGTTGGTTTAATGTTAATAAACATAGCTAATGTTGAGCACTATAAATACACGCACACATATACACACAGTATGTATTTAAACGGTGAGTTAATAGTGATGTTAGAGTTCAGCAGTCGTAATTCTGGAGACAGATGGCATCCATACACAGTAAGCCATAGGGTTATAATGATGTTTTATCTAACAGATAAATACAGGAAAAGCTGGAAGACTTACCTACTTTGCCTGGGGGATTTCCGCTCTGTGTGACAGTTTCAGGTCTGTGCTGTATGTCCCCCTGCTTCACACCTGCAGGCTCGCTCAGTGCCACGCCTTATGTAACCACGCTCACTGCTCACTCAATTTATCTTTCAACATATTTTACTGTGTATTACTCAAAATGGTGCGACTCTTCCTCTGACAAGTTGTGTTCTCAACTTTGTGCGTGTGTATCTTGACAACATCAAAACCAAGGCTTGTAATCACACTCATTTATGATGGCTGTGCTATCCAGTCACAGTATGAGGGAAAAGGACAGTTAAATATTCAGGTACATTCACCTTCGTCTGTGGTTACTTCTTTCTTCCTCCACCTGGTCAGCCGCATGTAAATGTGATGAGTCAGGTCACATTACATGGAATGAATAAAACATTTATTATGAGGCTTGTATCTTTCGAGTGCCTGCCTCTCCTATTTAACAGTAGTTTGCTTACCCACCTTTAAATTTTAAAGAACAGCTTACAGTACAAAAAATCACCTCTGATGGAGGTTATGCATACCTGTTATGTTGAGTACATTAAATGACTTGCCACTTTGCTCTAACTACTGTACAGATCACACAATCTCACAATAAAGTCTAATGATCAACAATAATAAACTCTAACTCTGTGGTAGCTGGGACGTTATACAAGATACAGGCCAAAACAGCATTGTGCTGCCCTCAATATGTAAACTGACTATATCTTGGTAGTAAGCTTAACACCTTCTCTTCATCAAGACCCTGAAGACAGTCGTCACGTTTCATCCACAGGTTTATTGACTAGATAGATTACTTTATTCATCCCGTGGGGAAATTAAGGTGTTGTAGCATCCTGGTAAAAATATTTCAAATACAAATGACACATAGAAAAAGGGTAAAACGATGATGCTTTGTATGGGAGAATATACATGCATATGCTTAATGATAAAAACAGACAGTCAAACATTAGTTGTTCTCTATGCCATGCGTCACCTTTACTTTCTAAAAAAAAACGTATTCTTATCTATTTCCTGTGTTTTGTAGAGACACTACTACCTCCTAGTGGTGGTAACATGTATTTACCCGGAAAAACATTAGGAATTAAGTCACAGAAACAGAACAAGCATCTTTCCACCAGGTTATCCCATCTGAATAATACCTGTGGGTAAAGTGAGGTAAACTGGTAAATGTTCTATTCATCATAACTTTTCAATTATTGTTTGAAACAAACTGTTTAAACATGCATTTGTGCAACTATATACTTAGGTAATGAGTGAATATGCTCAGTTTGTATAGATGTATGCTGTATAGGTGTATTGCAGATTAAATAAACATACTTCTATTTAAATCTCCACAGCATTTCACTTGAATATGATTAGTTTTCATTTATGCCCCCTATTACAAGTTATGATTTCAAATACAGAGCATGTGATTATATGTATAAAGTATTGTTCAACATAACTTTCAACCAGGTCCACAGATTAGCTTCCTATTTGTAAAAAGGATTTGTATTGGTTAAGGAAATCGTGATTGATTACAGGAAAAATGCGATTAATCACAATAAAAAAATGTAATCGTTGACCACCTCAACTTTAATCACACCGCTGGAGGCCCGGTACAATTAAATGAGTGACACATGTGACTAGAAAAACTACAGTGCGCCATTTCATATATGTCCCTAATTTGACTGAGTTGCCGAGTTTGCACTGTTCATGTACATTATTAGATTTGATCGGTAGACACAATAAAACCCCGATATATGACACACTACACTTCCAACTAAACTCAGGCCACGTCGACTAATTCATCAGCTAATGTGCCATTCGTGGATGCGTCGCAAACAACCAGAGGGGGGCGCTGTTACAATGTACTATCTGTACCTCACTGTCCCGTTCACCTCTTCATTACAGCAAACGTTGACTATGAAACATGGCTGCGGCCTGGAAGGCCAAATAGTCCAAAAGCTGGCGAGCTTCATCATTATTAACATTATTGATTCCTGCTAGTTGTGGTGCACACGTTTGGGCGGATATGTCAGATAAAGATAAAGCGAGTGGTTTGGAAAAGGGCTACAGGACCCCCGGGCTGAGGGGGGCACAAACCACCACACTGTTCCGAGCTTTCAACCCGGAACTCTTCATAAAACCTGTAAGACTCTCTCCATCTCACACACTTTACACATTATTGTCAAGAGAATAACTACATGATTGCAGTTTGTTACGTCGCTCATTGGCCAATGCACTCCCCTCCAAACCAATCCATGTAATGTAATGCTTTGCCGTTTTGCAGAATAAACCAATGATGGTGTTTGGACTTGTGACCATCACGTTGTGCGTGGGCTACCTGGGCTACATGCATGCGATGAAAGAAAACGACCAGCAGCTATATGAAGCCATCGACAGTGAAGGGGAGAAATACATGAGGAGAAAGACTTCCAAATGGGACTGACGGCACCACCTGTTTACTTTTGCGTCGATGTGCTGTTCGGACAGTGTTTAGTAAAACCTGGCAGGACTCAGCTGGGAACACCGGTCAGGTTTTCTCTCAATGCTTCCTTTACAGGGCTCAAGTATTGCCTCAGAAAATTCTTATTTAAAGCTGACATAACTCTATGAGCGCAATTGCTGCGTTATCTATCGATAGCTTGTTAAATTGAATGTCATTTTGAGTTGGCCACACAGACTTCAGAGGACTTGGATGTGAAGTGTTTAGCATAAATAAATAAAAATTGGATAATGAACATTATTTGCTGCCTTAATTGAAGAACCAACAGGATTCCCAGAAGCTTTGAAGGAAGGCAATACAAATATTTTTTTCAATCAAAGTATATATTTTTCATTTTTATGGAGGGTAAGCAAGTTGAATTTGTTTTATGACCATTTCTTTACTGCTGTCGGAATCCACAAAGATAAACACAATAGGCTGCCTGCAGTAGTAAGCTCAGGTCTTTACCACAGTTGGCATCTTTGTATGGGACCTGACAGAGTGGAGCTGAAATCAGTTTCACCTTCGACAGTTTGTTTTACCAAACAACATAAATAGCTAAATCAAGCAGATAAAACACAGTGCGGTCTCCGTGAAGCCCAAATGTAAACTAAAAGAATATCAGCCTTGCTCCATTATTTGACGTTCTCATCCTGTGAGGAGAAACAAAATCAAAACAATAAGAAAAATGTGTATTTTACAGTTCCAACTATCAGTTGATGAAACAATAAGAGTTAGCTTTATTTTGTGACGTAAATGGGAGAATTCTATTTCATAACAGAAAGCTGTCTGAGGTGGAGGTACCTTGATAACCTTAGCCAGCTCTTCCAGTGTTTGTTCATATCGGGCTTCCATACTCTGAAGGTTCTCAGGTTTAACGATCTGCTTTTGAATCCCGGGGCTTCCTGCTTTCTCAACCATCTCAAGAAAGCTCTTCTCCTGCATGGGTCAAAAAACCTTAGCGTATAATGCCTTTTTATGATCGCTTGAATTCATGTATTCATGCGTTACCTGTACGCCAAGCAGAAAAGTGAAGGCAAGGCCTGCTTTTCCTGCTCTCGCTGTTCTTCCAATCCTTCAAGAGAAACCAGTAGAAAGAGTTAACACACTGGACAAAATGGAGGACTACTTCTGTAACAATCTAGAGGGCATTGGAACTTTTGTAATCACTATACAAGTCTGATGGACAGCTCACCTGTGAATATAGGTCCTGATGTACTGTGGTGCATCATAATTCACAACACATTTGACTCCATTGATGTCGATGCCTCTGGCAGCAGCATCTGTGCTGACCAACCTTGGAGATGACAAACCAATGGTCCTCAAAGCTCAAAGGAATGTATGAATGGCTGATGCAAATCAATATCCAGCAAATTGACACATGGTAAGTAACAATATTCTAAATTGCTTTCTTGGAATGATATGCTTACACCACTGGAATAAAGATCTTCTACATTTTATCGTGTCCAAAGCCCATGACTACGGCTACTTGACCGCCAGATTTGCAGTTTTTTGATATGCATAAACAATAACTGAAATATAACAAAAATAACACACATGCACTCACAGTTGGATCTTTCCTTGATCAAATTCCTTCAGCTTCTTCTTCCTCTCACCAGGAGAGAGACGGGAGGAGAACTCCGCTGCATGAATTCCACCAAACAGTTGCACCAACAGGAAAAGCCTAAGGAGCAAAAACAAAGGTGAGTCAGTATTTGATTGACACTTCCAAACAAACTTGATGTAATTCCTTTAATTGGCTTGACTACCTGTGTGCAGTCTCTCTGGAGTTGGTAAAACAGAGGATAGGGCTGAGCTTCATTCGAAGGATGAAGTGGAGGATGAGGAGGGGCTTTTTGCTCAATGTACACGGAACATAATACTCCTACAAAGATTAAAGGTGCAGTTTAAAAAATAATAATAATGATTTGCTTCACATTTCCAAAAGCAAATTTCTTACTGTTAGACATTGGGCAAAGTCGAAGCGGTCTTGTGTCTGGGTGGGGGCTTCCGACCTAGTGGAGTGGCTATGGATAGAGCTGAAGAGTCTGGGCTGGTGAAGGCCCAGCTGCTGCAGCTTCTCTGGGTTTTGTGTGAGGGTGGCTGAGAACAGCAGCTTCTGGAGTGGCATCTGAGGGGGAGAGAGACTGAGAGGACACAACGCAGGACAAGGTTACCAAGGTTTACAGCCTCAACAAGTTCAAAATATGAAACCAGGTCCGGGATTTTGGCTGAAATGCCCTCATCTCAATGTGCCAGGACCACGCAACAAGCCAGAGTAATGGTTTAGAGTCTAGACCATTAGAGTCTAAACCATTACCCTAGCTTACGTTTCATATAAATAATTTCCTTTGAGTATATACATGCCCACATTAGAAATGCATTCATAATTACATGTCTGTCACAACTACCAAGTTAAGATATACTATAGGTCATTTTATAGCTTTTCTGATGCTTCTGCAGACACCGACTCACCTGGCTGCTGTGATATATGCTGGTTCAGTCCTCCTGAAGATGGACGGGGCCCCAAGCTCACTTCCACATTTGAACACTGCCTTCACCACCTGACAGAGCCAAGACTGGTGCATGCTGTCAATCATCCTGTCTGCCTCGTCAATGATCTGTGATAGATGAGGGAATGAATGCCGCTTAAAAAAGCTACACAAATGACAGATGGCAGACTATTTGCTCCACTGTCAGTTATATCTGCTGTTGTTTGTGAAAATGTGCAAATAATTATCAAAAACTCACAAGAAACCTAAGGTACTCCAGACATAAGCCTGAATTCTTGTTGATATGATCAACCAGACGTCCTGGGGTGGCCACGACAATGTCTGCTAAACTGTGTCTCATGCTCCCTCTGGAAGAAAAATATATAATTATTAACAATGTTCAGGTAAGATTTGTTGAAATAAAGGCTATGTTGCTATAAGGGATACTGACAACTTCCAATACTTATCTCTATTTGTTATCTTGTATTTTAGTAAATACTAAATAATTGATAATATTAAAAGCTTTTTAATAAGATATACATCTATGAGGAAAAATTGCTGCTTTTTCCTATTATTATTATATCCAGATTATTGATTTTTTTGCTGCTGGTTGGGGTGAAGTTGATTTGATAATACATTAATCATAAATTGTTGCATTGCATTATATTTTATGAGATCATATGTTGTATGTAAAATCTTTACACGGAGAAAGTGAGTTTTATGTGCCAAGTGAAATATGGTACTACAGAAATTAAACAATCCAAACTCTGGTAATATAAAGAAATGCAATAAAATGCAAGAGTTACTACTGTAGGCACCTGTGTTCTGAGAGTGAAGCTTTTTCTGCAGCAAAGGACCTCTGACCTGCCAGTATCACCACTTTAAGATTAGTTCCCTCAGCATATGATGTGAACACCTTGCAAACCTGCACAAGAGAAACATTTCAACAGAGCTTATTTATGTTCTTGTGCACAGCAAAAACATTTGATTTTGGATTAGGAAAGGCTCTGACCTGCTGAGCAAGCTCCTTGGTCGGCAACACAACCAAAGCACGGACTTCACACACCACCCGATCCATCAGCACCTGATGGGGGGGGGGGGGGATTGTGGGGGGGGGGGGGGGGAGAGATATATCTTTGTAATATTCATTCATGTCTATACATCCATCTATTATATGTAGTTCCTGTTTAGAGTTTACAAGAGGGGACAGTGAGCTTACCTGTATCACAGGGATGACAAAAGCCAGAGTCTTTCCACTTCCTGTAGGTGCAGACACACATATATCTCTAGGCTTGTAGCCACCACGACCAATCAGAAGTCCTTGCTGCATATTTTCCAAGACAGCTGGGATGACCTCCGCTTGCACTGCGAAATCACCAGGTATTATACATAACTTTCATTTATCATGTGTATATTTAACTACACTGATTGTTCCAAAAATGTTCATATTCCAAACATCTCTCCACAGTGACAAATTTCATCCCCTTTCTACATGCCGACACCCACACATACAGTAATTGCACCCGTTAGAGCTCCAGAGATGTTTATCCGTTATATATAAAAGAATATATTGGGAAACCCACTGCTGAATATAAAGATCCATTTAGTTGTCATCATTACCTGGAAAGAGATGTTGAATTCCATTATGTTGTAGTTTTTTCACGAGTGTTGCACCAAGATTAGAGATGTCAGAGATGGGAACCAGGTTGTTTTTAATGTCTCTGTGAATCATCTCAGGCTGAGCAAGCCACTGAGGCAAGACTCTGTGTACCTGTGGACACATAAATTAACATAGGGTTCCTAAAGGAGGAATACAATTGATAGTAGTGGCTTCTATTCCTTCTTATGCCACCATTAACCAACACTGTACCTTTTGGAGAGATTTGTTCTCAAACCCTCCAACAACTGTAAATCCAGTTGGAGCAGGTGTATTCTCAGTGGTTTGCTTTGGTGGGTCATTTACTGTGTCCACTGCTTCTTCTTCACCTGTGATCTCCTGTCCATCTCTCTTGGTCTCAGGAGTCTCTACAATTCAAAGACAGAAAGACTTTTGTTAAGCAGGTAGTGCATAAACGCAAACATAGTAGAAAAGCAGTTTTTACTGAAAGAATGAAACGTTGATATTGGTGCTGTATATTTCTATCTATAACGGTAAAAGAATAAGTAGGAAAAAAGGAAGAGAGACCGATTTTTTTTCTTTTAGAGGTTCAACAGACTGCAACAAAAACAAGGAAATAGATGACATTTATAGTAATAAAGCTACTACTGATAATACAATGTCATGTCACTTTTCTAGACACAATGCATCATATCTTAACACAAAAAAAAACTAAAAGTAAAACCAAAGGTGGAACAGGTCGTCCACTAACCAGTAGGTTGGTGGATCGACTAGCTCCTTCAATCCATGTTTCAAAGTATTCTTAAGCGAAACACTGATCCTGAACAAAGATGCACTGTATGAGTGAATGACTATGTGCGTGAATGAATCACCTTAAGTTGCTGTAAAAACTAGTAAACACAGAAATATCTAGCATTTACCACATACTTATAAAACAGAATGCTGTGTGGGATTGTTTAAAAGTTGTGAATGAACTACAGAAATATACAATTTTCATGATTTATAATCGAGAAAGGAAATGATTACAAAGTCTGTCAACTTATTGGTATATTTTAAACACTGACTATAGAGTTTTAATGACTTGTCATAGAACAGCTGGCTATGAAGAACATTGAAATAAAAATGATAACATGCAGTTAAATCAAAAAAATGTCATGATGTGAGGCAATAATACATTTACTACACAGAATAAGACAGCCAACAGGATAGGTATATGATGCATCAGGGTATGACACTGGACAGTGACTGTGATGCGGCTGTATGAGAGAAAGAGTTCCTGGTTGTGTATTTAATGTAATTATTAATTCCACATTTGGGATTTGGGATTAAGACATCCTTATTCTTCCCTTAAATGTGTGTTTTTTTATCCTGTGAAGAAAGGTTGACAGTCTATCCATGACTTGTATGGACATCAAGTACGAGAACACTTGGTGAATCTAATACATGATTTTAAAATAGTGGTACACGTTGTGCCACTGAGGTACAAATCAGTTTGTATTACCTGTTTTTCCATGAGGTCCCATAATAAGAAGAGGGACCGCAGAGTTTAGGATAAATGTATTCAAGACAAAACACACCTGCTGAATTGCTGTTGTTCTTCTTCTGTTTCTCACTTGCACCTTTCGTCTTCTTCTTTTTCTTCTTCACTTGAGACTCATCACCTTCTGAGTCCAAATCATATGAAGGTAACATTTCTGATTTCCTCTTTTTGTGGTATTGAGGCTCACTTCTGCTGTGTATGTCAGCATGCAGTGTTAGTTCTTCAGAAGGCTCTTGTCCCTTTACTTTAGAACTCTGTTTCTGCTTCCTTTTTGCCTTCTGCTGCAGCTTGGCCAATAATGCCTGAGACCGAGATTCCTTTGAGACTCCCCCATCTTCCTCCTCCTCCCCGAGATACCTGTGAGTAACGTGACACACAACAGCTTTTCGAGATTATAAACATTAAGACGGACACGATTCTGGTGCTACTACTTTGAGGCTTTGAAATCAGCTACTATATTACAGACACATTTAAGCTCAGCGCACTCTTGAAGCTATCGTACTATGACAACATGACAATTAAAAAAACGTTATTAATTGAAATATGTGGAAATCTGACCAGACTCCCAGTTGTAGTTAACTAGTTGCTAACACTTTTTGTGGTTTTATTAACTCAACATAGCTCCTGTGACGGTGGCTGCACTCTTCTCGCATGAGTCCACAAAGTAAGTGGAGGATAAGCACAACAGAGAGTTACAATATCGTGTTGAATCGCAGATAGAGGGACATTCTAGGAAACATGTATTTTATCCTGGAACCTAAGAGACTCCGGGATTTTTTGTGGCAATTCAAAGAGTTCAAAGCAAAATACTTCTGACACTCAGAGCCATGTGGGTTAATGATCTGACAAAAGATAAACCAAGCTAGCAAAGAAAACGAGCTTACCTGTTCACAAGAAACAAAGACATGTCAACAAGAAGCAGCCCTCACACTTCTACACAAACCACTGTACCCTCGTGTATTTGTGACGGTCCTGCATCCTCTTCTTCTTCTCACGTGGCGGTTGGCAAACTGCTTTTTGGTGCGTTACCGCCACCTTCTGGACTGGCGTGTAGAACAAAATGCCAACACTAATATTCTATATTCTCTATCTATACCCGTACTTTTTAAAGAACCGAAATACCTCCCTGTACACTATATCACCATAACTCATCTGTAATATTTCCCTGATGTTTGGTGTTAATGTATTCCTTTGTAGTATGTATGTCTATGGTTATTATATAGGGGGTAATCCTTAAACACGTGTTGTTTCCTGCTGATCAAAACTGTGACATTTCTCGGATGTATTCTTATTAATTATTGTAAGTGTGCTGTCGAAGCCTGTGTGTCTTAACTTTATCCGGGAGATGACGGCCCTTCATGTTCTTCTACTACGAAGCTATTAGAGCTGAGCAAACAACTAATAGGCGATATCAAGTGCGATTCAAGTAGGCAACTGGACTGGTTGAACATTTCTTGAAGACATTTCACCTCTCATCCGAGAGGCTTCTTCAGTTCTAACTAGCTGCTGGAAAAGTTCAGGTATTTATCCTCTGCAAAATTAATAGCTAATCAGAGGATTAGTGCCTAATTAGAGGACCATTGTGTCAAACTTGCAGGTCGTTGGCCATCTGGCCCAGATTCGGGTTGTGGGTTTCGCCTGAGTCTAGGTGTAAATTTCAAACCCACGAACACCCTGAGGCAGAAGCTGGTCCACCCAAAGGACAAGCTTCCTCGGCACAAACAGAGCAATGTGGTTTATGCAGTCCAATGCACAGAGGACTGTTCTGATTTATACATAGGAGAAACAAAACAACCGTTGCACAAACGCATGTCACAACACCGAAGAGCAACCTGCTCTGGCCAGGACTCAGCCGTTCATCTACATCTGAAGGACAGTGGACACTCATTTGAGGATGAAAACGTTCACATTCTGGCCAGAGAAGACAGATGGTTTGAAAGAGGAGTAAAAGAAGCCATCTTTGCTAGAACAGAGAAACCATCACTTTACAGAGGTGGAGGCTTTAGACACCATCTTTCAGCCACTAACAATGCTGTCCTTCACTCTCTCCCTAGGAAGGTAAACACGAATAATAACTCAAAGGATAGCTCAGGTGAAACCAATGACCCTCATTTACACCTAGACTCAGGCGAAACCCATAACCTGACTCTGGGCCAGATGGCCAACGACCTGCAAGTTTGACACAATGGTCCTCTAATTAGGTACTCATCCTCTGATTAGCTATTAATTTTGCAGAGGATAAATACCTGAACTTTTCCAGCAGCTAGTTAGAACCGAAGAAGCCTCTCGGATGAGAGGTGAAACGTCTTCAAGAAATGTTCAACCAGTCCAGTTGCCTACTTGAATCGCACTTGATATTACCATGACCTGGATGACTGAGAACCTCCACAGACAACTAATAGGCGCACTACCGCCACCAGCTGGTACGGGGTGCCAATTCTAAAAAAAAAAGTATCATTAAGAATAATAATAGGACAAGTCGTGAGCTCAAATTGTTGATTTTTTTTGCTCAAATTAACCAGAGAACAGTGAGCCATGTATGCAGGTCTTTCATTACATAGACAAGTTATCACATATTTAATCAAAGAAATGAACAAAGATGCCAAATCCTGAAAGGGAGAACGTTAGAACAGCCTATGACCTAAGAGCACACTCACCCCCACACCCCCCACTTCACATCAACAATACAGCTGTTAAAGGGGTGGCCTCTGTTAAGTTTCTGGGCACCACCATCACCAGCAACCTGAAATGGGAGACCGACTCAACAAAGGTCATTTAGCGGGAGCACCAGCGGATGTTCTTCCTCAGGATGCGCAGCCACCATTGAGGGCATCCTCACCTCCTCCATCACCGTCTGGTTCCCAGCATCTTCTGCCCACACCAAACACAGACTGGAACGCGTTGTACGAACAGCCAGCCGTCTTACGGGACACATAGAGATGCCTGTGAGTGTTCTGCACGATTACAAATCCAAGCAGCGGGCCAGCAGGAGCAGCACCTGCCTGGCACACAGTCTGTCCAGAACCCTCCGTTCAGGCCACAGGTTCAGATCCGCCAGAACCAGAACCACCAGACACATGAACAGTTTTTTCCCACAGGCCATCTCCCTCCTCAACAAACCATTCCTATCATGTCCAATGTCCCAATGTCACTGAAATTGATATCAACAAAAAACCCTACTGTATATTGTATTGCAACCCAATTATTTGTGGGACTGTTACGAAAATTAATCTATTGATTAGAGGCCACGGTAAGGATTATCTCCCAATAATTGTGCTGCTGGCTACGTAATAAAAAACAATGTATTTCATTTGGGAGGGTTAATTGCTCTGCACACATTATTCCAGCATCTGTGTGCACACAGACTGCGCCGTTTTATCTGTTGTTTTCCACATTGTCCTTATTTTTATTTTGCTCAATATTCATCTGCAATTGATCTGACTTCATGTTGGTTTCATATCTAGGCGACTCAGCACCTTATAAAGTGAAATGATGTCACTTATGTTGTGTTTATGTTTATGCTCCTGGATAAAATAAAAATCCGGTCCACATGACTAATGAGAATTCTGACCGATGAAACTGAGAAATGTGCGACTTGGAGAGAATAATCTGACGGTATATTAATGTACAGTAAACAAAGGTCTGCGTGTTACAATGATGACGACGCCAGTCAAGGGTTAGGGTAACTGTGCGTGCCTGCTTTTTAATATCGCTCCATGCACGCCCCTGCACGCACACACACTACGATCTATTTCCCTTTATTTTGTACACACGGCGCTTAAAATCAAACAGTATACAGTACAGATCAGACACATAGAGCGTTCAATCGAGTCCAATGTACTCTGTTGCCCACCTCTGGGCGCGCTCTCCCAAGTACATTCATATCTGCACAGAGCTGAATTAAATGGTTTGACTATTTTTGTGTTTGACTATCTTCAACCTGTCCCTCTCACAGGCCACGGTCCCCACCTGCTTCAAGACCACCACCATCGTTCCCGTCCCCAAGAAGTCTCCGGTGACCAGCCTGAACGACTACAGGCCAGTAGCACTCACCCCTCTCATCACGAAGTGCTTCGAGCGAGTGGTGCTGGCCCACATCCAAAGGGTCTCACCAGAGACACTGGACCCCCTGCAGTACGCCTACCGTCACAACAGGTCGACAGCAGACGCCATCTCCGCAGCCCTCCACATCGGCCTTTCCCACCTGGAGACGAAGGATGCATACGCCAGGATGCTCTTCATCGACTTCAGCTCGGCCTTTAACACCGTCGTCCCCCAGAAGCTCACCGACAAACTCCGAGCTCTGGGTCTCAACCCCACACTCTGCTCCTGGGTGCTGGATTTCCTCTCTGGCAGGCCGCAGTCTGTCAGAGTTGGTGACAAGACATCCTCCAGCATCACGGTGAGCACTGGCACCCCACAGGGATGTGTCCTCAGTCCCTTGCTCTTCACGCTGTTCACCCATGACTGTGTAGCCTCCCACAGAGACAATACGATCCTGAAGTTCGCCGATGACACCACCGTCATTGGACTCATCACAGGCGGTGATGAGACAGCTTACAGGAGGGAGGTGGCCAGTCTGGTGACATGGTGTGAGAGCAATAACCTCACCCTCAACACCGGGAAGACCAAGGAGGTGATTGTGGACATGCGGAAGCAGAAGCCCACCCACCGACCACTGACCATCCACGGGCTCGAGGTCGAGAGGGTGAGCAGCTTCAAATTCCTGGGTGTGCACGTCACCGAGGACTTCACCTGGTCAACCAACACCACCCAGCTGGTCAAGAAGGCTCAACAGCGGCTGTACTTCCTGAGGAGGCTGAGGAAATTTGGAATGTCTCCAAAGATCCTTGGCAACTTCTACAGCTGCATTGTGGAGAGCATTCTAACCAGCTGCATCACAGTGTGGTATGGGAGCACCACTGCATTGGACCGCAGGCGTCTGCAGAGAGTGGTGAGGACGGCCGAGAGGATTATTAGGCGGCCTCTCCCCTCTCTGCAGGACATCTACCACCGCCGTGTCCATAGGAGAGCGTGCTCCATTCTCAAGGACCCCACCCACCCCCAACACGGACTGTTTACACTTCTGCCCTCAGGCAGAAGGTTCAGGAGTGTGAAAAGCAGGTCGACCAGGCTGAGGGACAGTTTTTACCCCTCGGCCATCAGACTACTTAACACCTCACACTCTTTCCCTGACCCACCCATCCCCCTCCCCCACTGACAATGACTCTACCTCTTCTTCTGCACAGCCAGTGATGTTTAGTTGCACTGGTGTCTGTCTCTTATACACATCTCACAGACTACAAGAGCCCCACAACCAACATCCCTAACCCCTCCACCACCCTGCCAGAAGAACTCAACCAGTTCTACGCCAGATTTGAGACCTCCAGCAGCAGCTCAGAGAGGAGGCCCTCCTGCACCCAGATCCCATAATTTTTTTAATGCTTGGTGTTTGGAGAGGAAGGCAAAAAAGAATTTCATTGTACAATGTACACATGACCAATAAATGCTTGAATCTTGAATCTCGTGTTGAAACGTGTTTTATGTTAGGTTGTTTTGTGTAGTTCAGTTATGTCCTTTTTATTTATGATTAGCCACGCCCTTTCCTCATGTGTCTGGTGAGCACTCCCTCTCTTACCGAAGTTTCCCGCCAGTGTGATTGTTTTCCCCTCCCTAGTTGTGTTCCCCTGGTGATCATATTGTCCCTTGTCTCGTTGCCAGATCGTCTTGTCGGTTATGCCAAACTTTAACTTCATTCCTAGTTCAGGTAAGATTGAGATAGAAGTATTTTTTGTAGGTTATGCGAGGTGTTTTTGATTAGTGTATATTTTTGTACTCCTGTGTATTTTTGTGCATTTTTGAACCTTCAGTAAAGACATCCTTTGAACTGAAACTGCTCTGTTCCCCAGTTAGCAGCAACCATCCCCAGCTAGCAGCGAACTGTTTTTATGATGAAATGATATTTGTCCACACCGAAAAAGATGGCTGATGCCACCACAGAGTCATAGAAGGCCTTCAGGTGTGCCCCCTGGACTCCCAAAGACCTCAGCCTCCTCAGAAGATACAATCTGCTCTGGCCCTTATTGTATAGGGTAGAGACATGATCAGACCAGTCAAGTTTTTTGTTCAGGTTGACACCCAGGTACTTGTAAGATGTCACCATCTCAATGTCCATTCCCTGGATGTTCACTGGTGTTGTGTGGGTGAGTTTTCGACTGAGGAAATCCACCACCAGTTCCTTGGTTTTGTCAGTGTTAAGCTGGAGGTGGTTTCGTTGGCACCAGTCTACAAAGTCTACAAACGGACGATGTGTACACCATTATTTAGTGCGCTGCGACGTATCTCTCAGGGTTGATCGTTCCGAGGTGCATGGTTTGATTGCTTTTCCTGCGGGACTGGAGAAACATGATCAAGGGTTTTATTCTTTGTTTTTGTTGTTACAAATGTTTTTGTTAAACGTAACCCGTCCTCATCGATCCGTCTTCGGCCCAGTGGTATCAAAGAACTCAGCCGCCGCCCCTAAACACGTGGCCAGGCATTGACTGTTTCTTCACCTAACAAATTCATCAGTTACACATTCTGTATTATGTTTTCCGTTTTGGGTGTAGTCTGTTCTTGATTGGAGGATGCTTAGGCATGTCCATGCCCCCGTGCCGCTGTTCTGTCCCGGATTTCTCCAGTCACCCGTCTTAGTAGGATGCGTACCTTATAAGGGCATATATATTCTGGCAACATTCTAAAGAGACACCAGTTGAAACTTCCATGACATGGAACAAACATGAATATCTCATTTATGTATTCAGCGGGAAAGCTATATAGTGAACAATATAACATTTCATAATATAAAAGTATCAAAACTATTCAATTATAAAAGGGCTATGCTAGGTAGATTATATTGATTCCACATACTCCATGAAAGTATATTTTTTGCTGTTTTGTTGTTCATGACTATAAACTTATCAGAGTTTGTGTTTGCCGTTTACATTTTACTGAAACTTGTACTATTAACTAATAACAGAGTTGTAAGGTAGTATGTTTTATGTTTGAACAGCTACTTAAAGCCCAGTGTGCATTATATATTTAATAGGAGTTTTTCTTCCTGGTCCAGCTGGTGTCTATTTGGCAGTTTTTCAGTAAGCTTTGATTAGCTGGCATCAGCCCAAACCACCTTTCCCTTAATTGATTTTAGTAAGTTTCTCCTGGGAGCGTGTTTTTATAGAAAATAATTAGTTAACATTTTAATAGCTGTTAACATTAAAATATTGCAATACATTTTGTTTACATTGTCTACTCTAATTGCATTGAGTCTCTGCCCTCATTGATTTTCTCCACCACAACTTCCAGCAATTAAGAACTTGGTTATAAATACATTTGATTTATTTCTAAACCACGTCACTGTTTTGTCTCATTTAATGAACTTGTGTAGCCTTTGTATTTACGCAGCACCACTGACCTGCCACATTCTGGCGTTGTCGGCAGGGTTTGTGTAAAAGCAGAGGCGAAATTCCCCAAGTGCCGTTGTCCGATTGTTTGTATTCGGTGGGTCTGCCAGCATCAATGCGCAGCACCACCGCCACAGAAGCAGACCCCAGAATGCAGAAACAGGTTCATAGTCACATGTTCAGTTATTGTTGTGACAGTTCAACAACAGAAGTATCGTCATTAGACTATCATAGAACATTAAGTAAGAATTATGACCTACAGGGATTCATGTTAGTTAACTGGTGTAGTACCAAAACTAGACCACCAACACATAGAAGAATACAGGAACATACGTTAAGAATAGCACTTGTGGGTCTATATATTGAGTCATGGGGTGGTAATAGGGTATTAATCCTTAGGTCGCTGGTTCAATTCTGGCTCAAAGGAAGAACCTTTGAGGGAGGCTGTGGACCAGCATGAAGGGTGTCCGTCCTTCAACCATAGGTTGCCCTCTGCTCTGTGGCCATGCAGGACAGATTGCTGTGCTGGCCACAGATGGGTGAAAATGCAGAGATGCACATGCAGCAGGTGCATGTAAGGGACGATTAAAGTGTGTTCTTCTTCTTAAACCTTTCAGTCTGAGTTACAAAGTGTATTCGATTTTGGATATGCATTTGTTAGACAGACCGATAGTATGCAGCTGCGTTGCAATGATGCGTTCTGAATTTGCAAATGAAACACATTAAAGGAATTTATTTTAAAATTATGCACGCCTGGAAGTCCCTGAAAGTTAAGGAGGACATAAAGTACACCATTTTATTATGCAATAGGAATGATAAAACAAACAAACAAAAAAATACACCACAAATATAAAGACAAATCCAATTTTCTCATGTGAGAGATTTACTGGCTAGTACACATGTCCTCTTGTTTTGGAGAATCAGGCCACCACTCCTTACACGTTCCAGCTGCAGCTGCATCTGCAACACATCAGACCCATTTCAGACGAGAAATATAAATAAACAATCATACCGGTCAATTTGTTTAGTCCAACCCTGAGTCACATCTGTGAGTCAAACCAGTTTTCCCATTTGTTCTTATTATGCGCAAGAAGATGACACCAGTGGCCCTATTCACACCTGTAATTAAAATCTATTATCAGAGATCCTATCATGGGTGCACGACAGCTACATTTTTTTTTTCCGTTCTCACACATCACACTGTCCTGTAACCAGTTATGATTGGATCTCTGTTGCACCACCCTCTACCCGAATAGGCACCCGATGTCAGTCCCATTTGTGAAGACAAAATCATACAAGGCTGTCTGACAGAAAGCATATACTCTCTCACGCACAGTAACTATTTGACAAATTTCAGAAATGCACCAACATACACAAATGTCCGTAAAAGTTGCTCAAGAGAATCCCCGATTCCATTTGTTGCAATTTTCTACTCACATTTCTGGAGAATGTTAGAGTGATACCATGTCAGAATACAGCAGGAAATGTTCTGTAAACGTAGCTGTTGCAGGCATGACAAGAGACCCAGTTGTTTACAACCAAATACGTGACCATTTCATGCCCTGCCTCCTTCTTCATGCTCAATTTCAACGTATGTTCTAGGTTGGTTTGCTTTGACCTTATTACAAAAAGTCTTTTGAAATAATCCTAAATATCCATTAACCTGTTTCCAGATTGAAAAGTGCTTATCCTTGTTTAAATTAAGATATTACAATGATGCTCTAAACCTTGAGGTTTAAACAGCAACTGGACATGTCCATGTGTGTGTTTTCTGAGAATTAACTAATAAATAATCATAAACTATAACAAAAGTGAGGGGCTCCTGCACTTTTGGTGACTTTGACACTTAGAAGAATGCAGCGATGGGGAAACTACCACTCTTCACCTAGTACAACCCCAGTGATCCCAAAACACAAACTATGGCATTGCAGCAGTTACCCTTCTCTGCATCTGGAGTATCAGGAACATGGGAAATCTCTGGCAAAAAAAGTGTGAAACTTTAGGAGTTTAAACTCTTATATGATAGACAAGCTACATCACCAGGACAGTGAAATATGGAGGTCACATACCTGGAATTGTGCCAAGGCTGGAGTTATCAAAGAATTGCTTGGGACAGGTGCTGGACAGCAGTTCTGAAGACCCAGCCGCATCGAAAAATCTGCTTTTTGGGGAGTCGAGCATGGATCCCTTTGGAATCTCCATCAACTTCATGGGAGAGTCCAGCAACTTTCTGGAGTTGATTAAACACTTGTTGGGATGATTGAGGTTTTCTGAGGTCATTTGATGGCCCCTCTTGGTGGGAGTGCAAGGTGGTGAAGGCTTGTCCACTTCAGTTTTGCCCTTGGCCTTCAGCTTGATGGCTCTGGTCTTCCACTTGCTGATCTCTGTATGCTGAGTGGACACCACGCTGCAGAGAAACATGGAAAAATTGTTCATTAAAACTTAGAAGGGAACCCCTCTACAGGGATAGATTAAACAATCTTAAAAAAAAGAAAAAAGACTGGCTCTCCTTACCTTTCCAGCTCAGTTACTTTCAGTTGATGACGTTTGACTTCGTCCTCCAGTTTGATCGCCAAACCTGTTGGGTTGGTTAGTTTAGCATGAAGTTCCTCATCCTGCAGGGCTGAGTACAACACAACAAAATCACTGTGAGGATACATACAACCACATTACAAGCTGTTGTGTCTAGCGTTAGAAAAGAAGGCTCAAATACTGACATCATGCTTTCATATCAATATTACATTCTTACAGCCATTTCTTCCTTTTACACATGTGATGCCCTCGTTACAGATGGCTGCACTGGTAATAATTTTTATTTTGAATGAACAAAATTTACTCAATAATGGTCTTAATGTATTTGTGCACATCAAATATGAGCAAACTGCTGCTTAGAATATCTATACATCCAGCAGGCACACAGCAACATTGACATCCTCCTTAAGGTCCATCACCAACGCTTTTCTAAGATTGTAGTTCTGTAAACAGCACTACCAACACAATGGCAATGATTAACAAAGATATAATCAGTATTTTTATTGTAACACTATTAACAAACCCAGTAAAGTCGCTCAAACGTTTATACACAGGCACAGCCTACTGACTTACATGACTCTTCTCCATTATGTGGGCTTCTCCATGAATCCTGCTCTTCATTCAACAATATAGGCATCCTCTGGATCCTGTGCAGGGAAAAACCATGGTAAAAATAACAAACATTAATCTGTTAGGTACCAGGGAAGTTTATTTATGACCCTCTGTGGCACAAAAGACTAATATGCTGGTCGAGACTTTAGAGAGTTACTTATAGTCACCTAACTATTAGGTGAAGCCAATAAATGACAAAAAAACAACAACAAAAGAAAGGCTCTTACTCTGGTTTGTGCTCGACAGATGCTAAACTCGAATCCATCCTCATTTGGAATATTTTCTTGGGTCCGACCCTTTCAACACCTCTGGCTGGTTCTTTTTGCTGACATGGAAAAGACAAATATTACAAGATGAGCTGCTCAATGTTTATCAAACAAGCACAATTTCCATTTTTGTTTACTTAATCCAATGAGTGAACTCATAGCATGAGCCTCTTCGATCTATCAAGGAGCTATTCAATCCTTACAAAGGTTTCTTTAGACCAGTGGTTCTAAAATGAGTGTATACGTACACAGAGTTAGAGTACTGCAGGGGGTAGGTGAGATTTTTTCACATGTAAATACAATATCAATAAATATCAGTCATGCATCATTATAAATAATAATAAATTAAAATGTTTATTATTGTTATGATAAACCACATTTTAAATTCGATAATCCTATTTTCAATGCAATGATTTCACAAAAGCAATCATGTTCAAGATGACGTTTGTTCACTGTGAGGGGGAAGCAAGTTTAGATTTTTGCACTGGTCCAAGGGGGTACATTATTGAATAAAGTTTGAGAACCACTGCTTTATACAAACCTCCGACTCTCGCAGTTTGCTCCTCAGAGTTTGAATCGTATCATCTTTCTCTTGGATTTGTGCACGGCTGTCCTGCAGCTCTGTCTGCAGGAGCTGAGTAGCCTGTTTGTGGTTGGACATCCTGTTGTCTGCTTTGACATTAGCCTCTTTCAGATGATTATTCTGGTCACACAGAGCCTGGAAAACAGAAAAGAAAATATTGGTCACCAAGTGATGGGCAGGTTTCCTACTGAGATAGGACAAGGAAAGCACACAGGTTAGGGATGCCTATACAATCAATGCTAAAGTATCCCTGGATTGAACCAAAACCAACAACATAATGGTGCCTCTTAAAGTATCTCCTGACTCTCCTCTTTGTGTGTTACTCTGCGTACTGCTAACCACTGAAGACTTCAATTTGTAACACTCACACAGACATATAGTTACTTAGAGGGGAGGATATTTGCATTTGTAGTATTCGATCTATACTCATTTGCTGTTCTATTGAGTATTTGAGGCACTGAGTTTTTAAACACAGGGGAATTACTTTAGATAGACTTTGGATAAACACACAGACAAGAAGAAATGATACACCATCAACATATTTAACTAATTATAATTTAACTAATACTGATCTGCCACTAATTATGTGTAATTCAGTTAAAAACTCTTGGTGTCAGATTTGGGATGTGCCGGATACAACAAGCAAATAACGTATTTAGTATTAACCTAGCACTAGAGCAGGGGTCTTAAACATTTTTCAGGCCAAGTACCCCCAAAATGATTGAGAGATGGAGCAGGGACCCTGTATTATAAAATTATGTTTTATATTAAACTGGTCCTTGTATAGTGCCATGTAGAAACATAGCTACAACACTATGTTGGATTCATGATAGTGTATTTTAAGGCATTTAAATTTGTGAAAAAAAGCCCAAATTATTATTTTTTATTGCAGATCCCCTGTTGAAAACCTCGGCACTAGAGCCTAGTACTATCTAGGGAAATCAGTCAAAAGCAAATATCAATAAAACATACTGTGACTTTTTCTTCAGTCTGCTGGAGCCGAAGCATCAGCTGCTGGTTGTCCTTCAGCAGGGAGACCTCGGTTTTCAGAGGAGCTCCCTCCAGTGCCTGTAGCAGAGTGGAACTTTGGCTTTTCTCCTCCCTGAGCTGAGAAGAAGCCTGAGCCTCCAGCAGCGTAAGCTCTTCACTCAAACCACTCTGTTCATTGGTGATGCCCTGCAGGTGGACAATATGGTATTGGAAAGACAAAATGTAATAAATATATTTTGGAAATCTGTGACAAAGTAAATGTTATTGGGAATCATTTTGGACCAGGATCTTTATTGCTGTTTATTTTACTGAAAAATCTATATTCTACCTGTACAGATAAATAATAAGGACAAAGATAAACCCTACCTGCAGAGTCCTCTTCTTGCTGTGTTCCACTGCAGCTCTGCGCTCCAGCTCAAGGCTCAGGATACTGTTGAGCATGCTGGAGTTGATTGGTTGAGTGGTGAATATGGCCTGGAGCTGGTCCCTAAACCTCTCCCTCTCTGCAATTTCCGCTGACACCTCACTGGGATATGAGGACATGTTGGCCAAGAGCTTCTCCAAAATGCTGGCCATTTTCTAAAAAGTCAGCAGATTCACCATAAGATTTCAGGAGATTCATGTTGGAGAGATGGATACAAACCAAGGAATAACACAATCGCAAATATTGTGGAAGTCTCCAGTCTGAAGCACATCCTCACCTGCTGATAAAGCTCCCTCTTGTTCAGCAGCTCAGTCAACCTGTGTGCCCACAATGTGTGGAAGTCCTCGTCTTTGACAGAGAGGCTGGGTGCCTGCAACCTGCACAGCAGAAGATCCTGCAGCCGCTTCTCCTCAAAAACAGCCAAGTCTTTCTTCACCAACTCCTCAAAGCGATCCCTGCAGTCCAGGGCCTGCACCTTGAGGCTCACCTGATGAGGCCAGAACACAGGTTACCAGGATATCAAGAGGAAGACCTCAGTGATGTTTCAAAATGTGAGAAATATTAATATTTACTATGATGTTTCCCAGAGTCTGAACAGTCTGAAGTCCCAGTTGACAGATAGTGGTGTGGGCCTCCATGGCAGCTTGTGGAAGATGAGGCAGGAAATCTTGCTTCAAGAAGCTCTGCACCCTTAGAGCATTGTCCATTGGTGTGGAGCAATATCTATAGCAAGTGTCTATACAGTGCTGGAATCCTCCAAAAGACTCCTGCAGCAACAGCGATTCAGTGGAATTATAATGAGTCCTTACTTTCGAATGTCTTGCTTTTATGCTGTTCATAAACATTTACTGGTGACATTACCTGCAGCTGTCCAGTGGAGTTGTGCAGCCTTGATGACAATGACCCATTGACTGTAGTCCTGCCCTGATCCAAACTACTCAACTGCTCTGTGAGGGCTGAGATGGTTTTATTGGCTTCACTGAGCAACTGAAAGCAACGGGGAAGAGAAATGATTGGCATCAGTGTTAAGTTGCCAACAAACTCATGCTGCAGAAAGAAGGCAAATAAAACTAATTTCCAAAAATGTGGAACTGTTACTTTAACACACTTTGGCAGGAAATGCTTTGGACCTACTTCCTTTTGCAGCTTGGTCTTTTGATCTCTCTCAGCCTGCTGCTTGCTCAGTTTCTCCTGGACGACTGAAACCTGTAAATACAAGTGAGAATTAATACATTTTCAAGTGCTGCTGTGAGTAACTGCTTTGCAGTGGTTGGAACTGCAGAAATGTACCATGTCCATCTTCTCCTGCAGCTCGGCTTTCAGCTGCAGCTTCTCCAGTCTCAGACCCTGCAGTGTATCCTGCAGCATGTCTCTCTCTTCACCAAGGCTGTCTCTCTCCGAGCGCAGGCCGAGTGCCTCTGTTCCAGTGCTTTGCAATTTTGCCCTTAAATCCATCATCTGCAAGAGGTAGCCGTTATATGGAACATCCATAAAAACACACCCATAAAAATAGCAATAATCTGAAAAACCCTTTTTAACTCTAAAAATGCATACAACATACGTGTTCAGCTGTATTATAGAGAGAAAGTTATCCCTGACATACCTCGCAGTGTAATGTTCCCATCTGCTCCTCCTGCTCTGCTCCGAGCTGCTGCTTCTCCTGTCTCAGACCCTGCAGCGTCTCTTGCAGCATGTCTCCCTCTTCACTGAGAGATGTCATTCTGCTCAGCAGCTTCTCCTTTTCCAAGGTGGAGATTTGATCGCTGGCTTCTCTCTCCAAGCGTAGGCTGTCTCTCTCTTCAAGTAGGCCATCTCTCTCCATTTCCGTGCTTTGCAATTTCACGGTTAAAGCCATCGTCTGTGAGGGGTAGCAGTTAGAGGGAACATTCATAAGCTTCAAAAACGTCTGCATAAAAAAAAAAATACATACAACATACAAGCACCTGTTTTACAGACTGCAAGTTATCCCTCACATACCTCGCACTGTAATGTTCCCAATCTCATTTCATACTGAACCTTATGGCATTTCTAAGATTACTGCTGCATCAACCTGTTGGATTCTGTGATTGACACAGTAGATATATTATGCAGTGCTGCATTCACATCTTTTAGCAGACTTTCAGAACTCTGTGTCGCAGGGGGGGAGGAGAAATGTTTTTGTTTTAACTTTGAGTTAGGGAATTAGCTTTTGGTTGAGAGAATTTAAGTTATAGGCAACATTTCACAAAGAGAAAACAATTTACTGAGTTATTCTTTTTTGTTTTTAAAGAATCCCTCCAGCCTTGTTTTCTTTCTCCTTTTTTTATATTTATGCAATTACGTCTCCCTTTAAATATCCATAACATAATAGACAATCATACATTTTATAATGGTTACCTCAATAAATAAATGTTTAAATAGTATATAAGGAAATTGTTTTCTTAGACTGGTTTGGACACATTTGACTGGCTGAAAGTGAACCCTGAATGCTCATGGATTTTATGACAGTTATTAGAGTTTGTTAACAGTTAATGATCCCTGGTGCTTTCTCTGATAAAGATGGGGTGAATGGGGTTTATAACAGAAGTGGAGGGATAAAAATGAAAAGAAGAAAAACCCACCAACTCTACATTTTCTTGGAGGTCAGACTTCAACTGGCTCACCTCCTCCTTGGTCTTTTCCAGATGCTCCTTCAGCTGCTGGATCTGAAGCCACGGAGGGATCATAAACAGTTTTAGCATAATTCAAATTCTCTCAAAGTGTTAATCTGATAAGAAAAAAGCAGGAAGAAAGTTACATTAACATAACATAAAAAGCAGTGATAGTGGGTATAACCTGAATACTTTTTGCTCCCTGGAGTGCATTCCCGTATCTAGAATGTGCAGGGAATACTGGAACAAGGATTAAAAATGTACCGTTTCCATCTTTTCCTCCAGCTCTTCTCCAAGATGCAGTTTCTCCTGTCTCAGTGTCTCCTGCAGCCGATTCCTCTCCTCAGTGAGAGACACGACTGTAGACTGCAACGTCTCCATCTCCTCTGAGGTCTGGCAGCTGCTCTTCTTCTCAAACAACAGCGCATCCCTTTCTGCTTGAGCATGCTGCAGTTCCTCGTTTAGACTCTCCATCTATTTACATGTCAACATAACAACCACAAATTAGAAAAGACAATCAATCATGAGTTATAAAATAAATGTTCCATTCACCCAGTCAAAGGGGAAGCTCTTTAAGATCCATGAGATTATTGTAATGATAACACTATAAAATAAAAGTTCAAAACCTTAGATCCAAGTTTGACGAAAATTGCTTTACCTGTGCAATAGTACACTTAATCAACTTGTGTGGGTATCAATATGTGTGTTTAGAAATAGGAAATTAATGTTGGCATTAGCTTTTACTGAATCTCAGTGTCTGTCTCATGATGTCTACATTGCATATGTGTTATGAGTTATCCCAGAGAGTTACATATCTGTGCACATCGTGTATAGCATCTTGTATGCATGCCGAGAAAGAACTTGCATGATTTTGTTGCGCCTCCAGCTGTAAACTGATGTCAGTGAATGCACACTCCTCTTTGGATGTTTGTGCAACTTCAAGAAGTCTGATCTGCTCCTTCTGTTCCCCAATCTTCTCCAGAGCTGTCCTCAGCTCCCCCTGATTCTCAATAGTCTGTTTGCAAAAGAAAGTCCAAATAAAATATGTCTTTCTCAAACAGAGGCCACAACCACCAGCAGAAAAAGTTGACACAACTAAACACATTTGAAAATTTGGAGTGGCAAAGCGGTCACATGGTAACTGACCATCCCTACATTATCTTGGAGGTCAGACTTCAACTGGTTCACCTCCTTCTTAGTCTTCTCCAGATGCTCCTTCAGCTGCTGGATCTGAAGCACAATGGGAAGATCATTAACATTTTTATCATAATTAAAATTCTCTCAAAAGGGTTTATATGCTAATAAAAAAAAGCAGAACGAATAATATGAACTGAATATTAGTGAGAGAGATGTAAATAATGGAAGCAGGGTTTCTTTTCTTGTTCAATATTAACACCGCCATTAAGTGACATTGAAATAACATAAAAAGCAGTGATAGTGGGTATAACCTGAATACTTTTTACTCCCTGGAGTGCATTCCCCATGAGTTATAAAATAAATGTTCCATTCACCCAGTCAAAGGGGAAGCTCTTTAAGATCCATGAGATTATTGTAATGATAACACTATAAAATAAAAGTTCAAAACCTTAGATCCAAGTTTGACGAAAATTGCTTTACCTGTGCAATAGTACACTTTATCAACTTGTGTGGGTATCAATATGTGTGTTTAGAAATAGGAAATTAATGTTGGCATTAGCTTTTACTGAATCTCAGTGTCTGGGATAACTCATAACACATATGCAATGTAGACATCATGAGACAGAGAGTTACATATCTGTGCACATCGCGTATAGCATCTTGTATGCATGCCGAGAAAGAACTTGCATGATTTTGTTGCGCCTCCAGCTGTAGACTGATGTCAGTGAATGCACACTCCTCTTTGGATGTTTGTGCAACTTCAAGAAGTCTGATCTGCTCCTTCTGTTCCCCAATCTTCTCCAGAGCTGTCCTCAGCTCCCCCTGATTCTCAATAGTCTGCAAAAGAAAGTCCAAATAAAATATGTCTTTCTCAAACAGAGGCCACAACCACCAGCAGAAAAAGTTGACACAACTAAACACATTTGAAAATTTGGAGTGGCAAAGCGGTCACATGGTAACTGACCATCCCTACATTATCTTGGAGGTCAGACTTCAACTGGTTCACCTCCTTCTTAGTCTTCTCCAGATGCTCCTTCAGCTGTTGGATCTGAAGAACAAAAGAGGGATCATAAATATTTTTGGCATAATCACCGATTCCAACTAGGTTTGCTGCATTTGGGGGGATGCTTGGCGGGGAAGTGAGTGGGGTAAGTGTATCCTGATAGGGTGGATTTTCTGCAGGTGGGAGCTGGAAAGAGGAGCAGGGAAGCCACAGAGAGTTCTGGGTTCGTATGTGGAGCGGCAAAAATCAACAGCCCTAATCTTTACACAGACTCCTTTGCTCTGGCTGGTCCTAGCTAACATTGGAATCACAGGTGCCAGCTTCAGGCTGTGTTCGTTTGAACAACGCGGACAATTTGGTCTCCCTTTTACTCTGCGTCTGACCCTAGGTGTTAGTGCACCCGAGTGTGTGTGTGTGTCGGGAGCAGAGCCCCGCCCTTCGTGAAACCTTAAGCGCCAAAGCAACGCAGTAGCAACTGAAACTTAAATGTGGCACATACATTAGATAAATAACATAAGCGTTTAGTTTAATAAAATAACAACTGTACAATCTGAAAAGTGAGTTGAGATTTGGCACTTTAGATTACTTAATCATTATATTTATTGTTTTTAACACAGTGAATTTCAGTGGGGGGGTGCAATGCTCCGTGGGGGGGACGCAGCTGATAATTAAAATAAAGAAACACCGATAATAAATAAAACACTGATAATTCAAATTATCTCACAAAGGGTTTATCTGCTAATAAAAAGCAGAAAGAATAATATGAACTTAATATTAATGAGAGAGATGTAAATAATGGAAGCAGAGTTTCTTTTCTTGTTCAAATATTAACACCGACATTAAGTGACACTGAAATAACATAAAAAGCAGTGATAGTGGGTATAACCTGAATACTTTTTACTCCCTGGAGTGCATTCCCGTATCTAGAATGTGCAGGGAATACTGGAACCAGGATTAAAAATTTACCGTTTCCATCTTTTGCTCCAGCTCTTCTCCAAGATGCAGTTTCTCCTGTCTCAGTGTCTCCTGTATCTGATTCCTCTCCTCAGTGAGAGACACGACTGTAGACTGCAACGTCTCCATCTCCTCTGAGGTCTGGCAGCTGCTCTTCTTCTCAAACAACAGCGCATCCCTTTCTGCTTGAGCATGCTGCAGTTCCTCGTTTAGACTCTCCATCTATTTACATGTCAACATAACAACCACCAATTAGAAAAGACAATCAATCATGAGTTATAAAATAAATGTTCCATTCACCCAGTCAAAAGGGAAGCTCTTTAACACCCTTGAGATTATTGTGATAACACTTAAACTTCAAAACATTAGATCCAAGTTTGACCAAAATTGCTTTACCTCACCATATCCAAGTTGTGTCTTGGATAGGTTCTGGCTTTGCAAAAGTACACTTTATCAATATTGTGTGTGTCAATTACTGTTTGTGTGTATGTTTAAAATTATGAAATTATCATTAGCTTTTACTGAATCACAGAGTCTGTCTCATGATGTTTACTTTGCGGAAGTGTTACGAGTTATCCAAGAGAGTTACATATTATCTGTGCACATCGCGTATATAGCATCTTTTATGCATGCCGAGAAAGAACTTGCATGATTTTGTTGCGCCTCCAGCTGTAAACTGAGGTCAGTGAATGCACACTCCTCTTTGGATGTTTGTGCAACTTCAAGAAGTCTGATCTGCTCCTTCTGTTGCCCAATCTTCTCCAGAGCTGTCCTCAGCTCCCCCTGATTCTCAATAGTCTGCAAAAGAAAGTCCATATAAAATGTTTTTCCTCAAACAGAGGCCACAACCACCAGCAAAAAAGATGACAAGAGTGAACACATTTAAAAAAACTTGGAGTGGCAAAGCGGTCACATGATAACTGACCAACTCCACATTATCTTGGAGGTCAGACTTCAACTCGCTCACCTCCTCATTGGTCTTCTCCAGATGCTCCTTCAGCTGCTGGATCTGAAGCACAATGGGAAGATCATTAACATTTTTAACATAATTCAAATTATCTCAAAGGGATTATGTTCTAATAAGAAAAACAGAACGAATAATATGAACTGAATATTAGTGAGAGAGATGTAAATAATGGAAGCAGGGTTTCTTTTCTTGTTCTATATTAACACCGCCATTAAGTGACATTGAAATAACATAAAAAGCAGTGATAGTGGGTATAACCTGAATACTTTTTGCTCCCTGGAGTGCATTCCCGTATCTAGAATGTGCAGGGAATACTGGAACCAGGATTAAAAATGTACCGTTTCCATCTTTTCCTCCAGCTCTGCTCCAAGATGCAGTTTCTCCTGTCTTAGTGTCTCCTGTATCTGATTCCTCTCCTCAGTGAGAGACACGACTGTAGACTGCAACGTCTCCATCTCCTCTGAGGTCTGGCAGCTGCTCTTCTTCTCAAACAACAGCGCATCCCTTTCTGCTTGAGCATGCTGCAGTTCCTCGTTTAGAGTCTTCATCTATTTACATGTCAACATAACAACCACCAATTAGAAAAGACAATCAATCATGAGTTATAAAATAAATGTTCCATTCACCCAGTCAAAGGGGAAGCTCTTTAAGATCCACGAGATTATTGTAATGATAACACTATAAAATAAAAGTTCAAAACCTTAGATCCAAGTTTGACGAAAATTGCTTTACCTGTGCAATAGTACACTTTATCAACTTGTGTGGGTATCAAAATGTGTGTTTAGAAATAGGAAATTAATGTTGGCATTAGCTTTTACTGAATCTCAGTGTCTGTCTCATGATGTCTACATTGCATATGTGTTATGAGTTATCCCAGAGAGTTACATATCTGTGCACATCGTGTATAGCATCTTGTATGCATGCCGAGAAAGAACTTGCATGATTTTGTTGCGCCTCCAGCTGTAGACTGATGTCAGTGAATGCACACTCCTCTTTGGATGTTTGTGTAACTTCAAGAAGTCTGATCTGCTCCTTCTGTTCCCCAATCTTCTCCAGAGCTGTCCTCAGCTCCCCCTGATTCTCAATAGTCTGCAAAAGAAAGTCCAAATAAAATATGTCTTTCTCAGAGGTCACAACCACCAAAAGAAAAAGCTGACAAGAGTGAACACATTTGAAAATTTGGAGTGGCAAAGCAGTCACATGATAACTGACCAACTCCACATTATCTTGGAGGTCAGACTTCAACTCGCTCACCTCCTCGTTGGTCTTCTCCAGGTGCTCCTTCAGCTGCTGGATCTGAAGCACAATGGGAAGATCATTAACATTTTTATCATAATTAAAATTCTCTCAAAAGGGTTTATATGCTAATAAAAAAAAGCAGAACGAATAATATGAACTGAATATTAGTGAGAGAGATGTAAATAATGGAAGCAGGGTTTCTTTTCTTGTTCAATATTAACACCGCCATTAAGTGACATTGAAATAACATAAAAAGCAGTGATAGTGGGTATAACCTGAATACTTTTTACTCCCTGGAGTGCATTCCCATATCTAGAATGTGCAGGGAATACTGGAACCAGGATTAAAAATTTACCGTTTCCATCTTTTGCTCCAGCTCTGCTCCAAGATGCAGTTTCTCCTGTCGCTGGTCACTCTTCTCCAGCTGAAATGAAAGAATATTGTCCAATTACATCTGTGTGTCATTTGGTTTCCTTTAAGAATATTACAAGGGTTTTGAATGAACTCCAGATATTGAAAAAAAAAAAAAATCTATGTTTTTTCATTGTGACAAAAGAAAAACATGTATACCTGGCTGGTATATTTTTTACGCCAACCGAATTGACAAGAATTCCCACATAATAAGTGTTGTTCGAAAGTTTTTTTTTTTTTTTTTTTTTAGCAGCTACGGTTAACTATGGTGCTGATAAGAATAGGCAAGAAGCTGAGATGGCTGGTGGTAGAAAACTATAATCAAACAAGAACCCCCAAAAAATACGGGTAACAAGGGCAACAGTACATTTTAATGACAAAATATACAACATAAAATAAGTATTATGTTATTAAAGTTTTTTAAAAATGTCCTAAGGTATGTTCTTTAACTTACCTTAAGGTCGCTATCTTCAAGGTGAGCCTGGAGCTGATTCCTGAGAGCTCCCTCTGCCTCACGAGATGCCGCCAGCTCTTTACTGAGATTGGCCACAATTCTCCCAAGTTCCACACCATCTCTCAGATCTGGAGACAGAGATCATCTTATAAATTTAGTCCGAGTGCACAGCAGACTGAGAGCAATGAGTCATCCACTGCATGTTTCAGTTATGATAAATAGACAACACAACTTTAAACCTTCCCTACCTTTTGGGATTTTACCATCTACCAGAGCAGTTAGCTTGGTGTTCTCATTGAATGCAAAATTCAGCTCCTTTTGAAGATCGTTCTCCATCTTTCTGTAGCGCAACTTCTCCATCTCAAGTTGAGAGGACAGGCTGTTTACTTCAACCTCCATCTTTTCATGCCTGGCAGACAGGGTAACCTGGAGAGCAGATCATGACAATGTAAAATGATTCTCCGGTTTCTAACAGCAAAAAAAAAAACAATATATAAAAATAAAATGGTAATTCTTACTAACATTGTCCTCCTCAAAAGCAATGTTTTCACTGCGTAGGAGAGCACATTCCTTCTTTGCATCTTTACCGACTACTACTGCATCATCCAGAGAGCGACGAAGCTGTGACACCTCTTGCACCAGGTCTTTTCCTTTCTGAAAGATGGGCAACATGAAGGAACTAGCTGCTTAATTACTGAGGTTACACCATTAATGTTTCAACATAGGGTCAGATTCTCAATGTGTTGCATATTACTTTATTTATCTTAAAATTCCCTTTTAATAATCATAAATATATAATATCAGACTATAAATATTCACCTATCCACAATTAGTCGTGTGACAGGTCCAGAGATAACTAAGACGCACAGAACACATAATGCTCAATAAGGGCAAAAAGAAAATAATCCCATAATAACGGCTAAAGACCAGACTCCCTGTAAATGATCACAGTAAATCTACACTCTGCTGTTGAACTATCTGGCTTATTGTAATAGCACCCATCTATATTTGCTAAAACAGTGATTTTATGGACTGGCTTTATTTTGCATCTTTATGATATTTACATACCAATTTCTGAAGTTCCTCTGTAAAGTTAGTTTTCTTCGTTAACTCTTCGGACAGAGTTTCGATTTTGTTCTTGAAAAAAAACAAAAACAATATTAAAAATGTTACAGGTTTAATCATTGTACTATTGACACCCATACAAGAAATTTCCCAAATTGAATAAACCCGAGCCTTACCCACAGCTCCTGGCTTTGGATTTCAGAGGCTTCGATTGCCTTCTTTAAGCTGGTAACTTCTTGTTGTAATTCGCTCTGCAAGTTGACACAAACAAAATCATTACATTTGTTCATGAACAAACAACAAAACCAAGGACAATAAGTAGATAAGAGTCAGACTTTACTTCGTTCTCCTTTCTGAACTGTTCCTCCAAAGATTCAAACTCATCTGTGTCTTTTTTATCCTCCAGAGCTTTCTTGAGAGAAGCATTTTCATTTTCCAGAAAAACAGTCTGCTCAACGAACATACCCAGCTCCTGCTTCAGGTAGTCCCGCTCACGCATCACCACTTCCTGCAAACAGTTTTAGCATCAGAGAACATTTAGATTTGAAACATTCTGTGAAGTTTCTCCTCAACTTGAAGCTTCAATTTGTTCATCTATATGTAGAGATAATTATCATGTTATACATGTAGAATCATTGGTAAATTACAAACTAAACTCTGTGCAGTAGTACCCGAAAATACATAATTTCAAGTCCAAATCACGAAACCATCCAAAATTACATGGTTGGCGGCCTCTGCACGATGTTGCAGCTCCAGCTCAGCTGTCCTCTGGATTTTTTCCAGGGCGTCCTGTTTCAGCTGGGCTTCTGTTTGCAACTGCAGCTGCAGCTCTTCCATTCTGCCACTTAGTGTTTCTAATTTCGTCATGGCCTCCTCTTTCTGTTGACTCTCAATTTTCAGCTGCAGCTCCATGTTGGAGACTTTGCTCGACAACTCACTCGCCCAGTGGGGAGATGCAAAGGAGTTGGGGCTATTAACGAAAACAAAACATACCATAACTAATATGTACAACAAGTGTGAACTACGTACAAACTCTCAAAGACCAGGGCTCGATTCCATATCTGTGAGTAGAAAGGCATTTACCTGTCTTCAAAGCTTCGAACAGTCACAGAGGTCTGACTCATTTCCATTTCATCCGAGGGTTCATCACGAATCTCCCATTGGGAGTCAAAGTCTTCATCCTCTGTTAATACAAGACATGTGCATGGATTTTAGAAGAGCAGTACATGTGTGTGAAATTTAAATTATAAAGTGATTCATGTACTTATTGCATTGTATGTGCTCATCCTCACCTTCAGTCAGCTCCATCAGACAGGAGCTGTCAGCTTTCCTCTTCAGAGAAAAAGATTCTGCAAAGCTCAGGTCAGATGAACCAACTCCAATGGCAGATGGAGGAGCAAGTCTGAGCATCTTTCCTCCCCACGTAACTCTGCGCTTGGGTAGCTTAAAAACAAACCGCCATCATAATGATTAATAATAACATGTATTCATCCTGTACCTTTCAAGGTGCGCAAGTTAAGACAACAGTGTTAAAAGAAAGACCAAGAACAGAAAATAGTAGAAATGCTAGAGATAATTCATCTACCTGCCAAATGTGTGTATCAACAGGCAGGTTTTAAGGAGATTGTTTTTTTAAAGAAGGGAACAGGGATGGCCATTGTGAACCTTGACCAGGAGAATAGTGTGATGTATGCCACACTGAATGCTATGTCCCCATAGATTCTCAGGCTGGTATAGTGGATGGGTTAGCAGACTCCTATGTGAGGACAGTAAGTTCTTGAATATCTTGTTGTGAGGTGAGGGGCCAGGGCATTTGTAGGTGAGGGGCATGATTTTGAAGGTAATGCGAGGTCCGACTGGCATAGAGAGCTGAAGTCTCACTGCAGCTCCATCGTGTGACAGATACCTTTTTAACAGGAACCAGGTTGGAGCTGGTGACAAGAAGTTTGGTCAAGTTTCGTATCCTGTCCTGTTGCTCTCTCTGGAGCTGATCCTTTTCTTGCAGAAGCTGGGAGAGAACCTTCTTTTCGGTCGCCGTGGTTTGTGTGACCGAAGAAACCTATGGGGTGGTCGTCCACAGCTCAGTCATGGAAGTCACAGAGACGGACCAAACGCAACATCACAGAAGAAAGCAAGAAGTGGTCAAACTTGCCTCATGTAGTCGTCGCTTCAGATCGACAATTTCATTGCGGTATCGTTTGAGCAGAGCCCCGTCGTCAGACACCTCTGTCACATGGGGGTCGTTTTTCATTTTCTTTGCAGTGCTGGCAAACTAAAAAACATTTAGGAAATATATAGGTGCAAAAATATTCATTTGAAGTTTTCTCGTATAACCACACACTGAATGTCCGGGACGGCCCATTTAAACAGCATATCACAATGCATAGTGGAAGTGTTTCATCATACATGATTATATACAAAGGGAAGGAGCAATCTTTGTACCATAACCTTAATACCAGAACATGAAAATGCCATATTTTTGGTATTAGACGTCCACCAACCTGTAAGGTGCTGAGGGTCTCATCAAGGGCAACAGGAGTGATGGTACAGATGATGACTGTTTTGGCATTTCCACCTAAGGAGTTTTGCAGGATGCGGGTAAGCTTACTGTCTCTGTAGTTTGTGAAACCCCTAAAGCAAGAGAATGAAATGTAGCAAATCACGGTCAATTTACCATACTGTTTCAATGGTATAAATGAGTTTAACACAAATCGTAAATGTGCGAATAATGCAACACATGTGCTGAATGACCACCGTTTACTCACTTCTGATTTTCATCAGTCAATTTCTTTATCACTTGTCCGAGTGTGAACAGGCTGCGATTAATATTGCAACCTTCTTTGAAACGTGCACCTTAGAAATCCAAACAGAGTGATTGCCATTACCTCACTATATGTTGTGGTGTTTACACAGTCAACAGTCAAGCCTAGATAGCATATATTTCATGTGGCTTCAGTCTATAACCTGAAACCTTTTATGAAATGAATTCCAACTCACCTTCAGCTCCAGTTTGGCTCGCTCGCTCAGATCCAGCTAGATCAACTAAATTCTACAAGATTAATCAAAAATGGTAATGAACATATAATGATTACATTCAATTTAATGATAGACATAAACAGATATAAATAGGAAATCATCAGATCGCACATCATAGCTAAGCAAGGAAACAAAATCAACTAAAAATGTAAGGCTACTTTGCCTTCACTTTGGTGGTGTTTAAGAACTGGTATATTTCAATACGTTTGGTTTCATAATCAACTCAAAAGTTGTGTAAAACTTGTTTTAGGTAATAAGGGTAGACTATTCTTATGACCAATCGATTGAGAATGTAGGTACAATTGAATTCAAACAATATTTCCTTGGGTTGTCTACAGCCCTAAAAGAAAGAAGCACATAGAAGTTTGCTTACCAAATGAGACACAATGATGGCACCGTCCGCATTTTCACCCGATTCAGAGTCACTCCTTTCTCGGCTCTCCAGGATCTAAGGAAAATTAAATCATGAAGAGTCAACGTTTCCTTGAAATTGTACATCTTATAATTTTTCATAATTGTGGTTACCATTCGAAAAATGGTGTGTGATCGGCTGCTCCGCTGGTTCATTTTTGTTTTTCCATAGTGGCGGTTCTCTACAAAAAAAAGATTTGTATAGTGTTAAGACGTAATCAATGCACAGGATCATTCTTCTAAGGAACCTTGCTGCACAACTAAATAGGAAACCCAGAATCAACCCCCCTGGTGATAGCCACATTGGAGATGCCTCATCTGCTACTTATGTGTTTATAACCCAATTAGCGGAGCACAAAGGTAGAATAAGTAAATCAAAAGGGATGAAGCATAGATGTGCATGGTTTATGACATAAAACTTACTAAATAGGAAGTTACCAGCCTTTTTAATAGAATTTAATAAAAACTAAAAAAAGAATAGCTCCCTGAATTACAGTAAGCAAAGTGAAAATAAATAATTAAATCTGGTGAAACATACATTTGTTATAACAAGTACACTGAAATGTTGAAAGGCTTCAGTGTTTGCTGGCTAAAACTTGTGTAAGTTCTTACCAATCAGATAGTGTAATGGGTGGGGGACCAACAATTATCTTTCAGTAATATACTCCGATCTTACTTTCTCCTTTGCGAATCCAGGCTAAGGCTTGTGCAGGATTTGTAACCAGCTCCTCAGTCAGGTCAGCCACATAGATGTTTTTCTACACAGCAATTATCAATACAAAAGCATATTGTTAATCTAAAACAGGATTATACACATTTTTGGGTTTCTGATTGATTTATTTTCGCACTTCAATAAAATGGGGGACTGTGAATAGCAAATTTTTACGCAACAGAGCCCGCAATTAATTTGATCTTTGTCCTTCACATGCAACATATCTCCAAACAAACAGTATCCTGCCCCATGTTTGTCATTTACATTAATTTAAAAATGATTATTATTGACTCTTAATTTTGTCAGTAAATCAGTCTTTGCTGTTTGGTTTTTGAGGTCTGTGCAACATGACATCTGTATTTTGGAAATATTATTTATAAGGAAAATCATTGAAAATAACATTATTTGCAATTCAATTTGTAAATCATGTGTAGCAATACAATATCAGAAAATCCTCAGGTTTAAGTATTATGCATCATCCTATCCATGCTTGGCTGGTCACCATTATAGTTATAAACTCCAACTCCAGCTATAACGTTTGCCAAGGCTTCAGCAACTTTATATACGCCTCGCCAGACAAAGCATGCAATGCTGTTTTTGGCTCATACACATTGAAACATCAGGATTCATTTACTTACATTGATTGTCTCTCGGACCTCCAGTGGTTTTCGCTTCCAGCTGTCAACAAGCAGATCAGTAACAGTCTCGTTGTAGATTTCCATGTAAGACACCCGGAGAAGGAACTCCTTCTTTGGACACTATGGGGGGAAAAAAAAGCACTAGTTAGAATAACAGTGATTGACTAAGATTAGTGATGGCCATATCAAGTATTTTTATCCCCCGAATCGAGGCAGTTAATATTGACTATTGGCCGATACTCAGATAGGTACTCTGCATCTTTTTATAAAATAATTTATCGCTGATATTTCTTTTTAGGTTTTCCCTTTTAGCCATACCTTATTTTACGTACATATAACACCTGATAAACACTTCTAAATTACTGCTGTGAAATGATAAAAAATACATAGAATTATATGCAAATTTTACATTATTAATGGTTTGGAAGACATCTTCTACAGCCAGAGGTATCACTCCAGGAATAAGGTCACTCCCCATCATGGTGAAAGTCTTTCCAGAAGAAGTTTGGCCATAAGCAAAAATGGTTCCTATGGATCAACCACAGAACAAATGTTTCAACAAAAGATGGACAATCCAGTAATGAGTCGGAGGGAACCACAAGATGATTCTCACTATATTTAGTTTTCATTAAACAAACCATTGTATCCCTGAACAGTTGAGACAACCAAAGGCTTTGCAATGTCCTGGTAGAGCTGGTTGGTTGTTTCATCTGAAGTGAACACTCGGTCTGAAAACAGCAGGAGAATAGTGAGGACTACATTTCCATTCCTACAACTCTATAGTTATTGGCATAAATGAATCACAATATCCAGCAAACACATTTCTTAATCCTGTAAATACGGTCAGACATACCAAAACTAAAGCTCTTGGTGGAATTCCCATCATCAGTCTGCTGAATTGATTTCTTATCAGCTTTCCAAAACAGCTGGACAGGCTCTGTATTCTCCGATGTGGCACATTCTTCCCTGTTACAGTAATTAGAACGGCTTTATTCGCCATATGTACAATGTATACAGGAATTATACTTGGTGAATTAAATTCAGGATATATCACGAATATATGTGATCAATAGATACAGTATGTCTGAACTGTGTTGGGTGTGTGGCCACATGCAATGTACAAGGCGAGTTGAGAGCATTTCTGCTCTTCTCCAACTGCATTGATGGTTTGGTTTATACGACATATTTTACATTAGACATGATTTAACCTTTAACATTGCATTATCTTATTTGCATTGGCATCAACATTCATTACAATCGTGAATGTACTTGACTTAGCTTCGGCTAGTTAAGGCTTTATAAAGAGGAATTAACAATAATAAAACGTCACATGACCGTCTGTATTTAATTTGACGACAGACCGCTAATATTACTTCAGTCAGTAACGTAAACGTTATGCTATCTATGCAAGTAATACAAACTCACCTCGCAATAAGAGGGCGGACTCGAACACAAACTTTAACAGCCGACTCTTCTGTCATTTTCCTCTTTGATATGTAGCCACAAATTAAAGGTCACACGGCAAAAGAATACAGTTTAAAAGAAAAATTGGTGACTTCACGCCTAACATCTCTAAAGAAAATGTCGCAGAGAGTACTGCCTTTGCCTTGTTTAAATTGTAGACACTCGGTTCTGATTGGTCATCGTCATCGGAGGGCAGTACCATGTGAGGGGGAGAAACGCCAGTTGGGTTACGTTTAAATCAGACACGTTAATTATAATTTTAAATAAGAGTGATGTGTTGTGTACTACAGGAAGCCAGCGATATCAAGTTACATGAGAATGGGCATCAGCCAAGCGGAACCGGACACTTCATCACAGGGAAGCGTCCCTCAAAGAGATTTAGCAGTATTTTAGAATGTGGAGACAGTGTATACTTCAGTTTTCACTGATGACTGAGATTAATTAATTGATTTAAGATAATGGAATAACGAATGGAAAAAAAAGCCTGAGTTCGGCGGTAATGCAACACTGTAGGTGAAAATCGCAGAAGAGAGAGGACAGTTAGGGTGTAAGGTTCAAGCCTACTCTACACTCCGCAGCAGAAGGCGGCGCTAATGCACGCGCCAAGCTGGGGGAGGAAGTGACGCAGTTGCCCGCGCAACATAAATCAGTTTGTTTATTCCGGGGAAGGAGAGCGGAGGACACACGGTGAGTGAGACAAGCACACTGGTGCAGTAACACAAGAGCTACTTAGTTATAGCACACTTCTAAAGAGACACGATTTCAAGGTTAGATTTCCTTTGGTCACCAAAGTGTACTACACGGGTTACAAATCAAACGTTCTCTTCCGCAAAGCTTCCAGTGCATCAAATGTCAAGACATTTCTCTATAGTTAGCTATATACTTTTTAAACGTGTGTGTACGAATCACTTAATTTGTGCGTGGAGGTTTGAGACGTAACACATCTTCAGCTGTTCCGCAGGTCCCGTAATGCATGCTGCGTTTAAGGGGACAATACAATTGTAATTTCCAGTCGGGAATTACAATTTAACAACAACATACACATTAACACATTGATGAACTGAAGCCATACACACATGTAACTGATGTGTGCATTTAAACCAATCTGTGCACACATATCGATGAATATACAGACAAGAAGGTGTTCACACAGGAAGCTTTTTGAAAGAAAACATGAAAAGATACTGTATGTGAGGTTAGACATTTTATGTAAACTAAACTATACTATTTTTTTAGGTGCTTGGTATTTGTGTATTGGAGCTCACACAGAGAAAAGCAGCTATTGCACCAAGGACTAAGGTGTGCCAGTGCTGCTAATGAGAATTTTCCCCAATCCCGCCTCCAGAACCTGCTTTGGAAGTAGCTACACTAACCAAGTAACATTATCTTATCTTCTTCCAGCAGTTCCGATTGCTTCGCTTCGCCATGCTAATAAGCCCAGAACAGGAGACCCTGATTGACAGGGTGTTTGAAACCTATTTGAGAGGGCATCATCATGCTGATATTCTCCAGCTTATTGCAGATACTGATGAAGAGACCCATCAGGCTGTTTTTATTAACGCCATGACATTGTTTGAAGCCAATATGGAGGTAATGTCAACACATTTCCAAACACACTCTACTGTATTCAAAATGGATATATTTAAGTCTATGTTCTTGAGATTTGGAAATCAATTTAAGGAAAGCACAATAAATAGGAATATCAATCTAAATGTATTTACATACCAATATTCACAATTAACTATTTAGGTGCTATTTAGGCTTGACAACAAATTCTGCCATTAATCCTCACAGACAAAAAGCCCATGAAACAGGGAGAAAAATACATGGATAGTTACAAGCTTTGGGCCCCTCTCCCAGGACCTACAGAAGTGAATATTTATCCTGTACTGATCTCTTATGATACACTTGCACAATGAGATCAAATCAATGTTGTGTTTCACTATATTGTCTGACAGAATAGTCTAGAAAAACATAAATAGCCTTCACTCACTCATTAATTTAGCTTTTAATTAAAACGTGTGTTGACAACAAAAATCAAACAAAAAAACTGATCATATCATATTGTATCAATATGATGCCATAACAAAACAGATGCTGAATTAAAGTCCACAGCTAACATTATTTAAAGGATTCCATCATTGAAGGTAATCTTAAAGTAACAAAACATTAGTGTTTTAATGGTTTGCCACAGTTGTTTATATCATTATTGATTTATTTTTGACATGGGTCATTTTTAGATGAAATTTCCTCCGTTTAGGTTGATCTAAAGGCTTGCTTCTTTTTTGAGGTGTAGAGTGTGGCTTAGTGGGTTGTACTGCTAATAAATCACGATTCTGATTCAGAACTTTGTTTACTGTACTGATATACTCACTAGAGAAAAACACATTTTTATTACACATAGTATGTATAGATAATGGTACATTGCATCTGTAATTTGTGTGGCCACAGATTGGGGACTATTTCAATGCCTATCCCAATGATGTCATGGCTGTTTTTGATAAAGTGTTACAAAGAACAGCCATGGACATAGTGCAGAATGCTCTTCCCAAGCCTTGTGAAGGACAACCGACAAAAGAACAGAGAATGAGGCACACACTTCATGCCCGTATTACAGGTAAGTACGTATTAACGTTTTAGGCTGTTCAGACATACACATCTTTTCTTCCCTTTTCTGCCTTAAATATATGTTGTGCAAGTATCACATGAAGTTGTAAAATAGTGAATTGATGCATGAATTCACTAAAAGGATAGATTGCTTTATCCTGGGAGGCTCTTAAAAGTGCTAGTTATCAGAAAACGTGCAATTACGACCACACATGGGCATAAAGAGCCAGGAATTGAATGATGATTAGGAATGCATCGCTTTAATACTTCTATTGGATGTTATTCCAATACTGACACTAATGGCTTAATCATGAATTGTGACAGCTTTTGTCTACTTGCATATATACTGTATATTGTCATTTTTCAGTAGTGAACTGCAAGAATCCCGTAGGTTTTGCCCATTGTTAATCACACACTGAAGTATATCCTATAATATACTGTATATTATATCTTATTAATTTAACATGGGTGTCAGGATGGTGCTTTCAGCGTATACCAATGAGCAGGTAACAATGGAAAAATAGCCTTGAATCATAGACTGGGTGGGTGTGACCAGAACTAGCATGGAGCTCATATTTTACTTAAAATGGAGCATAGGGTAAAACAATCCCTTAACATTGTTCATTTTACAAGAGACTTGTTAATTAAATGCTTGTTGCATCATTTTATGTTTATTGGCCCTCATATGTCTGTCTAGGTCTGCCAGTTTGTCCAGAATTGACCAGAGACACCATTCCCAAGTCCAGAGATGTAGGGCACTATTTGTCTGTCACTGGTACTGTCATACGTACCAGTGTTGCAAAGGTATCCTAAACTGAACTTAATGTCTATTGCTTTTATATGAAACGATATGGTGTTGCAGTGTTGCAATGCACAATTATTGTAATGAAAACTTTTTTTAAGTGCATTTTACTCTTTTCTTAGGTTCTGGAATACGAGCGTGATTACATGTGCACAAAGTGTCGACACGTTTTCACAGTGCAGGCTGATTTTGACCAGTTCTATACCTTTGTCCCACCAATGGCCTGCCCTACTCCTGATGGCTGTAACTCATACAAATTCAGCTGCCTATCTGGAGGATCCGAGCCGGCAGCCTGCAGGGACTATCAGGAGATTAAGATTCAAGAACAGGTACAGCAGCTGTGTCTATGATGCCAATTTTTCTAATTAATAAGCAAATGTAGTCCTGATATTGTTGTTTTCTTAACTAATGCAATGCAATGCAAAGGGTCTGGAATATGAACTGCTCTTTTGGTCTCTGTAAAACCTCATCCCTCACCACAGGTGCAGAGGCTGTCTGTTGGCAGTATTCCTCGTTCGATGGTGGTGGTCCTGGAGGATGACCTGGTTGACAGTTGTAAATCTGGTAAGAACCGTAACTAGAAACACCTGTCAGACTCTGCAGTGAAGGCTATGTCATGACTCTGATATCGCTCTGATCTGACGTCATCATCAACCTGTTTGACCAGGTATGTTGAACCAATTCAGCACTGAAGATAAGATACAACCTTTACTGGCAAAAAGTAGCAGCAAAAATAGAAAAAGAGAAAATTATGCATAAAGACAAGTAATCCCACTATTCCTAAAGCATCTGATGAGTTGGTAATGCAATTTATTTTCTGGCAAAAGATGAAGCATGGTTGCACTGTCTATGTTGATATTAAGTTCAGTGAAATTCCACAGTATTTATTTTCACCTGACACGGGCAGCGTCTGATATGCACACGCTGTACCTCAGTCATTTTCTGACTGTACTTTGATCTTCCAGGAGATGACGTGACCGTTTATGGGGTGATTTGCCAGCGCTGGAAGCCCTTTTATGAAGGTGCCCGCTGTGATGTGGAGCTAGTCCTCAAAGCTAACAACATCGAAGTTAACAACCAGCAGGGTGCTGCTGCTCTGCTCATGAAGGATGCTCGGCAAGAATTTGAAGCCTTCTGGGAAAGTTTCAAATGTGATCCAATCGCTGGTATTTAGGATTGTCCTCACAATATTAAAAACGTTCCAGTATTTGTCTTGTTTGATTAGATTTTTTTTAAATGTTATTCTCTCTCCTCTCTGTAGGTAGGAATCAGATACTGTTGAGCCTGTGCCCACAGGTATTTGGCATGTATGTGATCAAAATGGCGGTGGCAATGGTGTTGGCTGGTGGGGTGCAGAGGATAGATTCTTCTGGGACCAAGATCAGGGGTATCACTTCCTTCTAATGATTTTTAAATTAAGCAACTGAAAAAGAAACATTACATTGCTTGTTTTATTTTAAAAATGTTGTACACTGTTTATGACCGAGTTTATTTAATTTCCCTATACGATGTCATTGACAAGGATGTACTTTAAAAATATAGCCCTTAGGGCAGGGGTGTCAAAACTACGGCCCTCGTCTACAGACAGACTGGAATATTGATTCCTTTCATTGGCAAAACTGGTCTTTTGTGTAACTCACTGTGGAATTAATTCTGTCTTTCGCAGGTGAGTGTCATATGCTGCTGGTTGGTGACCCCGGCACAGGGAAGTCTCAGTTCTTGAAGTATTCTGCTAAGATCATGCCTCGCTCTGTGCTCACAGCTGGAATTGGATCAACAAGTGCAGGTACACCCTGGTCCCTGTCAGTTTTCAGATCCTAAAAGTCAGTTTTCATGTCTCATTGGCCAGTAGGCTTTGATCAGGACTTTGTCATCACAGGGTTGATTTTATCAACTGATGTGCTATATACACTAGCTGTAAAAAATAAACCTAACCAATCGTTTCTATAGGACTGACAGTTGCGGCGGTGAAAGATGGAGGCGATTGGCACCTGGAGGCGGGAGCCCTGGTCCTGTCAGATGGTGGTTTGTGCTGCATCGACGAATTCAACAGCATCAAGGAACACGACCGCATCAGCATCCACGAGGCAATGGAGCAACAGTCTATCAGTGTGGCCAAAGCTGGGTAGGAGAGGCATGCATTTCCACAAACATACTTTAAGTCTAGTCTCTACTCATTTACACGGGATCTTAGAACCCATACACGCACATCATACACATTTCCTATAAAAACTTGCATTCTGCAGCTCAATTAGCCTTTTCTCTTTTCTTAACAGGCACGAAATACTGAAATCAAAAGGCTTTCCAAAATGAATTAGGAATCTTATTATTTGAATATTTTAAATGGTAAACAGAAAATGTAATATAGTAAAATATGAGTACAGTTTTGAAAGAACTGGCGCTGAAAATCAATCTTCAGTGCGAGTGAATACAGATTAACTGAAATGTTCGCACTGTTCTTTTAAGAATACACTGAGTACAATTGACCGGAAAATAATAATTATGAATTATTTTCTTTTTATTTCGCTGATGTGTAACATGTTTTCTCATATAGCTGATGGAGCTCAATTACCGTTTTCTCTTTTCTTTAACTATAAACACTTCAAACTCATCAGCAAAACATTGATCCGAGCCTGAAAAATATCTGATTATTGTGCACCTCACGTCACCTTTACACAAGCATTGATTTTTGCAACTTCAGTCCAAAACCTAACTAAAAGCCACAACTCTCACAAGATCACTAGAGCTAATAGCTAATTCTGCACACTGAGGGAAGTCCAAACCATTCCACATTTATGCTTGTTTTATTCAAACCAGTTGGTCACATTTTTATGTTGCTTCGCTGCTACTTTGCAGGTTAACATGCTTAATTTGCTATATAAGCTTTAAATACCTTGTGCCATGATGCTGTTTTGAGTGGAGATTTTTTTTGAGCATAGGATAAGTTGGTCAATATCCCTTGTACATTTGAAGGTCTTCTGCACCTGTTAAATTGCAACCACACGTAAATGTTTGCGACCACCAGGGGATATTAAGGACATGTCTGCAGTTGTGTACCCTAGTTACCACATGTATTTTGCCCCTTTTAATTCCAACACACCCCCCTCTAGGGTAGGCCCACCACAGGCAATTCAGACTGGGGTGCATGTGTCGAACATCTTGGGGTCCACTTGGGATCTTTCCTCCTGATCCAGAGCCACCGCAAGGTTGTGCAGTCCATGATGTATCTTTTATAGTCTGGCACAGGGCAAGATCTCAGAGCAAACTGATGGTGGATGAAACCCTAGCTACCATACCTTCATTTAACAAACTATTGCTTTTCAGCCATGGTGAGATGCCATACCTGCATTGTCGTCTCTACATTCTAGGAGGCTCATCTCGAGCCTTGTCTAGGTGCATTTAAATTCTCTCACAGGACTTATAGGCATTTTCTCACATAAGAGTACTGTATGTACAAACGTTAATAGCAAGCAAGGCAGTTGTTTTGATTTATTTTTTCCAATATGGTCCAAATGACTGACTAATTACTTAAATGTTTTTAAATAAGCATCGTAAATCAAACATATATATATATATATGTATATTTTTTTTACACAGCCAATTAAGAAACGTCATAATCTTGCATAATTGCAACCAGTTACCTTCAGTATTATGTGGCATTATTCACATTGTCCTTTACAACAATATTCAAGAAATAAGCTGATAAAACTCAATTAACAATATATTTCTGCAGTCTGCTTTTATAAATTGACCTGTACATGTACCCACAATATTTCTGTTGGTTAACATTGTTAAATGTTTTTTTTTTTCTTTCTAAATTTTCTCATCTCCCTAAAGTATGGTTTGTAAGCTGAACACTCGAACCACCATCCTGGCAGCCACCAATCCTAAAGGCCAGTACGATCCCAATGAGCCGCTGTTTGTGAACGTAGCTCTGGCAAGCCCTCTGCTGAGTCGCTTCGACTTGGTCCTCGTTCTACTGGACACCAGAAATGCAGAGTGGGACCGCGTCATCTCCTCTTTTATTCTGGAGGACCGAGGTATAGCCTGTGCCTTTTTGGAAACAAAATACTGACATCCAAATGCTTTCCTTATTATTTAAACATTTTCAATGGTATACAAAAAATGTAAAATGGCAGCATTTCTGCGTTAATAAAAAAACATTATTACTGTTATGAAAGAACGGGTGCTCAACATCTTTAATGCTAGTGAATACAGATTAACGGAAATGTTCACACTGTTGTTTCAAGAGTACACTGACTATAATTGACTGAAAAATTGTTTCTTATTTTGCTGATGTGTAACATGATTTCTGATAAACTATTACACAATGGTTAGCACAGTATTTGTTTTACCTGCAGGGCCAGCTGAATCTTCCAGCCTGTGGCCCATGGAGAAAATGAAGGCTTATTTCAGTGTGATTAAACAACTGCAGCCACAGGTGTCTGTGGAGGCCAACAGCATCCTGTCACGTTACTACCAGTTGCAGAGGCAAAGTGATTGTCGAAACGCTGCTCGAACCACCATCCGCATGCTGGAGAGTCTGAGCAGGCTGGCTGAAGGTGAGGAGGGAATTTCATTGAAACTACTGGATTATCAGTCACCTTTTACCTTTTTATCATACCTTGAATATTGTCTAGAAATAAAATGCTTTCAAATAATTTAACCATTTCAAATTATTCAGTTAAATTAGGCCATGCCTAAAACTGCAAATGTATTATACTGTTCTTTAAGATGTTTGCCACTTTAATTTAATTAAATTTAAGTGACAATAAGACTTAATTAACCTTCACAATTGTGTGCTATAATTATCATATATCAGCTACTTCTATTTCCTCAAATATAATAGCAAAGATTGCCTGACAGTCAAGTGCTGAAACCAGCAGAACTGTATGAGTCACACAGATTTTATTTTTTTTTTTACATTGCAGCACATGCCAGGCTCATGTACAGAGAGACAGTGACAATAGAGGATGCAGTCATGGCTGTTTCTGTTATGGAGTGCTCAATGCAGGTAAGTAAAAAAACAAAATGAGTCACAAAACAAATAATGCTCACTAATCTGTCTATTTTTAATATTTCTGACTGAACCAGATCTGGTGTACTTAACCAGATAATGTGACTGATTTATTTAGTCCATTATGGAACAACTATTATGTTTCATATGACAGTGGAGGAGCTGGACAAAATAAAAAAGTACTATATAATCATAAACACTGAAACCTAATATGATGAGTAGACAGATTTTCAATCCAAAAAGACAAGCCAAGGACACATTTGCATTCACACTGCTCAAAGAATATGGTATCCGTCTATATTTCAGTGACCACATCGCAAATGTCTGTTTGAGCAGAAACTTGAACTTCCTCTAATGTTACCTTCTTCTCCCTAACTCTCATGCCACTTCATTTCTGTATGGATTCTACACCTAAAATGTTTGGAATCTTGTGAGAATGTGTAGCATGTAAATAAAATGCCATTGTGGGCTAATAAACAACAGCATGACATTAGGGCATGTGGGTAATTAAGAGTATTTAAGCTGTAGATGAGTATAATGTACATGCATATTGTTTCCGTTATCACTATGATATTTTTTACATGATAACGTCTGTAACTATCAACTGTCTCCTTTCATAGGGCGGTGCAATGCTCGGAAATGTGAATGCATTACTTACCTCATTCCCTGCTGATCCTGAAAAGCAGTATGAAGCTCAGTGTCGGGTGCTACTGGAGGGACTGAACATGCCAGTGCTCCTTCAGAAGGAGTTGGATAGACTGGCCAGGTCAATAACTGACTACTCAAAACACAATAATCTGCTTCTAGTCTGCTGGTATAAACCAATACTGTCACCGTATATAAATAGTGAAGTTGTAAGAAAAGGACACAAGGTCAGTAAAGTGCTTGTGAAATCATCAATCTGGCAAGCTTCATATGGGATTTCATCTCCTACATTTATCAATGTCATCAATCTTTAGCCTTGTAAAAAATATATTTTTGAAAAACCCAGCCCCACCTTTTTCTGGTTAACATGTTGATTTACTGTCATGAGCATGTCTTTAGTTATTAATTTGTCTAAAATTGTTGCTGCATTTTCACTCCATTGCTTCCTTAGAAAATTTACATTTTGTTTTACATACACCTGTGTACCTATGTTTTTTTTTTTTTTATACTACATATAACTGAACATCACGCCAAGGTACTTTATCTGTGATTTCTCTTTTACTAGGCTCAAAAACAACACATTGGACACCCCCCAGTTTGATCCACCAACTGGTAATTACCAGCAACAACTCGGAGATGCAAGCACAATCAACAAAACACACCTCAATGGCAGTCAAGTCAAGACCAGTGACTACGAAGGTGATGTCACAGTGGAGAGTGGCTTAGATTGGTTCCATTCCATCACTCCATCAGCATTAGCCTCACCTATTATTACATCAACTCAAAACCTAAACAGAAACCCAAACTCCAGCTCTTCAGAGACATCTACAGCAATTGGACTGCCAAACTGTCAAACTGATATGGATCTGCAGAATAACACACGTTTAGCAGTCCACTGCGATGGAACAGTGTCCTCTGCCTCTGAAGTCGAAAACAGAAAAAGGGAGAAAAATATTAACATGGAAGAAAAAAGACATCCACAGGATGTTAATCAAGCCGAGAGAACAAAAGATTACCGACATCCAAAGTCATCGGAGTGTGTCTTCCAGAAAGTCTCTAAGAATCTCAGAGACAGAAGACTGCGGGAGCAGGAGTTGAATCATCAGAAGTGTAACAAAGACAGACAAGGGGGACATGAAGACAGGGGGGTGTCCACAGGCGGTGCAGGTACGAATGTAACCAATACTTTAAATCCAAATTTCCACAGAAACGGCGCCATGTCACCAGGTAAAAACTCACCCTCAATTAACCTTAAACAGGTTAACCAGTCCTTGAGCAAACACAGCACACTTGAGAAAAAAGTCACAATGAACCCCACTAAGAAAATCTGTGCTGTGTTAAGGGACAAGATGGCAGCTGAAGCTGACTCTGGTAAAGACATACATGCAGAGTTGTTAAGCTTTACATTCAAGCCAAGGAAGATGAGACCTTTGATCCACAGCCATGACACAAATGCTGGCTCAGACATCAGTGCAGGGTCCCAAACTGAACACAGCCCAGGCAGCAGGGATCCTCTCATCTCAACAAAAGGCAGAATAAGTATAGAGAAGTCGGTTGGTAGTGATTGGTCATCTGGCCCACCTAGTGACACAGAGAAGAATGTAAGAAAGAAACAGAACCAGTCCCAAAATCTTTTGAATGGTGGGTGCAGAAGAAGAGAGGTAAGCTGTGTCAATGAGGTAGGACGGCGTGGGTTTGAAGATAGTCCTCGCATCACTTCAGTAGTCCTGGAAAAGGATGTGTCTTTTCCATTAAAGGAAAAATCAGCCCAAAATGAATCTGTGGGAAGAACAAAGGGAAGTAGTGATTCAGAAAATCTGTGCCATCAACAAAAAACCAACACTGATAAGACCCTAGTGGATGGCATTACTTGCAGCCCAACTTTTAGTTCAAGCACTTCTATCAATAATCCACCACCATTAGAATCAAGCCACAAAAAGTCCACTATAGCCTCATCAACCCTGGCTAAACTCACAAGGTTCTCATTCATATGTTCAACTGAAAACAAAGCCACAAAGAATGAGGAAGAAAATCCTTCCACCGGAGTGGAACAATGTTTGTTAAAAAGAACCAGTGCTGGATGCCCAAGAACCAATTCTGATGTGAATTCAACTCTAGATTTTCCTGAGCACAGTGCATTCGGCAAGAAGGTAAACTATCCCCCAACCATGGTGCTCGCCCCAGAACGAGAACATCAACTAGGTAGAGAGTCATCAACCAAAGCCGAGTACAAGGTCATGACAGAGCCTGACGGAGATGATTATGAAAGCATCTTCAGTCTGAAGAAGAGAAAGTGTTTTGAGCTGGGCCCTCTGCCAAGTGGTTGTGGCTCCAAGGGTTCGTTCTCTGGACTGTCTCTGTTTGGCTCTGATGAGTTAAGCAATGATGTTCTTAACATTGACTGGGACAAAGAAATCTCAAAGAAAGCAAAGGTTTAAGATCATGTATGGGGATAATGTATACGCCAATAATGTACGATAATGGTTTAGTCATTAAAATGTTCATTCAACTCCTATATTTTTATTCTAACACACATTTTTGGTTGCCTGTCATTTAGCATTTTAGTAGCAAACTATTAATTTGATTTATCTCTGTACAGACGAACATTTTAGATATGCACCAGAAATAAACTCTGTCCATACTAACTTAACTGGGACAAAGAAATCTCAAAGAAAGCAAAGGTTTAAGATCATGTATGGGGATAATGTATACGCCAATAATGTACGATAATGGTTTAGTCATTAAAATGTTCATTCAACTCCTATATTTTTATTCTAACACACATTTTTGGTTGCCTGTCATTTAGCATTTTAGTAGCAAACTATTAATTTGATTTATCTCTGTACAGACGAACATTTTAGATATGCACCAGAAATAAACTCTGTCCATAGTAACTTAACTTTAAATGCTATGAATGTTGTGATGTTAACAGACTTGGAGATACAAAGTACTTTCAGTATGCTTTCAATACTAATATCTGATAAAAAAAAAGAGACAAAAGTTGAAATTAAAGTTAGCAATAAATGAAAAAAAAAAAAAAAAAACCCTAATAATTATCAGCCCCTAACTAATTCAATGTCAATTTGAAGCATTGTTTCAGACTCAATGTTTAGAGATGGCTTATGGAAGAATGTGTATTTCACTATATAAACATGTGGCCAATTTAAAAAAGATACTACATTTACCGGTGATTTCATATTCCTCAGCTTTAGCCTTTATGAACAAAAAAAAAACTATAAACCATACCCTTACCATTTTTTGATTCCATAAAAAATATTTAAGTTGCATTTTAGGTTAAAGCTTTGCGTGGTAACATCACTGGTAGTGTTGTTTTTGGGGGCCTGTTTTCATTTGCGTCATTAGCTGTCATTTTAGTTTTTATTAGTTTTAGTCACGTACATATTCTTTTTAGTGTAGTCAAGTGTCAGTCCACTAAAAGTCTGAGCATTTTATTCTTATTTTAGTCCGAATTATTCATTTTCGTTTGGTTCTAGTCAACGGAAACTGATTAGATTTGAGTCTAGTTTTAGTCCCATTCAGTACCATTTTGACCCAAATGTTTCCTCGAAAAATAAATGGAGAAAAAGAGTGGTCGTCTTATATCCGGGTTCTAAACTTGTCAATGTAATGACAGAGCCGCGGAGAGCGGCCAGAGCTAGACCGCTGCATGTGTGTTCAAAGAGTGTGTCCAACCCGCGGGGGGTTAGCCGGACGACTGAAGGGATGACCCCCCGCCTCCGACCTCGGCAGGTGCGTCCCAGCCGACCGCTATTTTGCGGCGAGGGAGGCGGAGGACCGCACCAAAGTAGCGCACATTATTTGATTTATTATCAGAGATTAAAAGATTTTTTATCTGTGAAAAATTGCCCTAGTCTCCCCCAATTACATCCGTTTGGGCCTCTTCACACGTCAAGACGTGTTGCACATTTGTTTTTATGTGGTTCTGTTATTTTATTTCGTAATATTTATCCGCCACCTTTATGATCGGTCTGTGGAAATATTGTATTATATTAAACCGGTCTGTGGCACAAAAAAGGTTGAGGACCGCTGTTCTAAATCATGCCGCGAGTGGGGATTGAGGTAGTCGGGTTTCCTGAATCTGCGCAGTGCGATCTGATGAAGCCACCGTCCCTGATGCGAGACGCTATTAAGTCATAGTTTTCGTTGACGAAAGCAACACTAATCACTACACTTTGATTATTTACCATTAATAATCCTTATTAATTTACCCACCTGCATTGGCTCCATGGCGCTTGAGAACCCCTGATGAACAAATCCACATTATCAAACACTTGCTTGAAATGTGAAAGAAAGGGGTTAAAGACACTGTAAGGAAAAGCACACAGGAGGTTTACCATTTTTATTGAATCTAATGTCCTTGAAACTGCCGTCTTTATATCTACTTCTCCCAATCTTAAGCAAAGCTCCAAGCAAGTTCCTTGGCATGCTCCAGGATTCATCCGAAAGCTGCATTTCGATTATCTAGTCTCTTCAACAGAATGTGACTTTGTCACTGTGGTTTGGTTTGTTGAGACTGTACATCTCTGGGGGAATTGAGCCCCTGCTCCTCCTTTTCCTCTGGTTCATCTTTGAGACGATCAGGTGGAACATCTCCACAATGTTTAGGATCACAGAGAGGACCGCCATGGCCAGCATGAAGACAATAAAGATGGTTTTCTCAGTGGGTCGACTTATGAAGCAGTCCACCGGGGCAGGACAGGGGTAGTGATGAAAGGAAATTTTAGCAGGCATAAATATAAAGCCGTAGACATAGTACTGGCCTACGATAAATGCTACTTCGAGCATCATCTTGAAGAAGAGCTGCATCAAATAGCTGACAAGGAGGATGCCCTTGAGCTGCACCTTGCCATGTTGATCTGAATACTTTGGCACTTTCATCCTCCCATTCTTACCGAGTTTCTGTTCCAGGCGACGCCTCAACTTGTTTTCTTTGCGAATCACCAGCAGGACGTGGCCTAAGTAGATGAGCGTTGGTGTGGAGACAATCAGTATCTGGAGGACCCAGAAGCGTGTGTGTGACATAGGGAAGGACTGATCATAGCAGGCGTTCTTGCAACCCGGGCTTTTGGTGTTACAGTCCATGTTTCCCTGTTCATCCCCCCATATTTTATCCACACCTGCAGCGAGGATGAATATCCTGAAAAGGAATAGGACGCTCATCCAGACCTTCCCCACAACAGTGGAGTGGGACTGCACTTTGTCCAACAAATCAGACAGGAACGACCACTCCCCCATGTTGAAAGCCTGTGAGAGGGAACATGAAGAAAGCACTGATGGACAGTAGTTTATGCTGTCTCTTACTATCGTGACTGTCATCACAGACAAAGGACAAAAAGGGATAGGGAAATCCTCAGTGTAAAAAACAGATGCACGGTGTACATATCAGGAAATGCTGCTTTAATCCAGCCCTAATCAGAGTTTGACAAAGGTCAAGCCACAATGTTTAAGGACTGCTCGATTCATTCAATTCAACATTCAAGAATGTATATGTCATATGCACAACAATTACAGAGAGCAGTTGCTGGCAATTCCATTCTTGGGTCTCAGGCTCCCTCCAACAGTGCTCGTATAACGGTATTGGTTTAACAACAAGAGCAGATAAAAATTCAACACGTATGGATCAGAAACAACATTACAACATGTTACTGGTCTTAATGTTGTGGCTGATTTGATGTTTTTTTTTGCTTCGTCAAGCCGTGAAATCTCAAACCACTAAATACGGTAAAACTTCAGAATTAATTATTTCAAAATATACCATGGAAACACAAAGGTAAACCATAGTTTATAAACCTGTTACCTGTTTTGGTGTAGTGCCTAATCAGCGTATAAACATACATATTCAATTCTCAATAAAAGACTCAAACTTCAGTTCCTGAAGGCTGAGAAATATAATACCACTCCAAGACATTCTTCACATTTTAGTTGATTAATAACGGATATGACATTTGTACATTATGAATTCACTCAGTGATAACCTGAGTTCCTACCTCAGTGAGAACCACAGCCTTTGTTCAGTCAGTTTGTTTCCAGGGCTAGGACTCACTCACTTCCCTCTTATAACTTTTGTCATGGTTGCAGAATCATCAGATTTCTGTGGGGCTGATCAAGCAACCGACACCCCCTAATGCTGACAGTCAGCAATGTTGAAATATACAGAAGTTGAGAAATCAAAGCTTTGTGACTCACTTCTGACAATAAAAAACACCCATACAAGCTGTTTCAATATGGATGAATAACCTTCACTCCCACAAAATGGCTGCTCAAGTAATCTTGAACAACCTCCTAAAATGCAAGTTGCTCTAGAAGACTGTATGTGGATTCACTCGACAGGAAAACGAACCAGCGCCTTTTGATTGTCAGCAACACAATGTCAACTGACAGGATCGGTAAGACTCCTGCTCTGTTACCTGAACTTCAAGTCCCTCTCCAAAACGCTTTTCTCCCGAGTCTAGATGCTGCTCAAGGAATGGGGCAAAAGCAGTGGCTGAGGAGATCATATTTGCCTCCTGTGTCCAGCAGGTTAATGTGGCCATGACTGTAGATATAATGTGCATGGCACCGAGTGCGGTCAAAAATAAAACAGAAATACATTGTCCATCAATGCAGTAGTGATAATAAAAAAATATCAAAGGGGAGTTTTATGTTTTGAGACCGTGCTTTCTATAAATCATATTCATTCTTCTAATTTCTTAAGATAAGCACAGTTTTTATATGTGAATGCTTTAAATCAGGTTATTTGGGTAGTGATCCCAGGATGCCACATGATTAAATTTCAACAGCTGTTAAGTTTTATTTAAGTTGGACATACAATTTAATGTTAACAAAGTTAAAAAATTCCCTTTATATTCCTCTTTTGTTACATGTACTGAAATGACTATGAATCAATGTTATGATGCTTCTGCATGCAGGTAAAATGTTTATATTTTAAATTATATTTTATAATATATTGGGTTCATCTTATAGAAATACAGCTACTACTCTGCAGTGTTTTTTGTATATTAGAAGATTTCATATTTTTACATTATTTAGTAATGAATTAACTTGATGAGGTGACAGGTGAGGAATCTTGAGACTGTTTTCCGCCCAACATATTACTCCCATGCTCCGTGATTCATAATTATCATCCTTCCAGTGTCACATGATCATCTATCATGCTTAGTACTGTTTTTGTTTATTCTGTTTATTTGCTTTTTACTTAACTCTCCTGTACTTGCAGATTTGGCTGCTCCCTGTCCAACAATCACCTCATTTGAGGCGATGGAATAGCAGTGAACGAGACTGACTTCAGACTGGAAGGTCTGGTTCGAGGCCCTCACAACCCGCAAGTGCAATCCAAAAAGAAAACACAATCTGGAACTAGCTGGAATCAAAATCCCGTCGAAGACTCCGCTTTGTGCCCTTGAGCCCTTTACGCCCCCTAATATCAGCTCCCCGGGCGCCTGCAAAGTGAAAGCCCACTGCTCTGTCGCAGTCTCTCACTCTCTCTGTGGACATTGCTGTGCTGGCCCAAATGGGTAAAAAGCAGACTAATTTCCCAAGACGACGAGAGCTTTAAATTCAAACATTGATCATTTCCGTCCTCAAAGCCTTTGGGAGGTTTTCCATATCCAAAGTTCTGATGCTTCTGCGTTTGTTTAACATATTGTGATTATATTCCACTAAATCAATTGTGTGCCTTGATCTGATCGGAAAACATATCACACATAACACAGCCATTTTTTTATCTTTAAAGTGTATCATTTGTTTTTTGACATCATCACCCACTTCTTATGCATGAACTATCTTCTACTCAATATCCTCCCTTTAAGACATGTATCTTCACACTAACAATGCACGTACACTGGGTGTGTCTATGAAATGAATGTAGACATACATTCTGGGTGTAACATATCTGACTTATCTGTCTTTTAAAGTGGGAGGTAAGGAAAAGTATGTATTTTGTTGTCAGTTAATCATTCTTTTTCAGGAACTGAGAGTGATGACATCTTTTCCCCAGACCCATCAGATTCATCACAAGATTGGCTAAGTAAAACTGCAAGTTGTGAACTTTTGGCCAAACCCACAGGTCTCTGCAGTATTTAAGTGCCATTCTGATCTCTGTATCACCTCTTCTGTTCTGTGCTTGATGGCTCTCTCTGATGGGCTCACGGGAAAGACGTTCTCATATCTGAAGCCTGGCAGGCGAGTACATTCTATGTTATTTCAATCTTGAATAAAAAAAGTTGTTGCTTAAAATGTTGCATCACAGGAAGGATTCCAGCTAATGCATTACACATTATTTTATGTCTGTAAATAAGAGTACTTTAAAAGCAAAGCTTTGACACAGCATGTATTTATTAAACTAATAAAAGTGAAATACTGGACATCTTGCACACACAACCTTAACCATAAGTTAATTCTCCTTATTTTTTCGTATTATTACTCTTATTATGCTTTAACGGAATTATCTTATCTTATCTTATATTGCCATTATCGGAATAAACATGTGCTGCTTGAATCACCACTTTGCAGCACCTTTATTTGTATTTTTGGCTTGAAAGGGCTATCAAAGCAGATTCTGCGCCTAAGAAGATAACTGAACAAGAAGTTGGATGAATGTGACACAAAACAGATAAATAAGAGCAAAGACATATCTTTCATATGTTTTTTCTCCTAAAAACAAATGTGGGCAACTTGATAATTACTGAGCAGAACTGATTAACTTTCTTTGAGACGAATGCTATTTGCACCATTGCAGTTTTGTTTGTATTAAATCTGCGGTCTATGTATTTCTCCTATACTTTAGACATTAGTTTCGAGCCATGGGTGACTGGTCTTACTTGTCTTCACTACTAAACAAGGTCCAGTCTTATTCCACTGTGGTGGGGAAGATCTGGATGAGTGTCCTCTTCCTGTTCAGGATTTTTGTTCTGGGTGCTGCTGCGGACAAAGTCTGGGGAGATGAGGTGTCTGAGTTCAACTGTGACACCATGGAGCCAGGATGCACACATGCCTGCTACAACTGGATGTTCCCAATGTCCTACATTCATTATTGGGTCCTGCAGATAACCTTTGTGTCGACACCCACCCTAGTCTACCTGGGCCATGCTATCCACATCATCCACAAAGAGAAGAGGATGAGGACACAGTTGCAAGACAGCTCTGATGGATGTGCACTAAAGAAATTCAAGTACAGCGATGACAGAGGGAAGGTGAAGATACAAGGCATCCTCTTTTGCACTTACATCACCCAGCTGGTATTTAAGATCATCCTCGAGGTGGGATTCAGTGTGGGCCAGCTCTACATATTTGGTCCTGTGTTAATGGTCTCCTACTTCCACTGCACTATGTCTCCACCTTGTGCCCGTTTCACTGGTGCCCAGTGTTACATTTCTCGTCCCACGGAAAAGACAATCTTCATCCTTTTCATGTTTGTAGTCTCAGGCATTTCGGTCCTTCTGAACATCATCGAGATAATCTACCTGCTCTGTAACCACAGAAGAAATGCCAGGAAGCAGCTTCAAGCTCAGGAATATTGTGTGCAGGCTTTACCGCAGTACCCATCCAACCAAGGTTGGGAGGGACGAAGCAACCAGTCTGGAGGCTTCCCATTACTTCATCTGCCTGCTCAGGGTCTGACCGAACTCTGCAATGATGACAAACACACCAACTCCGTTAATAAAGAAAAGAACACCTGATACACAAACCACTGCTTAAGGTACTAAATACAATCAAAAGCTGTCTAATATGAAAGGTTCTTGAGTGATTTAATGTGTATTTTCTTAAAATGTTCCACTGAATGAGAGAATTAGTAAATTCTTTATTTAATGTTTACACTTTACATATTAGCTGTACAATAAATATATACAAATAATAGTGAAATATAATATAACAAAACATATACTGTATATTATATAATTATGGGTAGTTGACTTTTGCTGTACAAATTAGTTCTTAAATCACTTGGACAGAACTATCCTAAAAATCATAGTTTTACTAAGTTATAAACATAAAAAGAACAAGCCACAGAATTGTTTACTTAACGATATGCCATCTTATAGAGAATCTACTATACGTAAACTATAAACTATAAGTAGCTCAGCGTTCATTGTGTGTGGAGGAGATTTGCATTTTATTCAGTGAATAAGAGGTAATGCCATACATCCACTCTGTCCAATAAATGTGTCTAATCAGAAATTTAGAACCACAAAAAGGAACTTAAAAAATAGATACTGTTAAAAAGACTTAATTAAATGATGTTAAATGTTGTGTTATATTATCAGAGTAAATGATAAGGAGTTGTTTGTGTGTGCACAGAAAGTATTTTTGGCCACGAAGGCCGGAATCCTATCCGGCAGTCCCCTCAAAAGACTCCACCTTCTGCCCCCCTGGGCAAGGCACCTTACACCCCCACCCCCTTCACCCTCCCTGTAAACATTGTGTTCTGGCCCAGATGGGTTGCAGAGGACCACTTTCCTAATTGTGTGTGTGTTGTGTGTTTCCTTCCACGCTGCATGTGCATGACTCTAGGATTAGTAAAGGTTGCCTTCTTCTTCTTCTTCTTAACATTTGCTGCATTATTGCCAATGATTGGTGACAAATGTCACAATCATTGTTCTTTGTTCAAGTTCAATTAAAGCTTATATGACAATGCACGTGGGTTTCATAATAATTTGCGGTCACATTTGTTGGGGCATTTTTCTCTTGCTTTAGGATGGATTGCCTAATTTACAACAACTTACAAGTTATTACTTTGAATATATTTAAATGACTATATATTAATATAAAGGAATACAAATATGAATGACATAGTCAACACTGTCAACACTGTCTCTTGTCCACAAGATGGTGCTGTGTACTGGAGAATTGCAGGAAGAGAAACAAGCAGTTTAGTGGAAAGTTACAAAATACACAAGAACATTTTAGTTTGACTTCAGCATTGTTGTTTGGTGAATTTAATTAAATGTATAGAAATAATATTACCAAGTCACTTTTTTATCAGTATTGTGGTGAAAAAAACTCGTATTTATTTGTATGAAAACTGAAAGTAGAGTGATGCAAAAATAGCAAAACTGTTTTGATTGGTAAAAAACTAAAAGATTAAAGAAGCGCTGTAAACATATCACAGGTGTTATATGACAGCGTGAAGCATTCAAATATTGCAACGACATTATCAATATAAAGTGCATTTTATATAATTCTGTAATATATAATGCTTCCCATCACTGCAAGAGGTTATTTGGGTCGTCCCTGAAGCAATTCAACTTATTTTTCTGCGTGTATGGTTTTGTTCAGGTTAGGTCGGTGTATCGTGACTCAATAAAGAACATTACTCGTAGAGGTACCAGCTATCAAACGGAAATGGAATACTGAAAATAGTAGTCACGGCTCCATCACAACGTTAAAACCAGTTACTTGCTTTATATTCACATTAGTCAGCGTGTACTTGAAGTTAAAAGTCGGAGCGTAAAACAAACAATTAACAAACACATGTTTACACCCTGTGTTCACACACTTCGCACACGAACCGGTCCTTCCAACAGATGTGGAGGTCCTCCCAGACCCTCACGCACAGACACGCACGCACAGGCTCCGGTCCTGACGTAGAGATCAGGTGACTGGAACTTATCTGACGGGACTCTTATAAGGGAAGTTTCCCAAGTTTGACTTAGTTTCCCTGCTGGTCCCGAATCTGGATTTGAATCTCGCCGGAGTGGTGTGTTCCTGCGGGGCCCTCTTTTGAGTCTCTCTAACCTTGCGGGTAAGTCACGCACACACACTGTGGGACTGTGGGAGAAGAAGAGGCTTCCACCTTCTCCCGTTAGGAAAAAGTGAGGAAAGAGCCGGTGCGCTTCATGACTCGACGCAGCGCAACTCAGAAAGTTGGAGAAGTTTCCTACTCTCTTTCCAACTTCTGTCGTTGTTCACAGAGACTTCCCGCTGCTCTTATCCGGAGCGAACAATATTTCTAAAAAATTACAGATGATCCGTTTTTTTTTTACAAGTTGATTATTATTATTTTTGCTTCATTTATCAAATGAACATTTCAATATTGAAACGCGCTCCCTTTGTTCCCCCTAATTCAAAGTCGCACTGTAAACCGCTGGACTTTTAACCAAAGTTCTAAAATATGATATTTTAATGTTCAACTATACTTGCGTCTCCCATTATCTGGTCCATTCAAATCCCTGCTGATCAGTCCCATTACAACAGGAAACATCCAAAGTGCAGTGTTGAGTAATATTCATTCGTTTTTTTCATTCATAACCTGCGCAACATGTCCCGGAAAATAACAACGAAGCGTCTTTAGGAACATTGGGGAGTGACAGTCTCATTGTGCTGGAGTCTATTGTTCCGCTTTGTCTTCACCAAACAAACTCAATCAAGTAGAAATTGGCGGGACGTTCTCTCAGTCTAATAACTACAAGTATTCACTCCATCAATTTCTTACCACATGCCCAGTTTTTTTTAATACCACATGTTCAACTCTATTGAAGGCTGAAGGTCCACAGACTGCAGGTGATGTATCTACAGAATAACAATGGTCTGTTTGTATTTTCCAGGTCATAGGATATTTATTTCGTGTTTTCATTAGATTAGTGAGAGCACATGCAGTTCGTTTAGCACCATGTGGGTCACACTCAAAGCTTGTAACAACTTTTCAGGGCTTCACCACCGTGCTTCATCATATCCCCAAGGAGATATTGGAATTGTAGATAAAAACAGTTTACAATCTTAGGTTTGTCTTTCAGTAATCGTTAAAAATCCCTCCGTGCTCTAGATTTTGACCCAGGAAGTCTCAATGGACGCTTAGAACCCCTTTAATCACCTCCTCCCTTGAGATTTGTACTGATTTAAAGCAGTTGTTGAACATTGTGCTTTGTGTGTTAATATATATATATAAGAAGTCAGCAGTCATTGTTAATGTTCTGAGGCTTCAAAGCTATGCCTTGACACTTTTCTTCTACAGGCAATCATAGGCTACATTTTTGCCCAAGCTGGCACTACTTTTCTTGAGAACAGTCAAGATGAGATCAGTTCTGTAGAGGAAAATAGTCACTAATCACAGTGAGATAAAAGCAGGACATCCTGGACAGCCAGTGTGTGGAGGCCTGGATGGAACTGCGTCACATAAGTCAACAGGGACATGGAGTTGATTCCATACTTTTGTTTATGGTGCGACTTTCCCACAGGAAGTGTAGATCCGCAGGACGTCTCTAAGCACAGAGGAAAGAAGCTCACCAAAGGCCTCACTTAGCAGATTTAGTTGAAGCGTCTGTGTTCCACCACAAACACTTATCAGATTGGGTACACAATCACACAGCAGAGTGTCTTTTTCCCCCCCAGAAACCTCATTTTAACAGTTTGGCTTTCAGCATTCAGTAGATTTTCTGGTGTTCACAGAGGCCTTTTTGCATTTGTGCCCAGCAACTCGGTCTGCTGATGATCGAGCTATGCGTCTGCTCTGAACTGTGTTCAAAGCTTTGGTATTTGAAGCAGAGACATTTGTTCGTTTATAATAAGAATTAGAGAAAGGCCCAAAACATATTAGCAGTTTTTGACATTTAACATTTTCTGATTGGAAAAAAAAAATGGGGAGAACATGTCCAAGACAATAGTCAGCACACTTATTGGACACTTGACATTGTTAAAAGGCTTAAGAAAGAGGTTTAGAAGTGCAACAGGAAAGGAGGTGCAACCCTCTCATGTGACAAAAATGTGGGGTGTTGGTGAAATTGTTGAAGTTTTATTGAGCTTGAGATTGAAAAGCCTGTGTTTGAGTTTATTTGGTTTTTATTTAGTTGCATGGATGTGAATATTCACATCAACTTCTCGATGGTCTTCTTTCCTCCTTGCCACTATTTTAAGGTCACTCTTCCCTGGAGAATTCTGCATGCATGATTTAGCTGACTTAAATAATTTGAAGATTTGCTCCCTCACTTGAGTCCAAAGGCTTTTTACAAACGTTTCATCATACATTTCAACATTGTTACCGTGATATGAATATGAAATATATTTAAGTAGTTGTTGCTGTGTGTAAATAGTGCCCTTCTTTCACCAGTTAACGGCCCCTGAGAATGGGTGACTGGAGTGCTTTGGGTCGTCTGCTGGATAAGGTCCAGGCCTACTCTACTGCCGGGGGGAAGGTCTGGCTGTCAGTCCTCTTCATCTTCAGGATCCTGGTCCTGGGAACTGCAGTGGAATCGGCCTGGGGAGATGAGCAGTCGGCCTTCAGGTGTAACACCCTGCAGCCAGGTTGTGACAACGTATGCTACGACAAATCCTTCCCCATCTCCCACGTTCGCCTCTGGGTCCTCCAGATCATCTTTGTGTCAACGCCCACACTCCTCTACCTGGCTCATGTCTTCTATCTGAACAGAAAGGAACAGAAACTCAACAGGAAGGAGGAGACACTTAAAGCTGTGCAAAACGATGGAGGGGACGTTGACCTCCCACTGAAGAAAATTGAGATGAAAAAACTCAAGTACGGCATTGAGGAGCACGGTAAAGTGAAGATGAAGGGCGCCCTGCTGAGAACCTACATCTTCAGTATTTTCTTCAAGTCGATGTTTGAGGTGGGCTTCCTGCTCATCCAGTGGTACATGTATGGTTTCACCCTTTCGGCAGTCTATACTTGCGAGAGGTCCCCATGCCCACAGAAGGTGGAGTGTTTCCTGTCCCGACCCACCGAGAAGACCGTCTTCATCATCTTCATGCTGGTGGTCTCACTGGTTTCCCTGCTGCTCAACATTATTGAGCTTTTCTATGTGTTTTTCAAGAGGATCAAGGATCGTGTGAAGGGCAAACAGCCGCCCACTCTCTACCCAACTGCAGGCACCTTGAGCCCCACGCCTAAAGACCTGTCCACCACTAAGTATGCCTACTATAACGGCTGCTCCTCCCCAACCGCCCCACTCTCACCCATGTCTCCTCCAGGCTACAAGCTGGCCACTGGGGAGAGGGGGACCGGCTCATGCCGTAATTACAATAAGCAGGCCAATGAGCAGAACTGGGCCAACTACTCCACAGAGCAGAACCGTCTCGGCCAGAACGGTGGAGGAAGCACTATTTCAAATTCCCATGCACAAGCCTTTGACTTCCCAGATGATACCCACGAGCATAAGAAACTGTCCTCCTCCGCAGGACACGAGCTGCAGCCTCTGGCGTTGATGGACGCCAGGCCCTGCAGTCGGGCTAGCAGCAGGATGAGTAGCCGGGCCCGGCCAGACGACCTGGACGTGTAATCCCTCGCCGTTCCGCCCACCTCTGCCTGGCTGAGGGGATGTACGGTCGCAGCCAGGGAATCCGAAAACTCTCCATCACATAGGTTCAAATAGGAGGTGGGACTAACCTTTATCACTGTTTTTTTGTCATAGAGACTCGTGGTTGATCAAAGAGACATTAAAACTTATTATGCAACACTGTCAGAGGTACAAGTTGCACATTTTTGTCTTTGACTTTTACAATAACATAATAGTGGAGCTAACCCAGCTGCGATTAAACACAACAGCCACGGGAAAGGGTCACTGATCACCACAGCCCCATACCAGTCAAAGTGACTGACTTGCTTTTAACTTGCCACAGCTTAATTTCCTCATTTTTTCCTAGTTTCTGCTATTCTTCAAACCGGTGACAGCTGAGACCGGATGTTAAGGTGATAGCTTTTCTACAGCATGTAGTGTTGAGTTTTTAACATCTGGCCAGGGACACCTATTAACCTTTAATGTTAGCTGTGGTTCATTGACATGTGTTGTCCATGACAAATAAAGTAGTTCATAAAAATAGAGTTTCATAAAATACAGCCCATTCCGTATTTTTAGGTATTGCTAAAACAAGTCCTAAAAAAGATTTCAGTAGGTGTAGATGATTTAAGCGTAAGATCTTTTTCATAGTTTAAAACTCAGTTTCTGTAAGAAATATTGTGTACAATGTTTAGTGGTGAATTGATTACAATCACGTCTCAGCAGGTTTCTACATGTAAACATACAGTCGAGAAGGTATTGACATCCCCTCACTTTAATATACACTTGTTTTTGCACCATCATACAATCAACATTCCATCTCTACTAACACAGAGAGTTTTTCTTACCGTTTGTGTAATAAAGAGAAGTTTGTGTGGAAATCAATATTATTGAAAACATTTTTTTAAACCCAGTTCTCACCCAGTTCTCAATCACAGTTAATTCTCTCAGTCACAACAAATGGGACTCACTATACTGAGTGAAGTCTTCCCGAATTGGCTCATCCTTGGCATGTGAGTAAGAGTTTTGAGGAGAATGATTTATATCAGTTGTACTGAATATTTATTGCTTGCTGGCTGTTAGGACACCTACCACTAAGAAAACAAATTGACTACTATTCAGTATCTTTGACTTACAGAAAACAACATCAACTCCCCACCAACTGTATATTTATTGACAATTAAAAAAGTATGTTTTTTTTTCTTTAGTAATTTGGACTGTGGCTTCCTGATAAACTTTGAATTTACGTGGTTTTATGTCCTCATTTTGTAGTTTTCCATGTCTTTTTTTGGGTGTGTGTGAGAGGCAGGGTGGAGGGGTTCAGTTCACTGATTTGCTTGTATGTGGGTTTCATTAAGAAAGGCTTTATTAGTGTCATTCATTCTACATGTGTGTTCGCTTTTTTCATCTTTTGTGGGGGAACAGTAGAGGCAGTAGAATGATTATTTTTGTTTATCAAATTTGAGTGAATGATTTCCTCAATCTGTAGGTGATGTTTTGATTTCAGACTCAGATGTAACCATTGCTGCTTGAGAAATAGATATTTAGTACTGTACATCACTATAAAAATTTGAGTTTTTAGAAGACTTCTTATAGATCTGGACTAATATTTAGTCAGTTATATTAAAAGATACACCAATGGAGCTGTAAACTACACAACTCTAGGATCAATCTCAATTTGGGCTTCCTTTCTTCCTTTATAAAATTGTCGGTTGTGCATCATTTTGTTGGTACTTACATATGTCATGGATTTTTCAACCACAATGGCGTTTGCACTGAGATCTCAGTGATAGAGATGTAATATGATGCATAGTGAGTGTTAAGAATTATGTGATACACATTTTACTAATTTATTTAATAACACAGAGATCACTACAGTCCATAATATCAGACATCTGATCAGTAATTTCACTGACTGGTTCTATGATGGATGTCTTCCATTAACAGACAATGCTAATCCAACAGGATCCACTGTTTCTACAGTGTCAGTGCATGATAGCAAAACAAAAACCTATTACTTGCATCTGTGAAAAGCTATTTTAACCAATAAATATTTCCTTTCTTAATCACTGACTAATTGGCTTCATTTTAGGTCATTTTGAAGTAGGATTTGTCTGTCTGTTGAGTTTAAGGAACCCTATATATCCCTTTTCATGTATTAGTTTGTGTTCTTTTTTTGGTAGTTTCAGCAGTTTCCATCTCCTATGTGTCCATGTGTATAGTTACAGATGTTACATCTTAGAGGAGAAAGCACAGCCTGTTAATAGACCTTCTAATAGCACACTGTCTTCATAATTAATTTCTTCTGTCCTTTTCAGATTATATTGTGTTCCAGCTTCCCACAAATGAATGACCAAGCATTTCTAAACAACAAAGATATAGGTTATACTGTAACTGCATCCGGCAGTATTATAGCTGAGAGAAATAACTTCATATGCATAATGCTCACATAAACTGTATACCAGTGCTTTTGTATATGCATTTCACATGAAAGGGGATATAGCATGTGAGCTCTGGCAGGACACTGAAGCTGATTTTTAGGCTTCAGTCTCACAGTGCTGAGGAATTATGTGCTTAACACCAAGATAGTAACCCCCATCATACAACCATTTAATTACTACTTGTTTGTGTCATTTCGTTTTCATCAAACTTGCAACACTGAATGATCATGACATTTATAATGACATCAGCAGGTCAATGTTTACTCACATTTTGCTGTTACAAGTTGTTCTGCTAGCTCTTAAATGTTAGCCATCTCTTTTAATTAATCAGATTTGGTGCACCATGTATTCTTAATTAAAATATAGGCAATTCTGTGAACTACATTTTACTACTGAGGTATATACTGTAAATACTGCAATTAAAATAGTGTTACTACTGTTGTATGTATGTTTATTCCCATATGTACATTGCTTTATATGTATACCCAAATGCATATTCCTCTATGGTGAATAACTTAACTAAATACTTGGATACAAATTAAGACCACCCTGCAGAGCTATACCTGTACTGCCAAATACAACCATATTGGCATTCATACATAATCTTTTAACTTTATGATGAGAGTTTTGTGACTTAACTATTATAACATTTATAGAGGATTACATCATGTGCTTAAACAGAAGAAAACACTGAACAGCTAAAATTGGCAAGGCCCACTGAAACACCACATAAACCAAGTCTTGATCCAGATTAAGGGGAGTGATAGCACTCCGGAGGTATTTGGGCCTATAGTGTAACGTACCTTTGATTAAGGCTTTCGAGTGACAATAGTTAAAATTCTTTATATGAAGGGACAAAACTCTTTTTTCCTTCTCCAAGTTTCCTATTTAATCTTTCCACAGCACTAAATTTAACCATATGTTTGCAGAGCCGAGCTGCAGTTTGAAGACCACATGTGGCTCAAAGTTAGAGAGGGAGAGGAGTGGGAGGAGGAGTGTGAGTGTGTGTGTTTGTGTGTGTCTGTGTGTGTGCGTGCATGCGTGCATGTGTGCATGTGTGTGCGTGCGTGCGTTATTTATGAACACATGAAATACTTAATCATCGACAGTGTTGCTGTGCACTCCATAAATATCACTGATCAAAGAATTTGTCTTGAACCTGTCCTGACCTGTTAACATTTGCCTGAAAAACAAAGATTTGAATGGTCAGAAATCAACATGAACTGAAATCATTGGTATTTATTCTGCATGTTGCGGGCAGACCACCACAAAATTATGAAGAAACAATTTATGTAACAAGTTTTTTGGGCATAAAGTAATATGAAATAAAATGAAATCCAATTTATTGTTTATGCAGAGCTTATCACTGTATAGTCCCTGAAATGTTCATTTTAAAGTCCATGTACATACCCTCTAATAATGAATTAGATACTGGATATAGGTGGAATAGGAAGTATATATTACACTATAGTGCTGCAGTATTTGCAATATATGTTACAGGTTGTCACTTGAAGCTACTAAATTATTAACATTTTTAAAATCTATTTGTTTTCCTTTTAAATGTGTTGATCTGATAAATTTGACTCCACTGATATCATTCTTAGTCTTAGCTAAAACCTTCTTAATGCATGTTCAAATGTAGTGCACAAAATGATCACAATGCACATGGCCATAATAATAAAGGCCTAATGACTAAGGATGGCTTTTAATTTTTCTCCTGGTGACCCATTTTTGCCCGCCACCACTCCCCCAACAGACAGGAGGATTGCATTGCGCATGCCCCGTCAGTAGCGCACGGCATTTCCAAGGAAAATGTTATTTTAATGAGCTTGACACTATGCATGCATGTTATTGTGACAGTTCTTTTTTAGGTGTGTAAATGAACATTGAGGTTGGCAGCTGGTGTACTGCAGCTGTTTTATTGCTCTCAGACATACAAATATGACTTAAAACCAATGCAACAGAGACCATGGGTTGACCCATGGCTTACTTGGCAAAAATACATAAAAAGGCCTCTCAACCAGTTCTTTGATTTGTGACGTCATGTTCAAACCAGGACCAACTGGCAGCTTGATGTCACACAATGAGCTGAACAGAGGCAGCATTCCATGTCGGACAGACTTTAGGTGCACCAGCACTTCACTCCAGTGAAGTCAGTATTGTGAGTTAAAATAAATAACACGTTTTTTGTTTTCCTGCCTCTGCTTCCATTATGCTTCTTTGTTTCCCAAAATCTGTATCTATGACATTTCTGCAAGTATAATCTGCTGAGGCTGTGTGATATGGTTTAAAGTCGTTGGAAAAAAGTAGAGCTTGACTTGGGATTGTTTTGTTATAAAGTTCTCATCCCTTGTCTAGGTAGAAAAGTGATGCTGGGGTGTTCAGACACACACAAAACAATGCCATTCTGGCTGAGCCAATAGCAGAATAGGATATAATAATATACCATATACAAATACCATTATGAGTTGTGGATGTTGTACGAAACCTTCACTTATTTAAAGCAGTAAACACTTCTTAAATTTAGCCAGTGAGTAATACTGTTATTATATACAGTAATAGTTTATTTCCAATGTGATGCAGCAACTAAAGGTTTCACTTTTTTTTGCATGTAACTGATTTGCCAAAAAACTGCAAAGGGTCAAAACAAACAAGAAAATTAAGTTACATAATGAAGTAATTTAAATAAGACTGATAGCAGAAGAACAAGCACTCACTTATTTTATTATGTGCAGTCAGATTTTTTTTTTTAATTCTATTTCTTTTTCTGTGAGTAGGCTACTAGTGAATTATCTTGCGGACCGGATCAAACGGTCTCGCGGGCCGTTAACGGCCCGGAGGCCGGCTATTCCCCAGCCCTGGTCTACACATAGCACTCATGCCTCACAGCTCTATTCTGGATTTAAGGCCTGGATGTGGTCCTGGGATCTGGTTTCAGGGTCTTTCTGTGTGAAATTTGCATTTTCTCCCAGTGTCTGATAATAATATTATAAAATATATATTATATATACAGTATAACATATTTTTTCTGAAACATATAATACACTTGAGTGAGAAATACTCAATGTAAAGTGCACTGAGTAAAAGATGTCTCAACTCAACCCACTGTAAATGTATTTGTTGTGAAAGCAGCTCTCTTTTGCAGGTGTGCTATCTCTGAGATAAAAAACTGCACACTTGGCCTTGTCCTTAGTCTTATTCCGTGCCTTTGTGTGAGGATGTGCTTTCAAATCACGAAAAAACACCTTAAGCATTAAACAATTTAATTCATTGACTAACGCTTTGCAACTTTATTTAAAGTGGGTATCCAAGGTTGACAGTCCGAGAGTTTTTAGGTACCATTCGTTTACTTGCCCACATTAATATACAAAGTGTGTTTTTTGTTTCATGTATCATGTTTAGTATAGTTAATGTTTTGTATTAGTAACGTTATTTTGTTCACATGTCAAGTAACCTTGTTTTACATCCAGTCCTGTCAGTCACTGCCTTTCATCACACTTATTGTTTTATTTTGTACTTACCTTCTGTCTCTCATTGCAGTCACCTTTAATTCATGTCCCCTTGTAAGTGTCAGCCTCTCCCTTGATTGATGTTTTGCGAAATTATTCAAATTCTTTTAACCCATCTGGGCCAGCACAGCAATGTGTGTGAAGGCTCCAGAGCAGTGGCCTGCCATTTTGTAGGGACCTGGAGAGCAGATGTTGGGGGATAAAATGCCTTGCTCAGGTGCACAAGGTGGAATCTTCGAGGGGTCAGCTGGATCTGGATTCCAGCCCCCGTCACACGGTTGGGGTTGTGGGGGCCTCGAACAGTATTAGCATTTCTATTTTATTGCATGAACCTCTTTGGAACATTTAGTGCCATTATCAATAGATTATTAATTTCTTGGTAAGGGTATAGTAAAGATGCCCAGACATCACCCAGACTTCAGGTCATTGGCATTAAACATCCAATGGAATGAATTGATGAAATGTCCTTTCTGTCATCATGAATTACTCTTTTATGCTCTATAATTCACAAATCCAAATACATGTTCCATTAGCTGTTATTTTCCACCAGTGAATTTCCATCTGTCCTGAGCTCGCCCCTCATTAGCTGCTGGTCATACAACCTTAATGAAACACATGCTGTTTGTTAGTACATTATACAACATCTACGTGTGCGCGTGCATGCGTGTGTGTGTGTTTGTATGTTTGTAAATGTCAAAAAATGGCTTAGAGTGCATTAAGAGGCTAAACTAAACGATTATGACATTTAAGTCCAAACACAAGATCATTTGGAAAGAGGAGAGAATGGAAACAGGCAGATGGAAATGGGAACAAGTTTAGGTGATGGAGGTTCAAGGGTCAGGGACACAACAGCTCATATGTATACAAAAAAGCTGTCTTCTTAGCCTATGTAAATGAAGAAAAAAAGGATTCTGTGTAATGCATGCACAATGGAGGAGCCAGGGCTTGAATCAGTTAACATCCTACTCTAACTGCTCAGTTATAGCCATTCACAATCCCTCCCTCCCTTTCCAATTCCAGTCTGTTGCCTTTTCCCCCTTGTTTCAAACCCCCTCTGCAACAGGAAGCAACGTCTGAGCTGCAGGTTACACATATAAAATTGGTTTTCATCAAGATATGGCTTGTGCAGTTGCACAGTTGACCCGTTCCACCAAAACATAACCATCTACTGTATGCATTGTTAAATATTTTGGTTGCAATTTATTTTACTTTGTATTGATATTCTTTCATCAGGAGTGTTCACAGACAAGCCTTTTCTCAATTTCATTGGTGAAATGCAATTCCTGCAATGTGTGCTGAATTCCATTTCAAGGTTAAAGATACAATACAGTAAAACCCTCAACTTTCATAACTAAATATCCTTGCATTGTGACCACCTGTAGTCCTCCTGATTTGCCATTAATCCATCCTCCTGTTGGCCTGTTTGACCAACCTTACAGCCCACAAGTACAAATTCTGTTTACTTTTTTTCTTAAGATAAGATAAGATCATCCTTTATTGTCCCACAGTGGGGAAATTTGCAGGGTCAGGGTCAATCTTCTCATTTTGCAATTGCAATTCATTATTAATGTTCCTCATCATGAAGCATGCTGTTTGGTGAACTCATACTGCTAAACAGAGGACTACTTTTCATGGACATTTGACTGTAGCCTGACCTTTCTGCAGTGATAAGTATCCAAATTCTTTCTATAAGTAGAAGTGACAAATACACAAAAAATGTCATACGTGATTGAAACTAATTAACTAACATATCTCCCCCAGATCTTAGTCAGTTGTGGAACAAAACACTAACTTCAGAAGGTTTCTAACATGCAACATTACTTGTAGATAACATGGGTTGAAAACAATGTTATTCTGATAGAGGAATAGAAAGAGAGGTAGAGAGAGAAAGAGCCTCAGACAGACAACATTTAAACGCCACAGTATTTTAGAGCTGAGCTTTATTAAGGCCCTGGTAAAATGTTAATGTGGTTTTAAATTAGTGAGTACTGCTGCTTCACTAAAGCAGACTTCACTGCTCCTGATGAAATACAGAGCTTCACTCAGCATGAGACTCTAACATCTATCAGGGACATAGCAGTGGGCCCCATAGGGCCTCTTCACCATCTCCAAGCACTCAGTGGCACCACTTGTGCAGTTTTCTTTTGTTTAATTTCTTGGCTCCAAAGAAGCACATGTTTGTCTCATGCTATGTAGAAAGGTGTCGTGTTTATGCAGATCGGACAGCACTGCTCAGTTCAACACACTGCACACAGAGGCATTACGTTTTAAATGTTTGCAATCTTTCCTTTTCAAACAGAGAATTAAAGAGCAGCCGAAGTGATTTGTGCTTTTATTTTGCACTATCCAATTTGATGGAGGTCTTACAAAGCATTTTAAATGATTAAAAACATTAAACGCATCGCCATATAAAAGAACAGGTACACTATACTGTTTAGTTGTTCCACATAAAAAAGTAAAATTGTTTGCTGTTTAGCAAGTTTATAGCAGGCAACATGCATCTAGACCTGAAATATGGTTCACATCATTATCTGAAACAAAAATGTAAACACAATTACTCATCAATATTATTTCCTTATCTTTCTCTCTTCACAATGAGATGCGCAAATGTGGTGCCTGCTCTGTTCCTCCACTGTATTCTTCCAATTTTTGGGTGAATACAGCTGCTCTGTGTCAGAGTTGGCCTGCACTACTTTGAGATAATTAGAGGCCTTTGTGTCACTTAGCAACACAGTGTGGTAATAACACCTTAGTACAAAACCTGTCTCTGATCATGGTATGATGAAATATTTGTGCAGTTTGAGCAACTGGGTTTGATCGAAGTAAAATAAGCCTATTACCCAACTACCATCCCATAGTGTCATTGCGTTTGCACATATGTGGAACTGAACTGAACACAATATAACAGTATTTAACTGTGCGACACGGCCTGGAACATGAACTCTAACTTTCACTTTGAATTGCTGAAAGCTCCAAAGAAAGAAACACAGAGGACATGACCTCAGAGTTCTCAATGGAACATACAGCCCTGGAAACAATTAATGTAGCAGCACTGGCAGAGGAGAGAACAAGACATGTTTTCATTTAACCAAGCGGTTGGCTTCTCAAATGTAAAGACAAATCCATGATCAGCAGCAGGCATTAATTAACAGAAAATGTCCTGTTTATTTATAGTATATATTCAATCCACTCATTAGTCTGCATTAATGATCTTTAAAGGGTTGCTGGAGCTCATTTCAGCTTAAATTGGGTGAGAGGTGGGGAACACCAGGACATGTCACCAGCATGCCAGAGGCAGCCCAGCACATATAGATATAATAACCACCATTGATGCTCACATTCACACCTACGGGTAATATAAAGTCCGATTAACTTGCATGTGTTTGAAATATGGGAGGAAGCCCACACATGTACAAAAACAAAATCCAAGCTCCACACAAAAGGCCCAGAATGTCCTTGAAACAACCACACACACCACTACAGCACCTTTCCACTCCTGTTGGATATATTACGATGGCCAACCATCGTAATATATCCAAGAGTGAGAGCACTAAAGGACCAGACACATATATTGTAGATAACATTGTACCAGCCACATGTGGGATCAATAGTCATTACAGGGTGCAAATAATCTACGCCGAATTTTTTGGATGCTTGATTTTAATTCCATCAACATACACATCATACACATTTTGACAACCACATGTATTTTAACAAAACACAAGCAAATTCAGAAAACATCATCAATTTAACATCACATCTGATGCCAAAAAAATGAAGTGGAGACATGCACTGCAACTTCTCAGAGGTTGGGCTTTAATGGGTGCACTTTGACTGCTATCATTAGAAATGAGACATGAAATGTCACAACAATCTGACGTCACGTTTCGGACTCCTTTGAAAGGCAATCTTAAGGTAATGCATTTATGGAACATGTGCTTGAGTTCAAATAATGTTGATTAAGTTCAAATAAAAGGGAAGACAACCATAGACTTTACGTTAGTGGACGTGGCATCCGTGACATCCCATAGGGTTCTGAACAGTGAATTTTGAAGCTCAAAGTGGGCGGCTCCCGCTCTTGCCATATTGCTGTTGTGGCTCTGCCTAGTCCCAGCCAATCAAAATAAAGAGGAATGATCTAAGACCTGTAGGTAAAACACACCCACCCACTCGAAGCTAACAAACCAAACTAGCCAACCAGCTAACCAGCTAAGGCTACATGCTATACAACTTCTATTGCACCCGCCTGTGCTTTCAGACCAAGATTGGGAAGGGGATCTGGAAAGATGAACACCAGGAAAACCACAAGAAGCTGTGAGTAGAAGTTGAATTACTGTGATCAGGCTTGCAATTTAACATAGTAGTCTCTATGGATTGACTTGCTTTTGGAGCCTGCCTCAAGTGTCCACTCAAGGAACTGTAGATTTAAGCACTTCTTTAATAAGCTTCACTTTTCAGACATGGAGTTTGCCGCATGGAGACAAGTAGTTGCCAACTGCTGTAAAACATGAGAGAAAAAGAAAATGAAAAGACAAGAGATTTGGACACCCTTAATCCTTTGTTTTACTAAAATTAAAAAAATATATAAATATAAATATTTCAATCCCTATGTTTTCAACTGTAAATGGTTAGCTGCAGTTATTGAAGCCTGAGTTTTTTCTGCATTGGAGATGCTGAGAGGTGCTCTGCCAACCAAGCGCTACAGGAGAGGAGACAATGGCCAATTTTTTAGACTTCCATAAGTGCTGTCATCTCCAAAGAGACAATTTATGCCCTGAAATACAAACTGAGAGACTCAATGTAGATGGATTCCTTTCAAGGCTGACAATTGTTTTATCTATCTCAGATGTATTCAAGCAGTACCATAGATGTAGTCAAAAAAACTAATTGGATTTGACAGAGATGCAACTGTGTCAGGATTTTTAAGATTCATAGTCTTGTACTTGATTCTTGAGATGTGTCCCAATCAGTGTTGCCAACTCCTCCGTGAGTAAAGTAGCTGTTGGCTGTCCTAAAGGTCCCTAGAAGTCGCTAAATGTCATCATCACCTAATTTGCATATTTGCATGTAATTGTAATGGACGCTGGAGGAGGGAGGAATAACTTTGTGGGAGATAAAAAAAATGAATAAAAAACACTCAGTGACCGACGTTAGTTGAGTCATGCAGTCATTTATTTTATGTGACATTGAAGAAACATTTACATTGCACTCTGTAAGCCAGTGGTGGCTTTGCTATTCATGCAGTCTGGACACGGAGAGAGTGCGTCTCCTCTCCTGTCTGCTCTAACTGCAGCAGTGATGCTAACTTAGCACTTCTGTTACTAGATTTAGCAACTACCATAGCAATTTTATTTCAAAAAGCACCTAGCAACAAATTTAGCTACTTTTAAAATGTATTTGGAAACTTTTAGCAACTTTTGAAAGGTGACTCAAATGCTAAAACACATGCATTTTCCCCTCTAAATGACACAAAATCATTGTCTTTGTCACACACTTGCATTGTGAGTTATGTCAACACGGTGAGCTCAATAGAGAGGCAGAAAGTCATGGGCAGTAGCAATTGTTGGCTGACTGCAGATGCATACTCCTGCCAGAAGGGCACTAGACAAGGTGCAGAAAGTATCAAATCGAATGATCAAGATCCAACTGTCAACTCCCGGACCAAGCCCACCTACTCGGTGTGTATGCCCCAACAAATGCTGTAGAACCTGAGGAATAATATTATATGAACATTTAGAGAAAAACACTGCCGACATACCCCACAAAGACATACAATACATTATGGGGACCTAAACGCCCACCTAGATAGCCGGTTTGCACAATTCCCATGTTTAAAAACCGCAAATGATAATAGCAAAGACTTGGAGATTTTATGGAGACACATGGAATGTTTTGTGCTCAATGATGAAACAGTAGAACAAATCATATACTCACACAGGTCCCAAAGGTTTTAAGTCATGTATCCACCTCTGTGCAGCATGAAAAATTACCAAAGTTCATGAGGATCTACACAAGACTGAGATATGCTAAGTCAAAGTGACCCAGTACAAATCAGAGCAGAAACACCACAGCACTTAAGGACCCAGAAAAAAGAGATGCTTTATCCAACAATATCAAGAAAGAGAATATTTATTCCTACCCTGAAGTTTGTGACCACTGCAACTAGACTTATTGAGGAACACCTACAAAAACTAGAACCATACAAACAGAGGAAACCATGGATGTATAAGGAAGTGGCGACGGCCTGTGAGAAACTTCAAAATGCAAGAAGGAAGACACAGAGAGAAGTTTACCAACGAAACATCTGCTACTGTCAAGCAAAACAAATACTACAAGAGATTGCACAAATGGTTGAAGAAGCAAAGTTATAAAATAAAGCAGCAGTTGCATATAAGGCAGTGAACCAGCGTAAAGGAAGAAAGTACAGAAGACCATCTGCCATGGCTGGAGACTCACCACAAGATGCAACTGACAAACTCAAACTGAATTAAAAAAAAAATGCTAGCAGCCAAAGAGCCTAGTGTACATAAGGGGTAGAAAGAGTATTCAACGAGTTACCCATCAACATTAAACCCTTCACTCTATGTGAAGTCAAGAAAACTGCACAAAGCCTTAAAAAAAGAAGGCAGAGGGGCTCACAGCAGCACCCGCTGCTCATTGAAGACAGTAACTGCAGAATGATACATGGTTTTACATCAGAGTCGCCAAAAAGGATCCAACATAACCAGAAAAGTCGCTAGATCTGTTACGCGTTGCTTTTGATAAAAAGGTTGCCAAAGTGGAATGGAAAGTAACCAGATTTAGCAAGAAAGTTGCCAAGTTGGCGATGATGTCTAACCTACTGGAATTCTAATGATGAGCTTGTCAAGTATGCATAAAGGCTGTTTTGGACGGAAATGGGATTGCTGACACCACCATTCAGCAATCATGGTGTTCTCTTTGGACAAGGAACCTAATTGTAACATCATGTAATAGAAAACAAGGTATTTTTAAATGTTGCATTCCAATCCCATACCGTATGTCAGAACAAGATAAAGGCTGTGATTGAAACAGTGGGTGCTTGCAAGCTTGCAAACTTCTCAAATCAAATGTTATTTGCATAAGGCGTTGTTTCTCAAACTGCAAATTTTCCTTTATGGGCTAAGTGGTCCTTTGTGTGAAGAAGTATGAGAAAAGCTAGTATAAGCCATATTGACAAATCACAATTTACCTCATAGGGAGTATATTGTGAACAGTGTTCTCTAACATAACATAACATAACTGATATGTTAAAACACAGGCATATAGAGTTAAAACACAACACCACCCATAACTTGATTAAAACGAAGATGCTCTAACAGCTCTATCCTTGTTGCCATGATGGTTGTATTCATTTTGGAAATAGAATATTTGAATCTTAAGAGGTCTTTCCACTAAAATATGAGAAGCAGCTAGATACAGGTATGGCAGTGGTTTTAATATTAAAAAGATACAAAAGATTAAGAATAATCATGTATTTAAGAAAATGTGTGTGCTTTGAAGAGGTTGAGGAACAAGCAGTCTTGAAAAGGCGATTGTTTGGAGTTAAGGCTATTTATTTGGTTCTGTAGTTATCATGTTCCTTTGTTTTAAATGCCTTGTGAAGTTTTTCTGGGTTTCCAGGCAGTGCAGTCAGCGTGAAGCAGAAACAAAGAAATTATCCCTTTTATAGCTAAGTGCTTTTGGCTGTTGACTGTCCCACACACACACACACACAAATACAAACACACACACACACAATCTGTCTCTCTCTTTCTCCCCTACTGCAGTACAATCCTTCACAACACTTTCCAAATGTTCATTGTGTCAGAAGTTAAAACATCAAATCTTAAATGCTGATTATGAAGCAAACGGCAATATGATTACCCTAAATATTGATTTTGGTCTAATCTAAACTTCCAGCAGTAATGTAAGAACTTGATGAAAGTTTAATTTTTAGATCATTTTTAGGTGAAAAGGCACCACTCCTGGGTCTTAGCTGCCGCAAATTGAATATGTCCAGAGAGGCTGCATGTGAGAACCCAAATGTCTGTAAAATTTGCTGCATTTTCCCAAATCTTTCCAGCCACTAGTAAAATTTATGGAGAGTGTTTAAGTGAGTCCATGTGCGAACACAGGGAAACCTCCGAATAATTCACAGCAAGTGAGTGGGCCCTGCAAAGGACAGCAAGCATGCAAATCTCAAACTGTCTAGTGCCTTTGGGTCATGTCCTGCCATTTGCAAGCTCAACCCAGGATCCACCCTCATCTGAAAGTAACGGTTTTCCTGCTGTTGAGAATGCTTCTCATACCAATAATCTCCTGCTGCCTTCTTCAACAGTTTTAGTAAATGTAGTACAGTGCTATACTGTACTAGAAACAGCTTTGCATCATCATGTTTTACCAAAAGTCACAACGCTACACCTGATAATGAATAAGTAAGATCATGTGAGAAAACCATTCACACCAAACCAACAACCTTTGACCCATTCGTAAAATTGAGTCTTTATTAACCTAACCCAATGTGCTTGTCTTTGGACTGAAAATACCTATGGCAAACACATGCGGGCGTGGGGAGAACATTTTTACTCCCCACAGTTCCAAACTCTGCCTGGTCAAACCGGAACTAGAATCAATCTTGCCGATGGAGGTACGATGATGAGGGTGAGGATGATGACAATGATCTGATCAAATATGACAATGCTTTTTATCAGATACCATTCTTCAATGTTTGTATTGAAAATGGAATAACAGCTAAAACACGAACTGGTTTCCCTCCTCTGTTTGGTGAAAATGCTCTAAGTCTGACGGAGGGGAGAAGACCTCGCTCCAAACCTCAGTCTATGATTACAGTTTTTGATGATTATAGTTTTCAATTGGGTTACTGCAGAGCTTCATGTCAACCACCTCACCACATGATGACTGCAGGGGCGTAGTTTAAAGAGCACCCAGGAGGCCTCCACTGGAGGCCAGGGAAGACAGACTATCTTTCATCACCTTTGAGCAAGAGCATGGATGAAATAGCTTCCTAATGGCAGTTATTGTACACACCGTATACATAATGTTTAACAGTAAAAGTAGTTGGGATTGCTTCTTTTTTGCATGAGTTATTCATCTTCTGCCTTCTAAAACTTGAAATTGCAAAAAGCTAAAATGTTTCCTAGTCTACAGGCCTTTTATATAAGGGCACAAACTGAAAAGAATGAACTATTCGTGATAATTTAGCCTTTTTATACCAGGAAAAAGGGACATGGTACCACATAAAACTACCACAAGAAAACTATACCCACAGCTTGTAATTATGTTTGAAATGTGGTAACTAGAATATTAAGATTTCCTATTATTTTCAAAGGAGACAAAAAAGAAAACAGCCTTCATGAGATATAAGTCTTTGCTTCACATGGTTCCACTTTCCAGGCTTGAAGAGAAACAAACAAATTGCACCTCATTTGGTTGGGCTGGGTATTTTTAACTGCTTTTGGCTGGTAAAGCCACAGCACAATCAATTGCATGCTTGAGAACAGCACTGACTCGACAGAAAAAGCTATGCCATGTGTGCAACCTCTGACACACGCACACACACATAGACGCACACTTATTGTCATAAGATACTTTTGTGGACAATACATACCTTTCTGGAGATTTACCCTAATCCTAATTCCACCACTCACTTAACACTAACTTTACATCTAAACTTTAACCTAACCCTGACCTTACTCACTGCCCCAAAAATGGCATTTTTACCAAATAGAAGATGTCAGTTCGACAAGGTGACCTAAATTATCTTTAGTCTATAAATAGATGAAAGACAAACACACACACTCATATACCAAACAGAGGCTGTTTACAGTATCCAGTGGTTTTACCTGAGAAAGTTGCAGCTCTCTCTGTTTATGGCCTGGCTTGACTCTCCCTAATGCGGCGAGAGAGGACAGGTTGGGGTCTTAACAGCCTGCGAAATAAATAAACGACCTAATCTAGTCAGTTAATCCGATGGAACTATGCCCACTGCAGTCAAATAATCCAGAAAGGCACTCAGGTTTGTGATACTAATACGCAAGAGACATGGTACCATCCGTCAAACAAAACTTTATTATTGACCACAAATAATGACGGTATAACAAGAGCCGCTGGCCACACATTCACATGTACAAAACCACCCTGATTCACATATGCACAGTGCACACACATCCACAAACACATGCACGTGAGGATCCCAGGGGGTGCACAGCACATACACAACACACTGAAAGGGGACACCACGCCCCGAAGGGCCCAACCTCAACCACTTAGTGCCTCGGCTCCTGTGGGACAAAGGAGGGAAAAGACAATTAGTTAGACCCCACAGAAAAAATATATATACATTATTTGTGTATGTACAAATGCTCACACATCCTGGACACACCAATTAACCTACATATAAAAATCAGTTTGGTGACAAGAAAATATATAAAATTGGTACCATAGTGGCTTACATACCTGGCAATCAGCGTTTATTAGGGCCAGAGTGCACAAGGGTGAGTCGGGTGATGCCGGCTATTGTCAGTGATCACCTAAGATCAAAACACCTTCTTAATAATAACAGTAAACAGTAACTTTAAAATATCAGGGCAGGGGATTGTGGGACGTGACTGGACTGAATGTTACGCCTGGGGAGTATTGAACAACTCATGACTGTTCATTTAAATTTGTGAGCTTTAGGTACGCTTAACGCATTGGAAATACTACATCACAATCATAGAGAAAGTTTCTTGGATCTGCCCCTTTAACCAGATTCACATCTACATTTCTTCCATGGTCCTCTCTCCAGTTTGATGCAAATTGGTTTTGACCAGTACTTTATCTTGTTGACAATTAAACAAAATACATCTACAAACAGAAATGGGTGAAAACACTTCCTCCTGGATGGATGCAATTACATTAAGTGTTGTGTGGCTTGTCTCAGAAATATTTTCTCGGGAAATTTTGTCTCTGCGTTTTTCATCTGGGCCAGCACAGCACTCCGCACACAGTATACAGGCCACAGAGCAGTGGGTCTTCTTGGTGTAGGGTTAAAGTACCTTGCTCAAGGGCACAAGGCGGAGTCTTCGATAATTGGCTGGGATTCCTCCTCTGTTGCTTGGACGGCAGTTGGGGGTTGCGGTGGCCTCGAACCAGCAACCTTCTGGTCGAATGTCGGTCTCCCTCACAGCCTCTCCAATATAATGTTAATATATATTACAGGTACATACCTGGGAATTAATCAAAATGTTTTATATGCCTATCTGCATAAAATATACAAGGATCATTCATCATTATTCAACATAATAATGTGACCTTTTTTTTGGTTGATGACCTGTGTGATCTATATCCATGTCATCACTTGTGTCTGCAGTTTCAATCCTGAAACCTGCTGGCATCCATTCAGTGCTGTGAAACTAGTCTTTGCTTTTTTTTTTATTCCACTTCTGAAAGTGTGAGCTTTCAGGATGGTACTATCTCAGCCATTCCTTGTCTGTGTGTGTGTGTGTGTGTCTGTCAAGTTATCATTGAATGTAGAACAGACTGGCATTTGTTCTTCTCAAGCACAGCCAAGATACTCTGGGTGATCTCTTTATGTATGTGGAACTTGTATGCGACTCTTGTTTCAGAAGCATTATTTATGGTGTCAAAGGACGATATTGTTAATATATTTATCATTATATTATTATCATGATATTAGCAGTGATTTGTGCCAGCAATAAACCATGAGACACAATACAAGATATCCAATATTCATTGAGGAGAGACAGATGAAAAAGAGCAACAGAGTCTCAGATTGTATTGACTAACAATCCCTACGGTATTGACCCAAATTAGTCTACTAGTCAGTCAGAGTCACTAGTGATCTGCTTCTCATCGGATTAAAAGGCTTCTTGAAGAACCCACTTGGATGGAAGGTCTTCAAGAATCTTTCACTAGTCCAGTTGCCTACTTGAACCACTCCTGATGATACCCTGGCCTTGATGACTGAGAACCTTCACAGACAAATCATTTGATAAGTTTCCCCAAAAGTTAGAAATGACTGTCTTAAGAACAGTATTGAGATCACAGTGATAAACAAATCTATAGCTCAATCTTTAAATGTTTTATGTTTAAATTCATACATTATTATTATTTTTATTTCTCCAAGACTGATCATTTTATTATAAACATATGGCATATTTATTGTCTACTCACTTCCGCTAGATTGTACATAGAGTAAATAATATGTTTAAATATTGAATTACTCAAATACATCAATATGAGCGTTTTACGTTTTGAAGATTTGTTTTTTATTTTCTCTTAATTTACGTCTTTCACATTGCACTGTACTGCACCAAGTTATGTCCTGTGTACATCGTACAATTGGCACATATTAGATTTATTAAGATTCTGATTCTGATGAACTTCAGTCTGGCTGTGGTGACTAGAGGAGTTCTGCACTGTCTCACCACAGGAACTAACTTATCAAAAGTAAGCGACAGATCCGTGCTGAGTCGAGCTAATCCTTTGTTATTTTATCGAAACATGGGGTGGCCATTCCAGAGGTGCAGTTGTTATAATGAATTTTACAGTTTATGGTTCTTGCACAACAAATGGCTCAGTCATGCATACAGTCCAGTATTCTCCCTCTTTCTACAATCACTCCCTTACTTTATTCACACATACACGCACACACGCATGGACACACACACACACACACTGTTAGGTGTTTGTGTTTGCCGACCTCTGTGCAGAGGTTGTCCCTGTACACATACTCACTAAGATTATGCAAACTACTTCAACTAAACTTTTTGTTAGTCCTAAAAAGCTCGGATTCTCCATACATCACTCTCATCAGCCAGGAAACATGCAGCCAGTTTCGGCAGGGCTGCGATTTTCGGTCCATTATTGTGTGCTTAGCCCTAGATCCTTCCTTCCTGCAGCCCTCTGCCAGAGATGTTACCAAAACCTTTATTCCTCATTCCCTACCCACAATATATGCTACTAAATAGACTGCAGGGAATCTGGTTCACAGACATCTGTGAAAAGTGTCTATACAAATACAACTTAATTTGATTTACCAATGTTTTGTTTTTGATGCGGGGAAACATATTGACCTGGACGGAGGGCAGAGATACTTTTAATTTCCTCTTAACTATCCTCACTATAGGTGAGGCATGTTTGTATGTAACAATTGCCTTGTGGTTTCCAAACCATGTAATAAATCAACTTCCCACAACACTTTGCACGAGTTAACTCTGAATGGGGTCCTAAGCCTAACCTCAGCCAAGTTCATGTGTTGATTAGAGATTTGAGCTATGCATAACAATCATTGCACATATCAGGGTGGTAGGTGTCCTTGTCAGGATACATTAGGTATATGACTAGCTGAGCTGTCTTGAGATGCAATCTATCTGTGGCGGCCAGTAGTCTAGAGGGGCTAGATGCATTACCCAATCATGATCCAAAAAGCCAGACAACACAAACTTGGGAATTTTAACCAAGGAAATATAAACAGGGTTCAACCACTAAAATCCTTAAGGCACTCAGGTTTACTGAGAGGCAGGAGATGAGTTTCCAATCAGTTACAATCAATATTTTTATTTAACAAAGGTTCAAATGTTAAAATGCAATAAAACACAGTCACATTGGACATGAAAACTTAACACGGAAAATAAGCAGGAGCTGGCTGAGGCTTACCAATGGGGCATTGGTCGAGGGATGTGAGGGATCCCAACATAAACTAAGTCAACCCAGTCACATGTTAGTACTTCACACACACACTGGAGGAAATCAAAACCCGGGGGAGCACAGCACACAAAAAGGGGGAAGCCACCACCAAGGACACCAGTGCCACCACCTTTGCCTCTCAGCAATTGAGAGAAAAACACATTCAAGGGAAACACATTCAATAAGGTTAAACTTAAAGGAAAACAAACAACAAACAGAAAAACATAGTATATCCAAGGCTAAATTAATAGGATAAACGTAAAGCACCACAAGCCCAAAACTACATATCATAAGAAGTGGATTGCCAGAGGGGAAAGGTGGCCTAGTGGTGAGGGAGACAGGCATCGGACCAGAGGGCCAGTCGAGGCGGTCTCCCTCTGGAAGGATGCACAAATCCCCACAACTAACAAAAGAGACGCCACCTCTAATGCCCTTGAGCAAGGCACTAACCCCATCTGCTCCCCGGACGCTCTCGGCTGTCCCCTACTCTGCGCCTCAGCTGTGTGTTTGCATGTACATGTTTGTGTGCGATGATGCGCAATTCTAATTCTAATTAGGAAAGGGCTCAAAGCTTTGCGAAGTCATATGTATAGAAGTCATACATCATTCGTCATCATTTTAAGGCAGTAAGGGAATTGCCTCATCACTGGACACGCTCTAGCAGAGTGGGTATGTGCACTCCCATTTGCACTCTGAGTGCAAATGTGGTGTTTCCTATCTTAAGTGAGTCTCCACCAAGATTTTGATTTGTTTGTATTCACTGCAAAGACATATTTCTTCCTCTCAATAAATCAGATTGATGTTTATTACATTACTTTACCAACCTACCTAAAGGAAATGAAGGAATTGAAAAGCTATTTGCTGATATAAATCAAATATACTGTATAACGCAACTACTCACATGTTGAAAATGTGCAATGGCTAAATGACCCAAAACAATTATTTGCCTGTTTGAAAATCATTTAAAGATAGATGTCAGGTGTTAGCAACTTAGATTACAACATGGATTAGGCATCAAACAAAATGTTAGTGAACTCTGTATGAGTGGAATGACCTGATAACTATTGTAGGCATTTAGAGAGATACTGCCATCAGAGTAAAATTATATCATAGCCATGTCACACTAACATCTAGACATGAACCATTCCATTCCAGGAACGAATAGGCCACGGTAGTTGATGGGTAATTAAGATGAATTGGTTCTCATTGGGCAGAATAGTGTCCCAGCTACAAGTCAATGCCATATTCAGATCCCCTGGTATAAATGGGCAATCGATCAGTCTTCAAGGACAGGGGTGTGGTAGTAGCATAAACAAAGGTAACAGTATTAATAAAAGTAAAATCCTACAACTACTGCATGTTTTATGCATCATAAAACAAGAACGCATGGAACCAGGAATGCCAAAGAAGAGAAGCTTGCTAGTGAACTGTTATAACCTCATTGTGAGTCTATTGCCTGGAGGATGTAAAAAAAAATGTTAGTTCTAAGCTAAGAATAGGTTAACAATCCAGCTTGTTTAAGTGCTAAAATACATGTCTGCAAAATGCAGGTCAGCCAGGTTGTTCAACAGAAGAACTATAACAGCAATGCAACCAAAATTGAAAATGAAATATAAAATGGAGTTAGAACAAGGCCTGAATTATACATACATTTGGGTAGTGTTGCCAACTTGGCGACTTTATTGCTAAATCTGGCGAACCTGCACAAAGCCACTTTTCCTGTTCTTTTCTACTGTTTTACATTCCTAAAAGTTTCATAAGCAGAGAAAAGGGAGAAAAGACTGAACGACGGTGAGTTACTTAAACGTTACAGATTAATGATGATGTGATCTCCAACCAGCTGGTTCCACAGAAGAGAGGCCTAGTAACTTAAGGCTCAGGCTCCTATTGTACTCATAGATACTGTAGAGATATGATGGGGCCTGATTGAGTGCTTTACAAGTGAAAAGCAGGATTTTAAATTTCAGTCTGAATTATATATATTTTTTTTCTAGTTCCTGACAGTGCTTGTGTGGCAACACTAAATTGGAGGCTTTTCATGACTTTATTAGAATATTCATACAATAAAAAATGCAACATAATAGACGTGATAGATCAATGGACTCGTTTTTCAGCATCCTTTTGAGACACGATGTTTCTAATTGTCGTTGTAATACTCAAACGGAAGTAGACCTAAAGACTTGCATCAAATGACAGACATATCCTGGTCAAAAATAACTACTAAGTTCCATAAAATGGAACTGAAGGCCAAGGTAATGCTAATGCCATCCATAGTCAATATATAATCAGATAATGTTTATCTGAGGTGTTATGGTGTTAATAACGTGGAGTGGAAAATTGCTGCGACTCTTTCTCCTTTGCCTTTGTTTTTCTGTATGAGCATTAAGATGAGTAGGTGGTTTTGATTGCTTTAAACTAATTCATTCTTCTTGTTGCAGTTAGCTTTCACTGATGGTGAATTAATCAATATGATCAGCAGTAGGAATGTAAAATATTAAAAGTCGTTGGAGTGTTTAAGGGCGGGAAATGGATAAATGACCTGCTCATGTCTGTTATGTGTTTACACATTACATTCGGCAACACTATCAATAACAAGATGCAGGTTTCTCACTATAGAAAAAGAACATTCACACTGTAAAAATAAAACACATCATCAGGAGCAACACTCTAAGAAATGAATTACGATTTGATATAAAACAGTGCCTTCATACTGAGAATGTCAAGTTTGAAAGAAGCCATATCATCGAACTGAAATCAACCTTATGAAGACATTCAATGAGTGTTCCCATTTGCTTCCTGTCCCCGGATCCTGCACCTGTTTGTGTCACAGTCTTGACATTAGTTTTGTTCAATATGTCCTGGTTTCTTTCTGTCCACCAGTCAGCCTCCTGCCTTGAGTATTATTAACACACCTGCTCACCCTCCGCTCACACCTGCGTTTAATTCCCATTAGACCCACTTAGTTCACTTCCCTTTGTTCACTGCCTAATTGTCTTTGTGCTTAGTGCCATAGCTTTAAGGCGGTCTCTTGATTATGATTATGATCCTGATATTCTCAGAATTTGATTAGTTCATTCCGACACTCTTCCAGAGTTGTTAAACTTGTTGACCAGTTTAACACAAAGGACACTAAGACCCAAACAAGACACTCGAGACGGACCAATCAGGTGTGAAGAGGGGTCTGGACAAACGTGCCCAGCCCCAAACAAGGAGGTGACATGTCAGTGACCACCACCCACCTATAGTTTAAACCAATAGGAAATGTAACGTAAAAATAATGTTATGTTAATGTTTACACCATTATTTAATGCGTTGCGACACAACATACGTGGTTCTTCGTTCTTCGCTCTGAGGAGCATTATTTGATTGCTTTTCCTGCTGGACTGGATAAACCTTGATCAAGCTTTTTATTCTTTGTTTTTTGTAATAAACGTTTCCTAGTCTAGTAAAAACTAGTCTTGAGACTTCACCTCTAATGCCCTTGAACAAGGCACTTACCCCATCTGCTCCCCGGACGCGCTCAGCTGTCCACTGCTCTGTGGCCTTGCACGCGCCACAGATGGGTTAAATGCAGAATACACATTTCCCCTGTCCTGTGTGTTTGCATGTGCATGTTGTGTGGGAAGATGTGCAATTGTAATTCTAATCCTAAATAAGATTTTTACTAAGTAATTGCGCAAATGATGTTCAATTAATTAACAGTGTTCAAGTTATACAGTTGTATCGTTCAATATGGTTGGTGGTGTCCTTTAGTTTTTTTCATGTTGAGATCTTTTTTTTTGCTTAACGCTATGTTCTTCATTAACCTGACCTAGTTGCCAGGAACAAAACATTAGAAACATTAAATTCAATTTACTTCCAAAGCAAAATGATCTCATGAGCTCAGTTTTACGACAATGGAGTTAAAAAAAATCCATCAAGGCCTCAAACCTCTTCAAACCTCCCAAACATTAAGGTGTAACGCAAAGAAGTGAGAAAAAACAGTAATAGTGTCAATGCAGTAAACCACATTTTTCTCCCAGTACAAGACAGTCAAAGTCACGTGAATAAAACAAGAGTTGCAGCATGAGAGTGTGTGCAGCACACAGCTGACGGTTAACAGTGACAAAAGCCACCTGGATTAGGCACCTCCGTGTTATACAATTATGATCACATGTTTATGGTGACCTGTTTATGATGGACGGTCAGACCATATGTTTTAGAGAAGATTTGTTTAATCCTCTCAGAAGCTACAACTGGTGGCTTACATCCTGAAGCATTGCAGAATAAAGCAACTTGGCTTTAATTTGGTAATGTAAGCGGTATCACTTTGGATAGGCCTCTTATAGAAAGTTTACTACCAGAGTTTTTTTCTCATGTCATTTAGGGTCACATTTGACTTCATTTCTTACAGGTCAAAGTCATTGTGAATGAAACATGCCTAGCTGTTATATATACTAACTGCAAGCAAGATATTCAAATTCAAATTCAAGCGAGAAAATAATGATTTTTTGATGAGTAAAAAAAGGGAGTGTATAGTTTGTGGGGAAAAAACAACAGACAAGGCTGTTTTCTGATCATACATGGACACTATATATTATGAATATAGTCCTTTTATGTAGCAGAAACAGAAAGATATTTTGCAGTTAGAATTAGGTTAGGTTTTAGATTAGTTTGAGGTTTGATGTGAAAGATAGAACCAAAGCGTTCTCAGTCTGTTAGAGTAATGCAGGCCTGCCGAAGATGATGGTAATTATCTCAATGCTTTAAGTGACACTTACAGCTGAAAAATAAAGATTTAGCCATAACACAGGGGAGTGTGATACCAAAAGAGAGATATCACTATTTACAGTGTGATCTCAGCAGCCAGCCAGACACTAAATGACGGTTTGATGTTTGCGCTGACATCCACACACTGATATAATGAATGCTCTCAGGCTGGATGATAATACAGGACAGAGCTGATCGCACCGTCTCTCTGTAGGCTAAGGAAAATGTTAGATGAGAAAAAAGACTGTCTAACCCGACAACATAACAGCACAGATGCCAATACATTGACGGTAGTGTGTGTTCACTTTCATTAAGTAGTCATATTCGCCTGCGTATGGGAAAGCTAAATGCCGTCATGTAATTGCTTTCCCTACTCCCTTATCTATCCAAACAAAAAACGCACACGCACACATTCAAATGATCAAAATTGTGCCCTCTTTCCTCGTCAGCGTATCTCACCATTGCTGACTACAAATAACAGTGTAGAAAGGCATCATTAATAGGGAACAGAGAGCAGAGGAAACCACACTGAGGACAGATGTTTCCAACCATCACTGGTTGTAATTTGGACTCTAAACTCTATGGGGGAGTCTATTGTCTGAGAGGCCACTCCACTCAGGAAATCCATAAAAATCCCAACTCCAACAATCACTGTTCTAATAAAACTCATAGCTAAAAATAAAATAACCAGCATTTTTTTCAAACTTTATTTTTAAATGTTTTGCCTAAAATATTAAACTAAAAATATGGCCATGCCTACATAGAAAGCCAGAGAAGCAATCAATCTCTCTCCCTAACCGTCTTTGTTCCTCTCTTTTTCTCTCAGGAGTTATTCACTGGTTTAACATTCATTTAATCTTGATAAAAAACTGGCTCATGATTTGCAACACTCCACACACTAAATTTGAAAAAGCAGCAGACAATTGGAACATGTTTAGAATAAGTAGTGTATCAATGGGTGTTAAAACGAAACAAACCCAAATACCTAATCTGAATTGAAGGTCATGTATAGGCCTTGCTGCAAAAAGAGAGAAAGCCTTTCAAGTTCTGCTGGTAACTCCCTCTCTACATGAAGCATGAGGTTTCAGATTGTCTCCTCTACGTTCGGTAATAAACTCCCGTTAGATCATAGTGGTTGTGCATGTGCAAACACGCTCCTTTTCATCACTTCGCTCATGCTCCCTCTGCCCCTTCCCCTCCTCGCCTGCTATACTGTGTCACGTATACTACTCAGTGGCGCACTGCTGGCCGCTGGATGGCAGAGAAGAAGAGGAGTGCAATTTGGTGTTATTTTACAGCTGCAGACCAAAATACTGCAAGCTGCGATGTTTGGAGAAAATAAATAGGGTTTTGTGGCAACACCACAAATGTATGCAGACATCTAAAGACACGACCAAAAGACAACTGTTGTTAGTTGACATACTTATACAGCTGTGACACCAGAACAGCCATGGCGTCTACTCCTGGGACCGACAACCCAGCTGTGTCTCTACGCAGGTGTGGGCAGACTGTGGGAAGCTTTTTTTTGCTGTTTTCAATTCCACATCTGTTTGACAAGCCAGTTGCTCCAGGAGTGGCACTGGGCTGATCAGGTAGTCAACATGGCATTTGACACCACTGCTTCAAACACTGGCCATCTCACTGCAGCATGCATTGCGATACAAATATCACTGGGTCGACCACTGCTCTGGTCTGGGTGCTGGCACCATGTAGGGGAGGTTTTTCTCCCTCAAATTTGAGGTGTTGCGCTCACCAGAGGTTGCCTTATTTGCACGTCTGAGTGACAACTGGAACCTGCTGCCAAATTATGACAGTCTTCCACTGTCCTGCTACACACCTGGGCATGCGGAACAACCTTTCCTGGGTGAGCTGTGTGCTGATCTCTCTGCATGCGCTTCATCAGTGCTCTACTACAAGCTAAGGGACTCCCATGAGTTTGTGCAGCTTTGTCTTGTGTATCTTGGTGCAGCTGGAGCAGAGCACAATTCAAAGAACTTCCAACGACCAGAAGCACTACACAAAGCAGAATGGATGGCCAAGCTGCTCTATAGTCTCAAGCTGACCGAGATGGAGCATCATATTGCAACTCTTCCTCGGGCCACAATCACTAAGCCACAGCAGGTACAGAAGATTCATACATATACACAACATGGTGGCTGTTCTGTGACAAAGCTGTAGATGCAGCCTGGAATGACCCAACACTCTACCATCACCTGCATGCATACAAGTCGGTAAGTCGGTATTGGAACAAAATTAAACCCCAGACAGTTTCATATTTTGAAGTTAAAATTTAACATTGCATTTTGATGCAACTTAATCCATGCTGTGGTCTTCGTTAAAATTCAGTCCATCACTTGGTTGTCTGCTCAGTTATCGTTGAGCAAAGTGTGTAAACCTGTCAGTGTAGGTACTGCAGCTGCAGTTACAAAATCTTTGAAATGAGCCACAAAATAACCGTGTGTACAAGCAATTGTTCTGGTACCTAAATAAAACCTCTGAGTATGAATTCATATAGTCCAAAATCCAATATGACAGCACTTTGCAAAAGCATTGTAATCTAACCAACACACACCTTTAACCACCCCCACACACAAACACACACACACACACACACACACACACACACATACACTGCATGAACAGTTGGTGTGCCAGTTGAACAAAAGTAGCCTGTTTCGTGGTCTTTCAGGGACATCATAGGAGTTGGGCCCTGCTGGCTTCCCTCCAGACGGTAACACAGAATTGCTCCTCTGACCTCCTCTGTAACATTCCTGAAGGACATCCTGAAGACTAACAATGGCAGAGAACAAAGCTAGTCTGAGGTTCCCAAGCTTCCCACCATGCAACACTCGACTCGTTTTAGAGCAACACCCTCTGTCCCTTTCCGGCTTCAAACACATCTCCTCGAATGGTTCGGTCATCTGTTTGAGTATAAAGAAACCTGGAGGTGTTCTTCACGACTACTGTCCACTGAGGCATACAATAGCATAACTGAAGACTTATACAGAAACGGAATAGTTGGTATTAATTGTAGACTTATCAACTCAGCACACTCAAATCCAGCCTGTCAGCACGAAGGTTGCCTTTCCCGTGTTTCCTCTGCCTTTTGCCCAAAGTCAGCTGGGATTGATCCATTATCTAAACTGATAATAGATGGAGGAATGGACTTTCTGCTGGCAAAATTGCAGGAAACGTTTGTGGATTGTGAAGAAGTTAAAGGAAATGCATTGTTTGTCAACAAGTTAGTCAAGATGTATTAGTGGTGCTACTCAATAAAACAAATATTATATAAAAAACATTTCTCATCAAGTTATGAGGACATCTCGTTCTCTCAGGTCAGTGAATCAGTCGCAGCAAGGTTTTATTATAAACTGAGCTGGATACAGTTCCAGTTAATTGGCCGACTGTGATTTGTGAAAAAAAAATGTTTGGCTCACCTAAAAAGCAGCTTTTCTCTCTACTGTCACCAAGTATGTACTCATTATGTGTTTCCCTACAATACTGTAAGGAATTGAGATAACTGTTGGCCTTAAACTAATGTAATTGCATGCGTCTGCGCACGCAAAGTACATGTGACCATATGGTTCCTCCTGTGAGATTTGGAAACGTGACCTAACCTTGATGAATGATGTCTGTACACCACAGTTCACTGCGAGCTCACCGCACCACAGCCATCTGCTTCCGTTTGTCATACACACAACATAGATATTATCTCCTCTTGAAACATTCCAACTCTCAGCTTTGTTATCATTGCAGCAGAAGATTAGCCTTTGATTTTAACAGGATTCAGAGATATGCGATCATACCTAAAGGATTGATCGTTTAGCCTGGCAAGCAGCACAACTTGAAGGTAATTGTCCACCACTATGGCCCAGGCTGAAATATCTGATAGTTGATGGATTAAGATGCATCATACTGACTTTGGTAAATCTCTTTAAGTCATTGTCAGGTAACTTACATGTGAACATGGACTGAGTTGCCATCTCTTCCCATATACAGCCATCATCTTAGATCACCTGATTGTGTAAGTCATATAAAACATTTAAGTAAACAGACTTTGTGATAAGCATTTATATTGTAAAATAACCCAAAACTCACCTTTTGCAACATTTCATATTTTCAGATATTCAGTTGAACCTTAATAATAATATTGTTTTGATAATCTGCTAATAATAACTGTTGTGTTTGACTGATTTTGTTCCTAATCTGTCAGCCGTGTTTCTTGATCTCTGGCAATAATTGGTTTAGTCTACATTGTTATAATGAGAAAATGAAGAAAAAGTTATCAGTTATGATAAAATAAGTAATATAATATACATAACGGAAAAAAAAATGTAATAAAACTCCCTCCGACAAATTTGAAAAATGCACTTTGACTTGAGGGAATTACTTAACCTCATGATCTTCAAGAATTTTTTTTTAAAGGCGCTTGCTGTAATGCAGTGCAGCATCTGTTGCTGCTCTCTCGCGCACAGAAAGGTTCTGGATTTAATGGACTCTCCCTTATATTTATTTAACTTGACACATCTGCTCAAACAACCATGTTCAACAAAGATCTGACGAGAAAAAGAGATTGTTTATTGATGGAGAGAGCCATCTGCCCCGCCTGTGAGCTTTGTTATCTCCCAGCAGCTTTCAGAGGGGCCTCTGATATGACAATAATAACAGTAAGGTGAATCCTTTCACTCTGACTTTTAAAACAGTGGAGTTCTAGCACCATGCTGCTGCCCCCCACTGAATCAGCAGGTGCGCAGATGTACAGGAGAACAACAGCATAGACTCTACAGTAAGTCTAAGGCTGAACTGAAGAAGTGTATGCGCAGTGGGCTTTCAGAGAGGTAAAAAAAAAGATTAACAATACACCGTAAATCTTGGCAGCCATCAAGGACATTTTGTTATAGCGAAATGTAAATGCAAGCATAATTAACAAGTCATAATGTTGAGGGACTTGAATTCTAGTTTGATCATTCTTGTAACTGATAATCACAACTAACATCATCCAACGACATAGTTTTGTACATGGAAAAAGTGAGCTATGCTGCCTGCAAGATTATGAATTAACCGATTGAGGAGGCCTACATTATCTTCTTCCTCTTTTTCTCTTCTCACCCTGTTTCCATTAGCTGTTAATCTTTCACACTGTTTTTGTGACAGTAACGTTGTTTCATGTTTATAGTGATAAGCAAAAGTGAAATTCATTTCTCACTGATGCCTGTCAGTTGACATTTTAGATTTGGTTCAAACTTTAAACCGCTTTTCAAATCTATGTAGCAGTAATTTTAACAAATGATAAAATAGGTTAAAGACTGGTGGTGAAGTGAGAGAATATAAAGGTTTATTTCATTTTAACAAACTGGGCATGATGTTCTGAGTCATATGAGTATAGGAGCTTGCAGCTGCCAATGTCCACACTTAGCCATTCTCCTTATTCAAGCCTACATGTTCACATCTGAACTTTTCCTCAAACATGAATCACCTTTATAACTCTTCCCTCTTCCTCATTCACAGATGTTATGCTCCATCCACCCAGATATCACATTGTTTTATGGGTCCTATTGGATTTTTTAGTAAATTTCAATTGTTATCATTGGATAAGATCTGAAGAAATTCAGTTCCCCAGCCCCTGGCAGACAGACAGGATGTGACACCAAAGCAGTTCCATAAGAGTCACTCTGCATAATTTCCAATAATTAACAGAGCCCTATTGAAAAGTCACATGTTCTTTAAAACCCTCTTTCCACTACTCAAAAAAGGATACGATGCAGTCATTTTTTTTGCCATGTGTGTGTGTTACTCATATTCTGTATTGCTGCAAACCATACTGAGAAGTAGATAACTGAGCAGTAGGCATAGGCAGGAAGGATAAGAGAGTTATTTTTCTTCCTTCCAGGAGGGATAAGAGGGAAAGAAACAGACGGGCAGAAATGCAGCTAGTTTCCCCTCAGTGTTTTCACAGGGGGACTCTGATTCAGAGTCATCCCACATCCCTGTATCAAAACACACACACCCACCCACACACAAACACACACACCCACCCACACACAGACACACACACTTGTGGAAGAGGACCTCCTGAGTGTCCCACTGACCATATCACTTATAAATGACTCAGGTAGTGGAGCGTTTCCCACCAGTATTAACACAACCAAAATGGCTAAGATTTCAGTGGACAAGAGGATGATTCTCTGGGTACACTGTGTGGGAGATGGTGTTTTACTTTAATAGCCTGTGCTCTCTGTCTGGCAGGCTTCCAGTCCTCGGCATGCTCTCACACAATAACCAGAGGGGCCAACCAGTGGAGAAGCTGACAGACTGAACGGACTGATTTCTGTTTTTCCACAGAGCCCTCCCTGTCCATACCTCTACTCATACTGTTTACACTGTATCACTGTATATCACATCATGAGATAACCTGTATGTTCAAAGATGGTCTTCCTTTTCTTTCAAGATTTACTGCAGTTGGCATCTTTTAAGTCACATTAGCGCCTACTTTACCCCTCCACCTCTTTGTCACGCCGTTCTCCATGATCAACTTAAATCCTTTCAATGGGAACTGAAAAACTCCATCCTATATGGAAAGCCATGAGGTGTAATAATAAATTGTTTAACTCCAGATTCTAAAGAATTATCTCTCAAGCTTGGTGAATGTTAAATAACTATTTGTCTGATTTAACTTGCTCAGTAAGTGCATTTATATATCACTTTAAATTATTGATAAAAAAAAATGTAATTAGCCTGTAATTCAAAGGAATGTAACTCTAACTAGAAAGCTGAAAACTCATGATAAACCGCCAAACTATATTAGATGGACACAGCCCTGCACCAACCAGGATGTGCCTCGTCATGAGCACAGCCCACCTATAGATTAGACCAATAAGAAATGTATGCGCCACTATGTAATGCGCTGTGATGCAACATACAAGGCTCTTTGGTTGCGAGACCTGGCTTGGGACTCTTCAGTCCCCGCAAGAGTGGAATAAAGTTAAACATTTCAAAATTTCAAACATATCTGAACAAACCTTAACCAGCTTTCCATTAAAACCAGATACAGACTATGGACCATATATTTGAACCTTACTACTAGGTTCTGTTACTAATAGTAACTGTTATTACAGTTACTATTTGTTGCTGCTGTATTTCTTATGTAAAGTCATCCACAGCACAGTTGCATACATGTCCACTTAAGTGCTGGTCGGTGAGCCTGGCCCTGGGTCTGCTTTCTCAGCAGCCTGCATCACACCTTTGTTGTTGCAGGGTGTGTTTTTATTGAGTACAGAAGAATGTGCTGATGTCCTGAGGCTCCGGGGTCCACCATAATAACAGCCACATTCCTCCTGGCTACTGACCAGCAAGGGTGGAATGCAATTAGCACCTATTAGAGAGAGCCTGGAGGAGGCCTGTCAGCTCCACTGTCATACACAAGCAACTAGATTCGAATGAACAGACCTGCACAACACACCCAGACTGGTATTTATTTTGTGACAAACAATGACAACTTCAGCACGTTAAAAAAATCACTAACAATCACTATCAAAGTAAAGTCATTGTAGTTTAAATAAATAAATCATCCCTCCACCTGATCTTTTAAACATATCAAAATGGTGACTCATTAGATAATTGTAACTGCTTGTACTGAAACTGGAAAGCCATCACACAGATGTCTGTAAGGCTTCCTGAACCTCAGGGATGGATGCTCTACTCCGGTGAACATGGTGCGTACTGTCGGCGGGGGCCAATGGGGGGTTTGCTCGGCGTAGTTTGGACACCACTGATCTACATGGATGTAGACAATTGGACTTGCTTAGGTTTTATGTTTCAGTGATCATAACTTAAAAAAGGAGGGTCTACTACTCAGGGATGCTCACTTTAATAACACTGTAGGCCTACATGTCAAACGCAAGGCCAGGATGACTTTGCAAAGTGTAAACAGACACATGTACGAACCCAGAGCTCTCTCGTTTCGTTTCCCCGCTCCTCTTTCTAGCTCCCGCTCCCAGAACATCCACCCAATCAGAACACGCTTCCCCCACTAACGCACCCGGCATATGTCACTAGGACTGTGGATCAAAACAGTGATGATTTGCTTACAAACCGTACCTCGAACCATCAGAGTGCAATGTTGTACAAAAATATGTTTGCTTGTTTTTATTAATTTTGTCATACAAGATATTTTAGACACAATGATGAATGCTATGCTAATAAAGTAATGTCCTATTGGAGAAATATCACTCAGGTCAAAGTATTATTTTATAACTATATTTTCATTTTGCCTCTCTGGGGACCATCACCTTATCGTGGTGGAGAGGTTTGGGTGTTCCTATGAACCTGAGAGCTGTGCTGTCTGGAGCTAAATGCTCCTGGTAGGGTCTCCCATGGCAGATTGGTCTGAGGTGAGGAACCAGACCAAGAATGGTCCAAAAAGACTCTATGGAAGACAACAATAGAGGAAGAGAGACCCTGCCCGGAGGAAGCCCAAACGTGTCGTGCGGGTGAACCGGGAACGTCTGGAGGAGGCCCTTGTCCGTGATATCTTCAACTCACACCTCCGACAGAGCTTTTCTGGCATCCCTGTGGAGTTTGGGGATATTGAACATGAGTGGGCAGTATTCAAAGGATCCATTACTGAAGCTGCGGTTGGGAGTTGTGGTCTGAGGGTCTTGGGTGCTTCAAGGGGCGGTAACCCTCGGACGCCATGGTGGAAACAAATGTTTCTTAAAATATAGAACTACTACAGAACTGTCCCCAGACTAAAACCAGCACACTGCTGCCCCAATATTACATATCAACAAGAAAGAAAAGCCAGTATTAAATAGAAATGTGTTATTGGCACTGGCGACAGTTGGATGGGAAAGTGGTGTTGGTACGCGCAAGTACACAACCCTAACTATTATTATTACTTTCCAGAGCTTTCAAATGCTGCTTCATTGCAAACTGCTGAGCAGCATCAGATACACCTTCAAGCTCCTTGCATATGTCCATTTCAGTGAAGTGTATATCTTGAGTTGTGTTTTTTTAGTAGTGTGGACTTTGTTTGCAGCTCTCTCCTCCTCTTTCTCTCCTCCTCCTACTTACCCTCAATTTAACATCCTCAAGTGTCACCATGACCTTTACAGAGGTCACCACCCACCACACATGGACACGCACACACAGACAGACAATAATAATAAACAAAAACATGCAAATTAAATTAATCAGTGATTGAGTCGAACATGTCAGGTCATTGGCATTAGATTATATTGGATTATAAGTATGTGAACAGATTTTGACTTTGTAACAGTGTAATTGTTCCGTGTCATTTCATGGTTTAATTTGTCCCAGATTTTTTCTCAAGCCACAGTAAAGAAGCTATGTGGGCATAATTAGCATCATGCTGTGCCTGCCATGTCTCTAATTGTGCACACTTTACCCTCCTGAAAAGAACATATGTTCACACGATCTGTTATATTAAAAGTGCTGACATTTTCACAATTCATTGCAGCCTTAGAAACTATTTATTGTCATTTACTTTTTTTCACCAATAACAGGAGCGGAGTTTATAAGATCAAAATATAGGGATTATGCCAGTGTACTTCCTCTCAGACAAGAGAGTCCTGTAAGTTGATAAACATTAAGCCTGTAATTAGTTTTCTCAGAACATACTGTTTGTATGGTTTGAACTGATCCAACTTTTTTATTTAGAATAAAACTTTTCTGGTGTTTTTTATAGCACAACATAATTTTGGGGTTCTGACAAGAGACACTCCTCCACCAGCCAAATACACATATCTTATAAACTATACTTATCCAAGCCAAATATAATGAATTCATTATGATATCACCAGGGTTATTTTCTTTGACTTGACAAAGCACTTTATAGAGCCGTTTTAATAGGTTGAGCAGATGAGTAAACTTGTTTTCATGTGTGAAATTGGAGCAGTTCCACAATAATGTCTGATAATCAGTCAAAGATTCAGTTAGATCTCCTCCTGGATAACACCACCATCTAAAACCTCAGTGCCCATGTACTTCAATTATGTTTGTTATGTATCAGAGGAAAAAAGTGATAAACAACCATTTTTCATCTCCGCCATGCTATAATATAAAGTTTAATACGCATTCAAATTGCACCATTTATGTGTCTGTGTTGTACAATGTTTGTTATTGACTAAGCTTTCAATATAAATCCTATTTATTCACCCTTGTAGTCTTTACCCCACCTACAGCAATGTTATCTTCATATGATAAAATATCCAGATCCAGATTTCTTTTTTATTTAAACAGCATTTACAGAGTTCTCTCTGCGGACATTACAGGGAAACTTTAACGAAGTAATAGCCTGTTAAGAGCTTTGAGTCACATGCTGTGAGAAGCTGTTGTTGCTGTCTTTCTTTCTAGTGCAATTATGGAGCAGACAGGCTGACTACAGAAATGTTGGTGTGTTCATGAAATGTAGGTACCATGTTAGGAAGCCATTATATGGCATCGCTTCGCCCAATCATGTTCACGGTGAGTCAGCATTTTACAAGCCTCCAGCCAATAGAACATATAATTGTCAGTGTTAGAAAGAGTCTTTTTGCTTCTTTTACATCCGACCATCATTTTGGGTCCATCTCTCCTGCCTGTTCAGGTTTGTGAACAGCCGGATTGTCCCTGTTATGCTCTTTTTATTCAGTACTGTACAGAATGTCAAAACACATGATTTCTCTATCATAATTTCTTTTTTCAAACAACCTTCTATCTATGTTTTGCTAATAATGATTGTTCATTGTCAGAATGTGGATGTAGTGTAACATCAAGTGCGATTCAAAGTAGGCAACTAGACTGGTTGAAGAAGTTTTCACCTCTCATCAGGCTTCTTCGGTTCTAACGAGCTGCTGGAAAAGTTCAGGTATTTGTCCTCTGTGAGATGAATAGCTAATCAGAGGATGAGTACCTAATTAGAGGACCATTGTGTTAAACTTGCAGGTCGTTGGCCAACTGGCCCAGATTCAGGTTATGGTTTTCGTCTGAGTCTAGGTGTAAATGAGGGTCATTCCCTCCAACTACTGCAGGAATATGAGAAAACTTGCCGACCACAGGAACCACCTACGTTTCAGCCTAACAACAGCCTACGCACCTGGTCAAGTCAGCTTTATTGACAAGTCACAGCACTCACAGCACTTAAAGGTTAAATTAAGGCAGATGCAGAAGTTTCAGAGATTACAGCCCCGGTTCAGAACTGCACAGCCCACAGAAGAACTGACCTGGAGTTGAAAAGACAACAATGCTCCACAACCAGACCTTCATGACAAATGGGTGAAACATTTATCTGACAGGATTCTCACCCCATCAGAAACAGAGGTCCTAGCTAGAGGACTAAATGTTGCAGTCACGCCAAAACAGAAGCCAATAGTTGACCTCATCACTGCCACAGAGTCAGCTATCAGGAACAACCGCTTAAGCAGCCCTGAAGCAGAACAACTGAGGCTGAAGGTGTCTGCCACCCTGGCCGGCGCAAAACCACCACCTTCCAACCTCACCGCACAGGAGAGCAGGGCACTTACATCGCTTCAGAAAGACCAGAGCGTCACCATCTTGCTGGCCGACAAAGGAAGATGCACAGTGGTATTAAACACAACAGACTACCATGTCAAGGTGAGTGGCCTTCAGAGTGACACAGTCACATATGATACCCTGGAGAGAGACCCCACCAGTGGCTACAAAAAGAAGGTTATCACCTGCCTGCCTAGAGAAAGACAAGGTTATAGATTGACAACAGTACTTCAGACTTTACCCAGGGGACACCATTCCATGCATCTATGGACTTCCCAAGATTCACAAGGAAGGAGCCCCACTCAGACCGATCATCAGCAGCATAAATTCTGTTACCTACAAAATTGCTAAACATCTTGCCACAATACTAGCCCTTCTGGTTGGTAACACAGAACACCACATAACGAATTCACAGGAGTTTGCCGACAAAAAAAAGGACTTAAAGTTAGCCTCAGACAATGATGTCCTATGATGTTACTTCTCTGTTCACGTGCATCCTGTCAAGTGAGTTGAGAGTCCCTCACAGCCATCAGTGAGTACAGGGCCTTCTGACAGGCCTTAGAGGGAATTAAGTTGTTACACACACACAGAGCACACACACTTCTGCTAATTCTAATCAAAAGAAAAATGTGATTGAAACTATAAAATGTAGTAATGAATATATTGAAAAATGTATATGAATGATTGATATGATGATTACATATAAATAAGATACAAATGATTGTATTATTATACTATTGTTGTAACTCAATGGTATATATTTTGAGTTGTGATGAAGGAGGAGTGGTTTGTAAGTTTGATTAACAAAATGGATGATCAAGAATATAATAAGATGATGATGATTCAGAATCATGAGTTGCTGTATCGGACATTGGGCAATAATGGAACTTACCAGAGCCATAATATGGGGAAGTGCAGTTTAGTGCAGAGACACACGAACTATCAAACTATGCGCACACATTTTCGTGAACCACTGAATACAGAACTTTATAGACTTGGGCTATCGAATCGACCACTTCAGAAGATAGTCTACAGACTTTGTTCAGATTTAGAGACGGAGTTTCAAGATTGACAGCAGCTGTTATTGAGAAGATTGTACAATGGGAAGATTAGCCATTACTCCAACCAGCTATGGATACTAATTTGGACACTGAAACTATTCGTCTCTGCCCGCAACATGGATCGGGTATCCTGAAAGCTTATCCGCTTTTGGACAAGATCGTGGAGGCTTACGCAAGGTTTCCTGATCAGCGGCAAAGGAAACGCAGCACAGCCAGCTGCCTTCCCCTCGGTTTCTCGCTCTTTCAACAATGACCATTGGACTGAACAGCCTCATCACAAATCAAACCGGTTTTATCTTTTCATCATTTTTTTATCATTTTATTATTTTTGTCATTTATCCATTATCAACAATCCAACAATTGAAAATAATCAATTTGGGCTGTATGCTTTGCCCTACATGAAGTAAAATAAAAAAAACATTTGCAATTAAAGATCAAGTTCTGGAGATCAGTTCTATTACATCATCAGAGCTATATAGTGTGTGTATCATCTTTTACGGTTCCTATAGGTTGCTTTAGCCAACTAAAAATTAAACAGACCCTTGGGCCTAGTTTTCCAAGACACTAAACCATTACCTAGCAATTACCAAGTGCACAGATCGTTTAGAGGAGAGCCGCCAACGGGCGTGGCCGGTATTAGTATCAGGTTCAGGCTACACGACCTGGGTGCTATATCGAAGCAAGCAGGGTAGACGTCTGGTTATAAGGCAGTGAGAGTCTAGGCGAGTCTCCTCAACAGCAGCTTAATTAGCTCTGGAATATCCTTATTCGGGTGATACCCATTGGGATTGAGAGTTCGGACCCTGTAAATGGAGAACTGGAAGATACCTCCTGAGAAGAGGATATCTCAACCCGCGGATCAACAATCCCCACCACCGAAGCAGTGAGCATGACCAAGAAAAGACTTCTACAGGACACCACCCTTCTTGACAGAACCAAACTCACCCCGGAACACATATGCACTCTGCTTGACCTTTGCCTGACCACAACTCATTTCCAGTTTAACGAATGCTTTTACAGACAGAAACACGGATGTGCCACATGCTCACCAGTTTCTCCCATCGTGGCTAACCTCTACATGGAGGAGGTGGAAAGCAGAGCCCTGTCCTCGTTTACAGGAATTGCTCCCACCCACTGGTTCACGTATGTGGACGACACCTGGGTCAAAATCAAGACCCAGGAAGTTGAAGCTTTGTCCGCATCAACAATGTGGACAACAACATCAAGTTCACCCGTGAAGATGTGAGAGGAAACAGCTTGGCCTACTTGGACTGTGCAGTACACATCCAAAAAGACAGAAGCCTCAACAGAAGAGTCTACAGTTCATCTACATCTGAAGAACAGTAGACACTCATTTGAGGATGAAAACTTTCACATTCTGGCCAGAGAAGACAGATGGTTTGAAAAAGGAGTCAAAGAATCCATCTTTGCTAGCACAGAGAAACCATCACTGAACAGAGGTGGAGGTTTCAGACACCATCTTTCAGCCACTTACAATGCTGTCTTTCATTCTCTCCCCAGGAAGGTAAACAAGAACAACAACTCAAAGAAAATCTCAGGTGAAACTAATGACCCTCATTTACACCTAGACTCAGACAAAACCCATAACCTGAGTCTATCATCAACCTATTGAAAACCTATTGAAAACTCAATTGCATTTCATTGTTTAGTTTTTTTGACACCATGGCAAAAAGCAATCCTAGCTTAATGTGGACACTGGAGACCTGGTCTTAATGCAATCAGATCCAAAATCCAATTAGCATGGTGTCATGCCCTGCCTGCCGCCTGCACTCACAGGTGTTCCAGCTTCTGTGTGATTGCCTGATTACCTCCCAGTATATTTAAACCCCAGTAATCAGTTTGCCAGTTGCCAGTTTGTCCATTTCCCTCGTGCTTAGCATCCCAACATTTCTCATAGTGATTTGTCCTAGTGTTTTGACCCTTACCTGTTCCTGAATTCCAAAACCTGCCTACTGACTCTGTATCCTTGCAATCGTTCCCAGTGTGTAGCGACCCCTACCTGTTCCTGGGTTCTGAGCTCTGCCTGCTAACTTTGTAAAATGCTGAGGAGTTGTGCACTTGAGTTGTCCACCCTCCCTGACAGTATGAACTGGCCACAGATGGACACATCCGACTCCACAAAGGTGAGCTCTGCCCTAAAGATTCACGGTGAGAGGCTGCACCAATAGGAGAGTTAAATTAACGTTTTCATTTACATAATGTAGTTGATATCTGCAAATGTTTCCATTGCTGGCTTCCCTCAAAGCTCTCAGAGTGCATCTGGACACATGTTTTCATACAAGGCCGAGCAGACACAGTGTGTTTCCCTTCTTACTTTGAAATTTCAATGATGCGAAATGTTTGTAAAGAACAAAGAGCGGTTAACTGTTGTGTTGTTACACATCTGTAATATGGACGATATCTCATAGTGACCCGTACATGCGCAAAGCACTCTTCTTTCAGAGACTCAAAAAGTCTGCATGTCCTGCCACAGTGCCTTCACACTGTAGTCTGGTCAATGCAAATGAGGAATAGATGTAAGTTAGGTGCTTTGGGTCTCCCTGAACTGAAGGGAAAAAAGCTCTGGTCCTTGACACAGCTTTTAAAGCATGGATCCTCAAAGTCCAGATTCCGGTCCGGATCCAGACAGAACCACAACTGTCTCCGGACCCAGAGCAAATACATACTTTTCATATGTAATATGTATTGTATCTGCAAGACATCACTGCAACGCAACAAGTCCAAATGATCTGCTTTTTCCTCGGCAAGCAGCGCTCACACCATTGCATACAGTGCCATGTCATCTCCATGAGTTTTTTTTTTTTTTTTTACTTTATTTACACAGTCGTACATACAGCTGATAGGTGAAGATTGAGTGACGACAGTGCAGCATCTTTTGCAGGTAGCTAGCTAGTAGCCAATTTAAGAACGGGAAGCAACCAAAAGACACCATTGATTTGAAGTTGCCTGCTTTCTCCACTGCAAGCAATGTGGCTCCATACAATGGAGTTAAAAAAAACTTGCACTGAAAGAGGCTGAATGTGGCGCTCCCGCCTTCTGGACAAAGATGGTTATTGCAGCTAATTTCGCATTCCTGCACAAGCTGGCACTTCACATTCTCCCAAAGTTTGGCTCAAGCGACAGCTGTGAGTCTGCATTCTCAACATTGAACATAGTACTGCAGCCGAGTCACCAATGAACACTTGCATCAGTGCCTCCGCCTGGCTATCACGCCCTTTGTGCCAAAGTTGAAAGTCCTGGCAACAGACCAAAGGTGCCACTTCTCACATTAATGGGCGGAAGGGATGTGGAAATAGTGATTTGTGGTTCCATAATATAATTGTTACCTTGACCAACTTTATTAAAAGGACCTTTGTCATATTGAAAAAAGAAATGTTGTGGACCTTTACGATTTGTATTTGAGTACCCCTGATTTAAGGTCTTACAAATGGGCAGGTGGATGAAATAAGTTGTGGTAGTGATATTATGTTTTTCTTATTTGTGCTGTCCTGTCTTCGAGTGGTAATTAAAACCCCCTTTTTAGTGAACCGGATCATTTGGCCAGGCTGTTCTTACTTGCCGTGCTCCCGTGTGAGTTGACTTTTTAAATCTAACCTTTAAAAAAATGAAACATGGCATTCATTGATCGTCTACTATAACTATATATATTCACTATACTTCCCACATCAGGTACTTGATTTAAAAGAGATGGTTGACGTTCACTATACTTTCAATAACATTTTATATAAATCTTTATTGATGGTCTCCTTTGCTATGTTTCACCTCATCAATATTTGACATTGAACATAGTACTGCAGCCGAGTCACCAATGAACACTTGCATCAGTGCCTCCGCCTGGCTATCACGCCCTTTGTGCCAAAGTTGAAAGTCCTGGCAACAGACCAAAGGTGCCACTTCTCACATTAATGGGCGGAAGGGATGTGAAAATAGTGATTTGTGGTTCCATAATATAATTGTTACCTTGACCAACTTTATTAAAAGGACCTTTGTCATATTGAAAAAAGAAATGTTGTGGACCTTTACGATTTGTATTTGAGTACCCCTGATTTAAGGTCTTACAAATGGGCAGGTGTATGAAATAAGTTGTGGTAGTGATATTATATTTTTCTTATTTGTGCTGTCCTGTCTTCGAGTGGTAATTAAAACCCCCTTTTTAGTGAACCGGATCATTTGGCTAGGCTGTTCTTACTTGCGATGCTCCCGTGTGAGTTGACTTTTTAAATCTAACCTTTAAAAAAATGAAACATGGCATTCATTGATCGTCTACTATAACTATATATATTCACTATACCTCCCACATCATGTACTTGATTTAAAAGAGATGGTTGATGTTCACTATACTTTCAATAACATTTGATATCAATCTTTATTGATGGTCTCCTTTGCTATGTTAAAGTATTTTATAGTACAAAATGGAAAAATTATTATCTCAGTGTGGTGACCCCAAGATGTTCTTTGAGTGACCCATTGCCAATGCCATAAAAACAAATTTTATTCTAAATGATCAATATTTACTGTATCTTCATTGATTGTTGACTGAAGCAAATAGGTCTTCTCATCCAACTTGTATAACATATTTTAGAGGCATATCATGACCAACAGACTCAAATAGAAGATAAAGGCAGGTTATTTAGGACTTTTATTATTTTTATATTTTTAAGATTGAGTAAAATTAACTTAAAATAATAATGTTCTAGATCATGGAAAGTCATCCACCTCTCTTTGATCAAAAATGAACATCAATCTATCAAGTTATATTAGGATATGACATATTTTTGACACATAAAGTAGCTAATTACTGTGTCCATCTGCACTAAGAGCAGAGGTTTTACACACACGTGCATGGGCACACACATATACACACCATATGTAACAGCTCAGCGCCTTGGCTTTCCAGTCATGTCTGAAAGCACAGACAGTAGTAAATGTGACACACTGCTCAGAGTTGTTAAAGAAATTAGTTAATCTCCAGGTAGGCTTCACTCAGTCATCTGTGAAGAAGTTAGATGTTGCTGAAACAAAGAGGCCGCCAACAGGGATTATGTTTTCATGCTATGGAAGGCAGATGCTAACTGCTCAGCATGTGTGTGCTTTTTTGTTCTTTTGTGTGTGTGTTGTGTTTGTTAGAGCGGCATCTATGCTCAGAGATTGAAAACAATGAAAACTGGAAGAAGAGCTACTGAACAAGTAGAAAGAGAGAGAAAGGGTGGAACTGAACTACTGCAGATTGTATAAGTCTAGAGAGTGAAACCCAGTCACACCACATTTAGACGGACACAGTGACATGAAAACTCGTCAGAGAGGAGCAGGGAGTCACACACTGGTCGGCCTTCAAATGTTATTATGAATCCTTTAAAAAGCGGCAGCCATGCTGGTATCTCCACAAGAATGCCTTGTGCACACTAAGACTGACACACAATGACAATGCCACTTTGCTAATGTTTAACAGGTATTTGACATGTTCGTGTTTATCATATTAGTTCAGGATGTTAACATTCGATGACGGTGACACTTGTTTTTAATTGATGGGAGATTTTATGTCCCCTTTCAGGATGCTCTCTGGATGAAGCACAGAGGACTCTGCTGATTACCCACCAACAGACACATGTGGAGGATGATCATCTTCCTGTTTAGTCTTGTATGATCATCGCACTGGACTCTTTGATCACCTGTAATCTGAGTAGCCATACTGGAAAAGCACGGGAGCTTATAAGAAGTAAATCTGATTTACACTGCAATGCTGCTTTGATCTTTTTTTAAGATTATTTCGTCTAGTACTTTTGAATATTCATGCAATGTTTAGTTTGTTATTTATAATCAGGTTTATGTTATATATTTATTTTTTTATGTTATCATTTATATAACTATATATGAACGTTACTCTGATAACGGTTTAGGTTTAAGAAGGGCGAGTTGTTTATATGCCAAACCTTGTGTCTTCTATCAATAGCATCACTACAACCATGACACTGTAAGAACACATTAACGCATAGTCTCACGTGAAATAATCTGTTTGATACCCATTAAATTTACCACGGTTAAACCCTGGAATGCTTAAGCCACGTAGTCTAATTTTATCTGTGTTATGCCTCGTTTGTTACCAGCCCATGGAGTTGCGTTGAACTGCTGTTGTTAGCTGGTGTTAGCTGGTATTCGGATGCCTTTGCGATCCTTGCTGTGCTGTTTCGGTGCAGAAGGAAATCTGGTTGCTCTTAGCTTTTCTAGGGGAGTAGCTGTCTTGTCCATGAACCACAACCCAACCCAAAAGAACCCACAATGCATACGCATACATAGGTCTCAAATTCCATTGCCATGGCCTTAAAATAGCACATTTGAAAGCATGTGCCTAAGACCTTCAGAATTGAGGAATAAAGGAATATCTTATCTCATCTTATTAACAATAAAATAAAACAATTATTTGGGATGGACAATTTTGCTTAAATATTTCTTCTCATAGAAGGAAACTACATGACAATCAAATACTTGTGATGGATGGGGGAATAAAGACTCTCTCATAAGATTCCTCTTGCTAAAAGCATTTAACAGTGGTCTACAATTGGGATAAAATTGCAACATCCTCTGTCCTCAACCCAACAGAGGAATGTTGCAGCATATACAATGTGTGTGTAGCTAAGGTATCAAAAAACCGATAAGGATAGTCGATTAGAAAATGAAAGAAAGAATGGGTTAATGAGTTAACTCTGAGCAGGACAACATCAGCATTACCCAGCATGGGTTCTGTGAGGCTCCAGTGGAAATGCATGTCATCACAGCTTGGCGTGGATTGGTTTGATTAAAGCAGTCTAAATTGTGCCAGTGGAAAAAACTGCCTAACAACATTTAATGAGGCGGGGCCTCAGAATGCAACATCTCAATGCAAATATGAACTCCTAACTTTTACATTTCTCTTGCTTAAACAAACAGGGCATAGTGTGTGTTTGAATGAACACTAAAACAAGACATGCAGTTTTGGACTGTTTAATCCAAGCTTCCTGTGTTGCACATTCTACATCGAAACACACCATTGCATGCATAGTTTATTCTTTTCCTCTCCAAAAGTCCTCATGTAACTTGTATCTCTGACTTCAGAACCACAGGATCCAGAACTGTCACTTCTATTTCTACTTGTCAATGAGGCAATTATTTACTATCAGCATTATTGTTTTTATCAGTAATACTATTTTTAACATACACACTTACTTTTGCTGTTTTGTTATTAATACAATTATTTCATCTTCATAATATGACTCTAATTATTTTTCATATAACACAACAAGTCAGCCAGGAACAAAACTGTTCATTGTACCTTGTACCTTGTTCCTTATCTCTCCCTGTTTCTCTCAACCCACCCAAAATTAAAGGGACACTTTTTTCACTTCAATTTTAGACTTCAGTTTGTCCTCCCACATGAAATCATAGCTTATAAAGTACCCATAAACATTGCAGTTTTTAAACCTCTGCTTGAAAAACATACTGTTTAGGAGCATCTGGGAAGACTTTAACTAGCTATATACTTATAGACTTGTATCGCATTGGCTCAGGTGAGCCCCAAGCTCTCCTTTAGTCTTGCTGCTTCAGGCCTAGACTGCTGGAATACCCCTTAAGATGCACTGTGCTCTGCTCTCTAACCACTATTTGCGGGTTTTCTTCAGGTACTCTCGCTTCCTGCCTCATTCCGAAGAGAAGCAGAAGGGGGTAATGTTAAACCCATCTCTTGCCAAATGACAGCTGGAAATAGCTTTAGCTTACCCTCAATCAGTTAAGTGGTAGATGGAGGGATAACAATGATAGCTATTAATTACAGTAGGAATTATATTTTTAACTATTGTAGTTACTTAGTCTTATCATATTATTCACTTATTTAACAGCTAAACAGCTGATAGTGTAGTGTCTGAATCATTATATTTACTTTTGTTCAAAACAACTTCATTGTTCAAAACGGTCAGGATTTCAATAAGTCTGTGAAAGGTATAAAACTGTGTGCCTAACTTCATTCGGGGTGAGACAGCCATTCGGCTTCATGTCCTCCCAGGCTATCCATGGCAAGCCTGTTTGATGCTGTTACTTTGTTATAATAAACGTATTGTTAACCAAGTCAGCGTCAGCGGCAGTTTCCTTCATCATCTACACAGCAACCAAGACTGAGAAACAACAACAGATACACAATTGTCCTTCCCCGTTCTCTCGCCCATTTCTCTCCTTTCAACCTAGTCAGTCGAGGCGAAGGGGCCACCCACATTGTGACTACGTCTGTCTTCAGAACTACTTCAGTTTTTTTTTACTGTTAAAATTGATTTTTTTCGCTTGACTGTTTCCAAGATCTCGGCACCTTGACCTTCCTCTGTGAAGTACTTTTTGATTATGTTGTTTGGTGCTGTATAAATAGAAATTAGTTACATTGAACTTTGTCACGCATATTTGTTTTTAAAACCCTCTGCTACCATTAAACAAACAGAAGCACTGGTATAAATTGTCAAAGAAACTGAACCTTATTTCATTTGAAACTTTTACTATCTTCTCAGCCACTGTCTTACTCATATGGAACATTTTCTCATGCATTTTATATAAGCCTGCTGATGGGTATTGTGATGGCCAATCTTACATTCTTGGGGGGGTTTAGAGCTTTTGATGAAACAGTAGGGGAGAGACGCTGGCATTCTGGGCTGAGATGTTAGGAAAGGTAATTAGTGCAGAAATCCCACAGAAATATCTCTCATTAAACTCCAGTAAGACCGCCACCCCAGCTTCCATCTGGAGGCCTTTTCCTTACAATTTTTTATTGACACATGTTTGGGTTTTTATCACATTTTTTATAGTCCCCATCAGAAATCCATCAGGATATATGAATTAAAACATGCATTGAAAAAAGCCAAATGAAATTTACATTGTAGACCCCTAGGACATACTTATCACCCAACTTTATCTTTGAATCCGGATGAGACAAATCAGGTTGTCAAACTTAAGCATAAAAGCATGAATGATTCATAACATTTTACTCTTAAACTTAGACAAAACTGAAACTATAATATTTGGCCCGAAACACCTTAGAGAAACAATATCCAATCACATAGATACACTGCATTGCATTTCCTTGGCCTCTAATTCCACTGTTATTTTTGACCAGGACTTTCCTTTTATTCACAAAAAAAGGACAGTCTTTTTCGATCTGCACAATATACTGAGAGTTTGAAATTGCTTTCTCAAAATAGCCCATACATGTATTACTTCTAGACTGGACAACTATAGTTTTTCATCGTCCAAACGTTTTAATAAGTCTGTGAAAAGCCTCCAGTTAATCCAAAATGCTTGTGTGACTCCTGTGGTAGACTCTTTGTGTTGGCTGTAAAATCCTTAATCATGATATTATTAAAAATCCTCCATCATATCTCAGAGAGTTAAGCTTAGAGCAGGCTCATCCACTGTGGAACCAGCTTCCAGTTTGGGAGAGACTAGGGACTTGTTTTATGTGCGCCACAAACGATAGGTCACAGTAAAAAATAACTCCAAGTTTCCTTACAGTGGAACTGATGCCCAAGGTAATACCACCTGGAGAATAATCATATAATATATATTTTTTCTCCAAGGGGTTTAGAGCAGAGTAGACCCTTTATTTCCCTCCAGGCTCAATTGGTGACAGGACTTTCAGTGCAGCTGACTTTATTTACAGCACATCACTGCACACACCTGTCAAGAAACAACAATTGGGACAGTGAATAATTATTTGGTATGGCACTTAGCTTTGCCCTTGTGCATTTTTGGGAAATCACAATGTATTGTACTTGATTTTAGGCATTGTATTACATTTTTTATTTAGTTGACACACATGGGTTTATTTTCCCTCTTAAAATACATTATGTAATGTTTATCTATCCTTGTTTTATGTTCTGTCTGTCCAGTTTCATGTGAAGCACTCTCACTGTAAATCAGTTTCAACTACATGTTTATAATATATATATATTATATATATTATAAACATCAGTTAATCACAATTTTTAGAAGTGTCAATTGAAAATTACATTTGATGTGCTGTGGGAATCATAAAAAAAATAGTTTTGCTTTACTTTTATCCAGAAAAGATAACTTAAAATATATAGATTAAATCTCTTTTCTTATGTATCTATGCCATGTAGGAGTTAACAGTAGCCATTCAGCTGTGCAGGTCCCTGAAAAAACACGGCGTTGTTCTGCTGTAGTTGTGCAACCAACAGCAAAAAAATAACTATGGGACTTTTATTTTGGATGTGCCTGGGAAAATGTGAAAAGCACACTGAGAAGCTCAACCTTCAATCTGCCTCTTTTAAACCCAACTTTGATAGAGACTGTGCCAAAGTTGGAATGAAAAGAGCATTTTGCTTCTTCCTCTGAACAGCAAAGCACCCGAAAACCCCTCTGATCTGAGGTCTCCTCTCAATCCCAGGACTGTTTCATGAAAAGGCAATATGCGTTAAACACTGTTTTGGCCTGTTTGGCTTAGGGTGCAATGCTTTTATTATTTAGATAGCAGGCAACACTAATCTGTTTTTGCAGTAAGGTTGAAATTATATATATAATTTACTTATCTCAGTACAAGCATTCTAATACAGTATTTTGTTTTCTGTACAGTTTGCTGTTTTTCGTGTAGTGTTTGCTTGGGGGTGGGCTTAGGGTTGATGATTACCTTGGCGAAGGGTTAGAACTTGTGCAAACTTGGGAAAAGTGGGCCAAATCGACACAGCACACTCTTGGCCAATATCCAGTACAATATTCGTAGGTTTGGTTGTGTTAAAAGTACTGTAAATATCAATCATAAATAGTCATTTCATTGAAGCTGAAAATCCTTTGTATTAAACCATTTCTAATTTATCATCAGTGAATCGTGTTTGGAGGCAACCAAGTACTAACCAAGTTTAAGTAAAGAATTGTTCTCCAATAAAACTCAAAATACTGGAGCATCCATGGGCAGATTTACAGTTATTTATTATATTAAGTGTGTATTTATTTGTGTGGAAATGTTATCATCCAACAGTGAAGCTAACTAATTAGAATACAAACAAAAACATGGAATAATACATAAGCAATATTTTCTCCCAGACTGATTCTCCCTTGCAGCTTAAGACAAGTTTTTTTTTTATTAGTAATGTGTTCATATGTACATACCCTCCATATGTCTGTGTGAGGTTCGTGTCAAAGCTCTTTTGTTGTCTGCTTTTTATAGTTGAGGTCCATGACCATTAACTCAGAGTGAACTTATTCAGAGCTGATTGAACTAACTCAAATTTGCAACCAAATACTTAAAAAAAATATTTATCTGAGGGTCGAGTAACTCAGAGTTTGTTGAACCACCTTTATGAAACGGACCACAGATGTAATTACATTTAGACAAGCCAAAGTAGATTTGGGAACTATAGTGCTTTGGCTACAGTCGACAAAGGTGAAAAGAGCAGCCTTTGATGAAAAGAACATATAGCCTGTCGACGTCTATCTCACAAAGTGAACTATATTCTAATAACACAATGACCATGAGTTAATTATTATGTATATCTTTGCTGGTCTATCAAATGTTCAACAACTGGCCTTACTAACACTTCCTCTCAAGTCACTATCAGACTCTCAATTGGTTCTAGAACTTTCCATTGGTGGGATAAATCCAAATAAACAATAAAGCACTTAAAATAATTATAATCACTTCTGATTTCAGTTTGATGCAGATAACTTGATAGTTTGAAATTGTTCCGTACAAAGGTTGCCTCAGCTGCAACAGTGAAAAAATCATTTTTCGTCAGTTAATGTTTCATTATCCACGTAGGGTTTGACTTTTTTGGATCTGGCTGCAGGCATGCTAACATGCTACGTTTTGGCTGCTGTGTTTTCTTAGCGAAGAGGTTTTGCCCTGACCAGCTTTGCCCCCAAATATTTTGGTGAGTGTGGTCAGCGTTGACTTTGAAGTTTAACATACACCACTTTCAATTCACCACTGGTCTGACTCAATGTGTGGTCCTGTTAATCTCTTCTTATTTATCCTCAGCTTTTAGTTGAATTATCACAAACCGATGTAGAGTTTTATTAGTCTCACAACATCTTTCTCCTGTGAAAATATGGTACCTTTTAATTCACATAAATCAATACACTGTAGTGACAGTGTTATTTGGCTTGTTCCCTTAAAAGTATAAAAGTTTGATAAACAATCCTATCTGCAATTACGATTTAGCTTTTTAAAGCTAACCTCTAAAAACAATTAATATCAATAAGTTGCCATTTACAGAATACTTTAGAAAGCACGTTTGAACATTAATTAATTTGACATAATATGCTGTTTGGAAGAATGATCAAATATGAGTGGTTTTGTCTTGAGTCAGAAATGGTATAGTCTCATGATTTGTTATAGGTTTTCCTAACATGAGTACACTGTTGCATTGCATAATTTATGCAGTAAAATATGAAAAAAGAGTAAACTTGATTTTTGCTGTTTCCCCACAGCCTCTTTATTTCTGCTGTATTTACACCTTGATGTTATGAGTTTGTGTTTCTTTTTAATCCAGTCACCAATAACATGCGTTATGACTTAACTTTAGATGTTTCACATAGGAGAGCAAAAAGCAGAAAAAGGAAATGTATGCGCCATGTGTGTCAAATCTCGTGTTTAGCAAACCTCTGCTCTGATACATTTAATCTGTTACAGAGCCCCCACTAGTACTACCACCGAAACAGGCTGATTTAGGGTTAGGGTTAGTGTAACGGGCATTATTGGAGAGAGAACAAAATAACATTAAATCCCCCATAAACAGAGTGATTTTCTAAATCACAAGTAAGTTTAGATCTGCTGACTGTGTGTGTCCTCACATGCCCCGGCCCTTTGAAAGAAATGAAAAGGTTTTAAACAGACGAAACTCACACACACACACACGCACACATGCACGCACACAAACACACATACATTCAGCTGACTTCAGACTCTGCTAGTTCCTCAGACTGAAGAAATTAAAATTTATCACATCCAGTGTGTCCCATTACTCTCATGTGCGTGCAACACACGCATGCACAACACACGCACGCTCACACATGCACTCAGACACACACAAAGGTTTTTAGAATATGTAGTAGCATAAGTTAGTGTACAAATGGGTAAGTACCTTTCTTTCTCCCTCTCATTGTAGTGTGGCTGCTTGTAAAGTTCCCCCTCTCCGCCATGACTTTCAGACTGGCATGCTAATTGGAAACAGCACTGTTTCCCTGCTTCCTGCCTTTTCAAATGCCTCATATAGACACTGATACCCAAACACACACATGTACGCTATCAAACCTCCTTCACTTAACAGTTTATGCATTAACAACTCAGTAGAGTTTGCTGCACATTAAACAGGTTTTTTATTCCCCAATTAGTAATTGAAAGTATAAAGATTCTGCATATTACTTTCCCACTGTGTACCTATAAAGTCTGGCCCTGTATGGTATAGATGGAGGAATGAAGAATGTCTGGATTTGGCTGAATGCTGTTTTATTTGGACACATGAATGCATAGGAATTGACTCTTAATTCCTCCCAATTTAACGGTGCATTCAAAACAGGATGAAATGATAAACAGCACTATGTTGTGTTTTGTCAGAGTCCCAAGCTGCAATTGTGCTAATGCTCATGAAAAATCTCATGACTTGAGTCGTACCTACTTGTTAGGTATTTATGAAAAGACCATAATCTCAACATGTATATATTCAAGACAAAAACTGTAAACGGTCATTCTCTTTTCCCCCAGATAATAACAGTTTACAGCAAGTGTAAAAGTGTTGGGCTCATGAATGTGGTGAGAGCCATACGTGTGTGTTGATTATGTGTGAATGTGGGAACATTAGCAACGGTGCATGTAGGGGAGGAAGCTAAAATACGTCTTCGTCTCCATCTTCACCGGGTGGAGAGAACACTTCAATGACCACTTCATCGGGCTCGGTGACTCGCACTCCTTCTTCCTGACACTGCATCATATTATAAGGCAGGGAGACCAGCAGGAATTTGGAGTCGACAGCAGCGGTGAGGAACCTAAGAGAAATCTGTCGGATGCAGGGAATACAGCAACATCAGCATTATAAGAATGGAGACATTGGCTGGAGGGAGCCACACAGCCATTTCTGGTTTGGACAGATCACAAGAACCTAGAATATATTTAAAAAAAGCAAAAAGACTGAACTCACGCCAGGCTAGATAGACACTCTTTTTCAATTGTTTTAATTTTACCTTGTCCTATAGACCTGGCTCCCCAAGCACCAAGCCAGATGCCTTGTCCCGTCTGTTTGACCCTGAGCCTGTTGCCAAGGAACCAGAACCAATCCTACCACACTGAACCGTGTGGTAGGAGCAGAAACTTGGCAGATACAAAAAAAGATGCAGCAAGCAAATGCTGAAAGCACAGTGCATAGTGAGTGCCCACCTAGTAGGCTGTTTGTGACGCTTCCCTTGCGCTCACAGGTCACTCACTGGGCTCACTCACTTGTCATCCTGGAGTTAAAAGAACAATGTTTTATTACATCAAGCAGCATTTCTGTTGGCCGTCTATGGCAAAAGATGTCACTGAATATGTTGCAGCCTGTCCTCGCAGTAAAACTGCTTCCAGGTCCCAGGCCGGGTTTCTGCTTCCTCGATGGCCCTGGTCTGACATATCATGAACTTGGTAATTGGACTTCCAGTGTCTCAAGGAAATACCACTGTGCTTACCATGGTAGATCACTTTTCCAAGATGGCACATTTTATTCCATTAACCAAGCTACCCTCTCCCAAAGAAACAGCAGAGATTATGATGAGCAATGTTTTCTATAAACATGGTTTTTCCTCGAAAAAAAAAAAATTTAAAGAGGAGGACGTCTTTTGTCCGGGGTCTAAACTTTTCAATATATTGACACAGCGGGGGAGACCAGGGCTAGACCGCCGCATCCAGACTGGGTTGTGTGTTCAGAGAGTGTGTCGAGCCCACGAGGGGGTATCCGGACGACTGAAGGGATGACCCCCGCCTCAGACTTCCACAGGTGTGTCCCAGCCAACGACTCCCTCGGGAGAAACCGGCGAGACACACGGCTTTGCACGGAGGGAGACTGAGGACCGCACCGATGTGGCACACATTATTTCCATTTGAGTGATTATCAGAGATTGAAAGATATCTTGAAAAACTATTCTCTACCAATGACATCCGTCTGTGCCTCTTCACACGTCAAGACGTGTTGAAACTTTGATATTATGTGGTTCTATTATTTTATTTTGTCGTATTTATCCGCAACCTTAATGACCGGTCCGTGAAAATATTGTATTATCTAACATGTCCTTGGCACAAAGCAGTTTGAGGACCGCTGTTCTAAATCATGCCGCGAGTGGAGATGATTGAGGTAGTCACGTCGCCTGAATCTGCGCAGTGCAACCTCATGCAGCCACTGGCCCTGATGCGAGACACAGCAAAATAATAATAATAATGGAATTAATCGAGACGAAATGTTATTCTTGTTTTGGTCAACTAAAATGAAGAGACATTTTATTATATTTTTTATTTTGTAACCCACATTTAGTCTCGTTTTTATTCGTCAATAATATTGCATTATATATTTATTCATAGTTATCATCACATGACCAGCAGTTACGTTGCGTCTCGTCTCGTTTTTGTCACGTTAAAAAGGTTCGTTAACGATGATATTTAGTCATAATTTTGGTTGACGAAAGCAGCACTACTAACAGGGACACTTGCTACTGAACATAGCACTGTTTATGCTGCTCCCTGATAAGAGAAAAATATGTACCTGTCCAGGAAAAAAAAGAAATCCGTTTTATAAAGGTTAACTTGCTGCTGCTCGGTATGTGCTGGATTTATATTTCATTTGATTACATTAATTGAAATTTAAATTGAGATATACAAGTGTTACTACACTTTTGATCATACTACCTACGTAGTTTTAAAATAGAAGTGAGCAATACATTACCTTTGAATTCATTATAAATAGGAATTGTACGCATCACAATTAAGTTAATTGCAGGAAGTAAAGCAATTAATCGTGGTTAAAACATTTAATCGTAGCCCAGCATTAAAGAAGATATTTGAAAGTTAAAGTCTTGATAATTCCAAGACAAACAAAATCATGTTTTCTGTTTTTAAAACCACTGCTTATGATTGCTTTTTTTGAATGTTTTATTCTTACTCCAATCAAATAATTATTCATTAAGTCATGGATGAATGGCAGTAGTAACGATGGTGCCATGATGTGTCAGCTGAAGTTTCCAGGTGCAAATGTTTTTAGTTTGATCTAAATGAAGTGTAAAAAGAATGCACCAAATTGAATAATCAGGCTTTTTTATCACCAATTATTCCATCATTAAACATCCATCCACACGGGAAACAAGCCTAGCTGAACTCAAATTAGTATGCTTAAATAAAAAACATTTATGCAACCTGAAGTTATGGTTGAACAGTAATTGTCCTGCCCAGGATAGCAGTCTCTGGCCAGCGTGACTGAAAACTGTTGGCGTCAGACGTTCACAATTTGGTTCGGAAAATTCCATTCTGCCACAGGGAAATAATGTGCGATCAATGGAGTCTAGACACTGTTTGTTCCTTTTAGCTGACGTCAAAAGCTTGACAATATGGCACATTTGCTTCCAATGGTCCGCTGAGGCTGCTGCTGGAGGAAGTCTCCTCATGGTTTGGCTGGCTTTTCTCAAGGTCAGATCTTGGTAACCCTGTTTTTGCTATTCACATGTCTAAACGAATAAAGCAAGGTCCAGCCTAGACTTAGTTGATATGAATATGTTCTATCTATCTGTATTTGTAATTTGAAGCTGCTGTCATGTTTTTCTCTTTGCTGGACATAACTGGGGAAATGTGTCTTCTGCAAAAAAATGTAGGTGAAAATCCTTCATGTCCTGGTTGTTTTGGTTTTAATTATAAACGTATTTTTACAATTTTGATACTTACCTCTACTGTATTGTATGATTTCAGATACCCACCTCAGGTGTGTTTCACACCACTGTAGTTGTAAGCCCTGATTAGTTGCTGGTGAAACTTATAGTCTTTGTGCTTCTTTTGTCCAGTTCATCTTTTTTTATATAGCTTTTTGTATAGCAAGTCTTCTAGCATTTGTTTTAACCTAACCTTTGCTTTTGCCATTTGGATTTGTTTTTGCTGAGCCTTTACAGAAAATCTACTGGCCTTTCTGCAACGGTTATGGTTATGGTTATACAGTTTCATGCCTTTTAGTCCGTTTCCTAGTGGTTTACCAGTTGTTACATAACCAGGAAACAACGATGAAAATGTTTTTTCTGGCACAAAAATCAAGGGGGTTATGGTTGAGGTGTAGGCTAGAGAGCACATGTTCTTTAGTCACAAATGAAAGGAAATGCAGTGAGCTGAGAGTTGTTCTTCTGCAGCTAATGCAGTCAGTTCATAAACTAGGACTGCAGCTGAAATAATAAAAAGTAAGCAATACAAAAATGATATTATCATTATTATTGTTTTTATTATTTTATGTGGGAAAATCCTTGGAAGGGCGGTATTTAGCATGGGGCTGTGGCTACACTTTCCATCCGGTTTTATGGGCAGATGAGATGTTTGTCACTAAATAAATAGTCCAACTTCAGAAGACAAAAGAATACTTCCTGCACTCTCACTGCTGACAGATATCCTGGTGTGTGTCACAGCTCTGAATAGCAGGATTGCTGTAGCATTATCTGGTCTCATCAACAAGTGTTGCTATAAAAATACATGTAATCAATTAAATTGATAGGCTAACCTTTGCTTTTTAACCCATAGGGTTTGCCATATTTTAGACAGTGGTTTGCCTCACTGCTAATTACAGGAAGTTCAAAGAAACCCCATTGTGGAGTAAACAGCTGAAATGTATTGAGGTTGTGCTATTTTGGTGGGCGTTCTGGAGCTCTGCTTACTTGTGTGAAAGCCGCTGCACCCCTTGATTTACAGCAATCAGACTGACTGCATCAGACATTATCAGATTCATCAAAACCATCACTGGTACTTCCAACCTTAAAATGTCAGATAAAAAAGGCAATTTTGATAGGTTTGATATAACTCATCTGATAATCTGACATATGGATGGATTACCTTCGCAAAGAAGTGCTCACTGCTACAGATTTGAACATATTTACAAGATGTAATTGAGAAAAGTGAGCCTATTGTAACATTTTAAAATCTTTGAGGTGGAAAATTGTAGCAAACATCAAAAAGTTGCATTCATGTTTAAGTTGAATGTAGGAAGAAAAGAAGAAGAGTGAGTTCCCTGTGTTTCCTACAATCTAAAGTACTGCAATACTACATTCCGAGCAATCATAACCACAGCTCAGGTGTAGTTATTTAAAGCTTTTGCGTAGAAATGCAAGGGATGCAACATATTTTTTTCTATAACAGAAAACCTGATGAGTAAGTTCCTTTCCCACAGGAAACAACTGTGCACAGAGGACATGTCAAATTGTTCCCCTGGGAACAGACCCAGTGCAGAACCAAAACTCCAAGAGCCAGTTTACTCGGTGTAGAACTAAAATCACTTTACAGCATATGCACAGGGCAGACGCTGGAGCTTGCGAGGTCAACTTTTTGTGAAGACGTCAGTTTGGGTTTTGTCTATTGGGTTTATAGAAAATGTACAGTTTAATTATGTTTAATGTAAAATAAGCTAATTAAATATAACCAAATACACAAACTGCTCCATGCATATATTGCACCTTGTGCACAGTCTTGGGTTCACTGGAAAGGCGGCCATAGAAACAAATTGATGATGATGAACTTTCCACAATTCAGCTATATAAAAAAATACATTTTAACACTTCACACACCATAGAAATAGACCAGTAGTTGCTTAATATTTGTATATGTTGGTGAACTCAAGAAATCTGTTGTTTCAGTGACGTAACTGAACATTAAGCACACAGATACCTCCCTTCCAATCATTTTTTGCTTGCTAACAACAACATATTCCATGTTTTGTTTTTCTGCCCTTACGTAGCAACAAGCCAAGTGTTTTGTCTTGGTTGGTTAAGCCATTAGAACTTCATACAGTCTGACCTTTGCATTGGCCCTGCATATGGACTCAATGGTTTAATTTCCTGCTACTAAAATTGCTATTTGCAAGCATTTAATCTTTCCTGTGTGAGGTGTTATGTTTGGACCATTCCTGCTTGAACTCTGGATTGCCTGTGTGTTGCCACTGAACATGTATTACACATGCCGAAATTATTAGCTTTTCCCAAAAAGATGAAGAAAATTATTTGACTGAAGTTTATAGTTAGTTAATGGCTACATGTAGGTACTGTACAAAGAGTACCTCACATCCTCCCTCAAGCAGGAGTGTGTATAATTTGCATGTTTCCCCCACAGAGTAAAGGATATGAGGCATGTGTATATATAAATATTATATATTTATATAAACTCTCTCTGTGTGTGTGTGTGTGTGTGTGTTTGTGTGTGTGTGCTTGTGTGCGTGAGCGCGTGCGTGCTTGCATTCGTGTGTCACACTGTGGGATGACAGGAACTTCTCACCATGGGAACTATTTGAGGGCAGCTGAGTTCCAGCAAGACACATGTAGAGTTGAAAATACACAAACATACACACACATGCAGAGAGAGAAAGAAAGAGTGGGATTATGTAATTTGAGATTAGAAAAACATAGTTAATGCATAATATGTCATGTCAGAGCTGCAAGTAGTTTTGTCAGAAGTCATTCAGACATGTTTGTCTGTCGTCAGTTCAGTCTCTTAGCTGGGTGTTTTTGTTTCCTGCAAAGCAGGATGTTTGGCTGTGTGTTGTTCTCCACACGTGCTTTGACTGTTGTAAGCAGGGAGACAGAAACCACATGTGACATTCTTGCAGAGCTTCTGAAGGCACAATAGCCCTCTGCTGATTGGGAATGAAACTACAGGATTTTGCTCATGCTTTTCAAAAATAAATAAACAGTTGTGCAACATGATTTATCCATATTGCATGGTAAAATGTATCTCAAATGCAATCTACCGGACTTAAAAGCATTGGGGCCCTCAAAGATTTAACTTTTCATTTGTTGAGGGCATAAACACCAAAATCCCCAAATGTTGTGGATCATGCTGGTGGAGATAGGGGAGAAGCAGCCAGCTTCCTTTCTTCCTTCTTCATGAGTACGAACGTCTACAAATATATAATACACAAATATTTTGGATACCTTTGGATAGCTCTGCTGCAGCAGAAACTGATATTGCTCCTTCTCCAGAAAAAGCTGTGCCATGGTGTGCAAGAGGGAAATCTGTATATGATACATTAGAGACCCTATTCATGTTGTAGAGAATATGATGAGATGGATCACTTGACTCTGGTATCAGAAAGAAAATCATTGATTAATCATACATTTAACTGACTGTCAAACTTGGTAAGAAAAGAAGGTACATGTTTTCATTGTCTGCATGTGTTTGTTTTCCAAGGGATTTAACCCTTCATTCAAGGCTAGTAGCATACAGCTGTTACTTATATAAACCTTGTATAAACCTATATACATAGTTTTGTCAATATGATCAACACATAAACTTGGATTTTAATTTAGTAAGGTCCTGTTTAACACATACTCAGTGAAAATAACAGATTAATACACACCGTTAGCCATTTGAATTTGAATTAGAACAAACATCTGTGGTGCATGCAAGGCCACAGAGCAGTGGACAGCTGAGAGCGGCTGGGGAGGAAATGGGGCTAATGCCTTGCTAGAGGTGGCGTCTCTTTTGTTAGTTGCAGGGGTCCGTGCATCCTTCCAGATGGAGACCTTCTGACTGGGCCTCGAACTGGCATCCCTCTGGTCCTATGTCTGTCTCACTCACCACTAGGCCACCTCTCCCCATGTAGTGGAACCTTATCTGTGTCATGCCCAGTTTGTTACCAGTCTTTTGGAAATAGATGAGTTACTTTACATTGCGATGCTTTGCGGTCCTTGCTGTGCTGTTTCAATGCGGGAGGAAACCTGGTTGCTCCTTGCGTCTTTGGAAGAGTTGCGACTCGTCGCTGACTCGCTGCTCTGATCCTGATGCTTGGCAGTATTTGTTTGAAACTGCAGGCACTGGACAGGCCTTGGAGAGCTGAGCTTTGGCGAGGGATCTTGGAGGAGACTCCTTGCAGGCCTAAGCCTGACGCTTTCCTGGGAGGAGTTTCAGAGGAGAGGTTATCGATAAGAGAGAGCGGGGGAAGAAAACTTGGCTTTTTATCACCTGAGTGATGTCACAGACACTTCACTGGGGGCTAGGGCCCAGTGTGACTCAAACAATGGAAGCTTCGTTCAAAGTTGAGCTACCCCTGCCCTTGCGTAGTATGTCCTCTGTCCCCAGATGTCCCACTTGTCCTTTAATCCTTGTTATCACACGCTGTCTTCCTGACACCTCTGGAAGCCAGGGGGGTGAGGCCTTTCACAAGATCTTTTATGGTGCGGGGGAATATAGTCCTGCATCTCCAGTCAATGCAAATTATGATGTGTACACAGATCCCAACACTAGAGTCGGTGGTACTGCAGTGGAGAAAGTGAAGTAACTGAATGCGATCAGAGCAGAGCCGAGTTACCTTCAGCACAATACAGCACTAAGTTTAGAGTCAAAAATCCATATCGTCGGTTGTTTATTCCTGCACTGTTTGTCTTAAAGTGCCGGTGTCTGTAAGTATGGAAAAAGTCAGTTTTGACTAAGAATAGAAGATTCCAACCTTTGTTGGAAACAAGAAAAGGTGGAAATGTATGCAAATTGGTTTGTTCTTTGATTGAAACAGGAATAATGAATTGTGGAAGTGTGGTTGTATGCTAAAGAGTTAGCTATTTGGTAATTGATGGTGTTTTGTGTGTCATGTGTATAATATTATTGTCATTTAAGAAGGTTTGTTGTAAAGTAAAGAGAGAAAGTGGCCGATGCCCTATAGCTTGTATGCTAAGCTCTTTGTTAGGAAGTACAAGTAAGGAAGTGAAGGAAGGGAACTTCTAACTGTGTGGCACCTTTCACAGCGTCCCCAGAGCCAAAGAAATGTAAAAGCCTCCCCCCGCACAACCTTAGTTTAGAACCAAAGAAATGCATATAGCCTGAAATTCAAAGGAATGTAACTGAACAACTGCAAACTCATGATAAACAGACCACCGAACTGTGCGCCACAAACTGGATAGACACACCCCTGCACCAACCAGGAGGTGCCACGTCATTAACTCCGCTCACTTATAGTTTAAACCAATAGGAATGAATGTATGCGCCCTCTTGCTCTGGCTTTATGGCCCGCTGCCAAGCCCTGTCCACGCCACTGCACCTGTTAAGCGCAGTCGTTTTTGGCGCTTGGTCTGGCCCCCGCAGGGTTGACTGTTTCACTGGGGACAGTGATCCGGATGACTGTGGGGGACTTTTGGGCTATTATGTACTCTTGCTGTGGTGGTAAATTCTGGGGGGGGGCTGTGTGGTGACCCACAAAGAGGTAGAAATTTACCATAGGCTGCGGTTCCTTCAAAGGAGAAGCTCACATGAGAGAGGGATTGTCTGAGGAAGCTATATGATTGGTGGGTTGGTTGTGTCAGGGTTCACTGTGTCTCATCTGTAATGAACTGTGTGAAGGTGGAAGTAAAGTTGACTAGACTCGAGATCCTTCTCCGTCTCTTTCTTCACGCACTCCCACAAGAGTGTTTTTCTATTTTTTAAGGATTCTCATTATTCAAGTTTCCAACAAGTTTTTTTTTCTTTTTCCTACATAAAAACATATAATAATTAATAGCAAAATTGACCCCCACATGAACTTGAAAGTTGATTAACCCTTTCCCTGAGTTTGTCTACACAGGTCCAGCGTGCGGAAAGGGACCCAGAAGCACCCTTCTCGGACTTTACAAGAAGTTATAATTGATTTTGGACACCTGAACACCTGATTCGGCTGAAACACAAAAGTCCAACAATGTACACCCGACTCTATAGGGGTCGCCATAGACATCCATGGCCCTGTATATTGAAACACTAAGCCTGGTGGTGGGCACACACTCTAATCCTGAATCAGTTGACTTTACTAGAATATCACATGGAAACCGGTTGACTTAAACCATTTAAGTTTTTACTCAAGGTGATACTAAACAGGTTTGATTGTATAAATGTAGAACCTTAGAACCTTTATTGGAGGCAGTAGACATGAATAAAGTAAAGTAGTCATACAAAGTCAAACAAAAACATTAATTTGTTCAATGAAATTATCTCTTTTCTGAAGTATTAGTTGTATACAATTATTATTTTAAGGTAAACATATTAACATATTAACATATATAACAAAACCACATATAACATTAGTTAAAGTGACTATAAAACCATTTGTAAGTGTAAGAGTGGCTCTGTCTAAATCTTGAAAATCAGGGGAGGAGTTTGGCATTGTTCATGAGGTTTTTTGCTGTGGGGAAGAAAATATTCTTGTGGCGAAAAGTTTTAATCCTGATGTACCGCGGCATTCTGCCAGAGGGAAGTGTTTCAAACATTGTGTGTCCAGGGTCAGAGGGGTCCGCAGCAATCATCCTCACTCTCTTCAGGGTCCTGGAGGTGTACAGGTCCTCTAGAAATGGAAGGTTGCCGCTGTTGGACCTGATTGTTAAGTTGGAAGCCCAAGAACAAACCGGAGAAATCTTCAGTTCACAATTGGAGGACGTGTATCTAATCTAACAGACCGAACTGACAAGCTAGAGAAGTTTCATTTCTTCATGTTGTACAAGCCAGTTCTGACTTGTTATGCTATTTTACAGTTCTCAGACCATTCAAGGACATACGGTGCGTCATATGGGCTCAGGGAAAAAGTACACAACAGGAACTGAGGTTCAGTGGAAAAATGCAAAGTATACATGATAGTTTTAGAATAAAGCCAATTATAACACACCCAGGAAGCGGAAAGAACTCCACAGTGTCCTCTGGGGATTCGCAAAGGTTGATGGAGGCGAGTGGGGCTGTGCTCTTTCTGAAGTACACAACCATTTTCACTGTCTTGGAAGCATTAAGCTCCAGGTTGTTCTCCATGCACCAGGTCAACAGTTGGTCAGACTCCCACCTGTGTGGATTGGCTGTGAAAAGACTTGATGGCTCTGCCCTCACCTGAGTGCCACGGATTGGTGCACTCGCCTTCCGCTTCACCCAACCAGCCTGAGCTTACCATCATTTAACTTCGCCAGCTGGACCATTCGTGGTGATTCCAGCATTGCTGCATGTCACTAGACTCATTGACGGAACAACGGCTGTATTAGTACACGCTTTGGGTTAGGACTGGGCCAGGATTGTAGGATCTGGATATCCCACTAGCACTTTACCTCTCGTATTCTGGCTGTTAGTACACACTAGGTTTAGGGGTGCTCTCTCTGTTGTGGTTTTGTTTGTAGCCCAGGTTAGTTAGCCATTTTCCTTTTGTTGTGCTTTTTGTTCAAAAGATAGATTAGCTCTTAGAGTCCTCTTTTGGTTCTATTTCACCGGCCTTTTCCTTTACCCTCATTGTTTTAGAATATACATTTTTATTTCAATTAATTAACCATAAATATTTCAATTTAACCATTTTCCATCTGGTTTTGTGTTGCAACCCCCAAGGCGGGAGTGTCCCAGTCAGTCTCTTTCAGTGCAAGTTTTTTTAAAGTATCTCTTGGTTGATTCACATTCCGCAATTGACCACGAGCTAGCTACCTGCAGAAGAAACTGTGCTGTCGCCACTCAATCTTCACTGTCAGCTGTACGTACGACTGTGTAAATAAAGTAAAAAAAACTCTGTTGTCATGGAGAGACATGACAGTTCTCCAGTGAGGTGTTGATGTTTGTGAACACCGGAGATAGCTGGTCAGCGCAGGTTTTCATACAGGATGGGGAGACGGAGTCCGGCCCAGCAGCTTTGCGGGGGTTCTGTCTTTTTAAGAGCCTGTGGACATCTTCATGTACAGACAGAGGTGTCCGAACTGGAGTGGGGGAGGCCGTCTAGGGGGGCAGCTGTGGTGAGAAGTCAGCCCCTGGACTTATGGTGTCGATAGATGGATGGGACTGGTGGGGGGATGGAGAGGGGAAGGTGTCAGGACTGTCCCTTTGTTTGTCAGAGCGGCAGTAGAAGTCATTCAGGTTGTTGGCCAGGCGTCGATTGTTAGTGGAGTGGGGGGCTCTTGGCTTGTAGTTGCTGGTCTGCCTGAGCCCCTTCCAAACGGAAGCAAAGTCGTTGGAAAAAAAAACTGCTGTTGAAGTTTCTCAGAGTACCGGTGCTTTGTTTCCCTCATGGCCTTGCCAAATCGGTACTTGGCCCTCTTGAACTCTGCTCTGTCCCCACTCCGAAACGCCTTATCCTTCTCCGTCCTCAACTGGATGAGTCTTGCTGTGAACCAGGGTTAGTCATTGTTGTAACTCACCCTGGTACGTGTTGGAATAAAGAAGTCCTCACAGAAGCTGATATATAATGTCACTGGTCCATCTCTCTGATGTGCTCACAACAGGCTTGGAAAGTTTGAGTTTCTGCCTGTAGGCAGGAATCAGATAGACCATGTCATGGTCAGTGCAATCAGTGCAGACAGAGGAGAGTTAGAGGCAAGTTACATATGCAAGACAGTAGAAAGGAAGAAAGATAGTGCTGAGTTCTTTGATACCACCGGGCCGAAGACAGATCGATGAGGACGGGTTACGTTTAACAAAAAGATTTATGACGACAAAAAAGAAAGAATAAAACACTTGATCAAGGTTTCTCCAGTCCACCACATTAACATAACATTCAATTTCTTATTGGTCTAAACTATAGGTGGGCGGTGGTCATTGACATGTTACCTCCTTGTTGGTGCTGGGCATGTTTGTCCAGCCCCCTCTTCGCACCTGAGTGGTCGGTCTCGAGTGTCCTGTTGGGATCTTAGTGTCCTTTGTGTTAAGTGTTAAGCGTTTGTCCATGTGTGTGTCTGACTGGTCAACAAGTTTGGCCATGTAGGCTATAACGACAGAATATGAGTTATGTAATGAAGGAAAGTAATAATAAGTAATGAGTAAAACATTACATATAAACAAGTAACTACATACAGGTACTTTCATACATTTCTACCTACATACATGAATACATTCCTACACATATACATACATTTATTTTGTTCTAAACTGAGGTGGTGTAGGGGAGACTTTTGCATTTCCTGGCTCTACCCCACAGTTGGGGGTAGAGCAATTACTTGTGTATTGTTCTAATTCTAACGTGTGAATTTACGTGTCCATGCCTCAAGACGTCTGGTGTGAGTTGTGGAATAAACAGGAGTATCTGTGTGGTTACATTGTTGTCTCAGTCTAAAACATAACTTATACTGCTACATAAGCATCTCTTTATGAGCTTGTAAATAATAAGCCAAACATTCCTGAGTATCTGACCAACAGAACAAAGAAATATATGTAAGCAAATATCTGGTCTGGTTATTTAAAATATTCTTAAATTGGAGGAGGGAGTTGGTATAGATCTCTAAAACATACCTAACAATAGCAATACTTGTAGAGAAAACAAAGGGATGTATTCAGACGACAGAGAAAGTTGAGAAACAGGAGTGAGAAAGGGAATGAAAAATAGGCAACAAATCGCGCTCTCCAAAAAAAAGTGGACAGCGAAAATAATGAAAATAAAAATAATAATAAAATCCGGAATGGACATACTAATTTATGTTCATTTTTCCCACTGGGAGCACCAAACCAGTGTCTCTCATATGTTCAGAAACCATGGCATTTATTAAAAGTACCTTTGTGAAACACCATTTTGAGACAAAACATGAAGGTTTTGAACAAAAAACCCACTCAAATCTGCTGTGTGATCACAGAAGTAAGTGGTCTCAGAGCCCAATATGACCAACATGCATAATTTTCACGTTATTTATTTTCTCAAATTTTGAAATGCAGCCATACCTTTATTTAGTTAATGAGAGAATATTATACATATCTGCAGCCATAGATATATGTACAGTTCTATGTTACATGGCAATAAATATTGTCAAAAAGTGTTTTGAATCGCACTGAATTCACACATGCAGATGTTGATACAACTACTAGGCTACTTAAATATATATCACACTAAATAGTTAGACATTATGATCTTCCGGATCTTTGCTTCAAATGTTCTCTAACTCGATCTCTTTAAATTTCAGTTGAATATCCCTGCCCTATGTAATGAGCTGTGAACCAACACAGGTTCCTTGCAGAGCCAGAGAGACCTAGAGCAAGCCATTTATTCTCTGCCTTCTGTAATAAACCTTTTTTTAAATTAAAGTCGTACTAAGTAATCCATCCTCGGCTTGGATAAATCAAAGAATGTGACACTAACATCAGATTGGTACTTTTAACAACCAATGTGCAATGAGATGGGCAGTCCCTCCTTGCTGAGGGGGAAGCTTGCAGTAAAATCATTTTTGAGTCTATTTATGCTTTAAAATGTACAGTTCGTTATTTCATGGAAATAGGCTCATTTTGACAAAAGGAGCTCCACTGTCCACATGTCTCTGTTCCGTGTCTGACAATTTGGGAGTCTGAGGGTTAATGTTGGGAATGTTTGATTTTGGACTGATGTGGCTGATGTGGACATTATTGTGGTGCTAGCTTCAAACTTGGGCTTTAGAAAGAGACAGATCAAAACATAGATTGCTCTACATGCGAGAGCTGAGAGACATGAGGATGTGGAGAAGGTGATTAAATCACCTCATGCAATGCCTGCTAACCATCTGGTCTGAGCAAAAAATGTCTGGCTGGAGTTTTCTTGCAGCCCTTGTCTGTACTTCAGTGTCTCTTGTCCATATGATCTATCTGTGCAGTTTGACATTATTCTTGTATGATTATAGAGGTTAGTGTTGTTGAGAGTCTATTGTAGGCACTGTGCTGTGGTGGTTAGCTGGTCTGTGTCGGACTTCTCACCCTCTTTACGTTTGACTTTCTTCTCTTTGTCACGGCTGGTCAGTCCTTCTCCTGTTCTTTTTTTTTTATGTCCAAATGATGAAAAACACAACTTCAAAGAGTTATACTGTAGGTGACCCAGTGGCATAAATTATACAGAATGACATCAATGAACAGTGAAATTGTATGTAAACAAAGATTTCACTGGAGCACTGCTGAATTACTATCCTTCTATGCAAAATCTATGCAATGCATAACTGAACCCATGGGTCCTGAGACCTGAGAAATACCTGAGCATGAAGAGATTCAGTATTAGAAAGTGTTTTCCCAAAACTGATGAGCTTTTGCGTCACTGCAAAACGAAATGAAACCACTGTGATTGCGCTGCATCTGTGAAGAATGGAATGCCGGGTTTTGCAAGAGGAAGTGAAGGGGAGACCTTAAGGAATAATGCAAGTGACCAAAGGAGAAGACCTAGTAGAAACATGAGCAGGAGTTTGTGAAGTTTACACTAAAGGTGGTCATTGGTGCATATGCCAGAACATGGGAGGACGGAAAGCAAAGCAAAACCACACAATCAATCATCATTTTCAAACTGTAAATAACAGGCTGCTGACCTGTAAACCTTACAGCACACAGGGTTTAAAGGTACCGCCCGAGTCACACCTTCCACCTTCATACCATATCTGATACCCAGCTGTGCAAAGGATTTGTTTTCTCAATGTCAAAACTGGAGATCCATTGTAATAGCCTGGCTCAATGTGGCTTAATACAAAAACAACCCATGTTGGTCAGATCACTGTTTTAATTAATGAAATGACTGAATGTTAATAAAAATGTATTTCCCCATTTCTATGTATAAATAAAATGATGAATGTGGGATTCCATATCTCGTCGATGGCTTTTGGCATTGGTGTCTCCATGTAGTTGTGTGATGGTGAAGTTTATTTTGAAAGTTACAATTAGTGCAGCAGATCACAGAACACAGAAAACAGTGTTGCACTGTTTTAATGGTCTGGGCAACTGAGCCCCTCTCAGCTGTTGGTTCTCCATTTAAGCAGCAAAACTTGGCAGAGGATCAGATTCTTTCCTTTCATACCAACTTCTCTTTTATTCCCCATGTCTCCCTGCCAACACTGCTGCCTGCCAGCCTGCCTGTCAGGGCCAATGCTTCAGGCTGCCATTAACAGACTGAGCAAAACTATTCTGACATGCCTTGTTCAGAGCTACTTATGATTATCTCTTTCTCAAGTCAAGTCATTCTACCAGTATATCAGGCACGTCATTGATTCATATTAAAATGTATGAAGATGGTAAGTGTTGACATGGAAGTGATAGATAAAGTGACTGGTGATTTATTGGCAATGATTAGTTTACTCACCAGTCTCCTGGCAACGGCATTAGACACAGTTTTCTGCAGGCAACTTGAGTCCAGCCCGGTGTGAGAATACAAGGTTGAATAAAATCTAGACTATGAAACACACACATTTTGCAAAATAATTATGACCTTTACAAAGGGCGTCAACATATCACCCATCCACATTGCTCCACACCTTTGGATCGATTAAAAAGTGTTTGCAGAATTGAATTGCATTAGGTCAAACCCCTATCGGTATACCTACCTTCAAGTCCAGATTCCTTTACTTCCTGCCTTTGTGTGTTTTCACACACCGCCCTTGATTTGTTTCCACTTGTTCCCACTTACCTGATGTATAATTTGTCCTTGTCTTCCCCTGTCCTGTGTCAGTTTGTCTTGATCCTAGTGTCAAGCGGTTTAGTGATTGTAGTCAGTCATATTCCTGTCCAAATCAGGTTATCCTGGTTAGTGTGAGCATAGTAGGTGTAGATAGGTTTGTACCAGTATTAAATAGCATATTCATAGTCTTTTTGTTGTGTTTATTTTGTGCTTGTCACAGTTAAATAACTTTTGGGTTGTATACCATGCTTAGAGTCGCGCATTTGAGTCCAGCCGTCCTATGTGCTTCGGTCGTAACACCATGTGATTCTATTTACCCCCTCCCCCTACACACACACACACAAATACACACTTACCGCAGCAGCACAAACATGTGATGCTGTCACAAGAATAACTGACACATTTAATTCATGTTGAAGGACCTTTTTGGTTTGCAGCTTGTTTCTAATTTGCGCTCCCTAATAGTGCTGGTTAAACTGTACAGAAAAAGATTCCCCTTAATTTAAGTACTTAATGTTTATCCCTATGCTCAGTGACTTAAGTTATAAACTGTCTTTCCCTACTGAACACATAATGTTGACACATTTGTTCAGCCTAGAAGCATATGCTGTCTATAAGGATTTTATTTAATTGTTTCTGAGACTATTTTTATTTGACACTGATAGTGAGTACTACCCTGACTAAAACTCCAGCTACTTTCAAACTTAACTTATAACAAAGATTGCTTTGCAGTGCTTTCATTTCACATACTGGTGGACTGCACCATAAAAGGGCTGGGTGTAATAAAATCGATTCAGGGATTAATCACAGATTGGATGGAAAAGACCTGGTTCTTTTTATTGGACCATTTGTTGCAGTTTAACTTTTTTCATTACGGCCCTAACTTGCTGGTTTTGGAAACACTATCCCATAAGCATATTATCTAAATCAGAAGCAGTTCAGCCAAATACTTAACTGGTGACCAGGTAGACTTTTCCCCATTGCCATGAATACGAAAGTGGATATGCCTGAAAAAAACTGACCAACCCCAACATGACTCAGTGCTCAAGTTTATTTGCCCCTTCAAATCAGTTTGATGTAATTATTTATAACATGAAGAAAATAATAAATGGATAAAGTACATTGGTGTCAGTGTGAAAAGTCTGAAATTATGTGGAGGATGTTTAATCAGTTTCAGTTTATTCAATTTTGTTGTCATAGTGAATGCAGAGACAATCCAGAGACCACCAAAGTGAAAAGTCTTCTTATTATATACAAGTCACATGCTGCATTTTGACCTCTACTTAGAGAGATGGGACACAGCCAGAATTGGAACATTATTTATGGTCATAGTTGTGGAATAAACTACATGTCGACTCGCTTCCTCAAATCTGTTGATTTGGGCAATATGAGGATACGATGTATCTTCCTGAGAGGTATAATAGAATCTAGGGGATCACTTCACAAAAATCACGCAAACATAGATTTGTACAGAACAGACTCATGTTGTATGTTTATGTTGTAATAATGAAATAAAAAAAATATAATAATACCATTTTTTTTGATTGAATCGCTGAGGTGGATTGCAACAATAGAGAACAAATCTATTGATTGACTGAATAGTTGTATAATACATTGTGCATACGAACAACCCTAACTCAAACCCTAACCCAGATAGCAACTGCACAAAATGTATCACATTTAGTGTTTATTGGAAACCCTAACCCTAACCCTTTTAACAAAAAAGTCCAAATCTATTGTGGAACGGGTCAATTCGTCTTTAATAATAAAAGATGTAGATTCACACTAGTGTATAAATGCACACATTAGCAAAGCATATGGAGATCAAATAAAATAATCTGCTCTGATGTCAGCTACTCAGGAGTGATCAAGAAATTCAGCGATGGACAAAGAAAAAGGGAGGAGGGAAAGATTTGGTATTTCTTGGTGGGCTGAGGTGTCAGGATTAGTACAAAGTGTAGTACCAGGCTGTACCATGTCCTGTTCCCCTTTGTGAAACTGAGAAACGGGATTGCCTTCCCAACATCAATGCCCTGCATGACCTCTTTTCTCACAGAAAAGGAATGATGGGAATTCACAGTATGTCAAATCCCTTGGACTTCAGCCCCATATTTAAGCATGCAAGGGCACAGCAGATCAATGAAGTATATGGCAACTCCCTAGCATTTATGTGTACAAGGCATACAATAAATATAGATTGAAATTGGCAAAGATCATTTACATTTTCCCAACAATTATTTTAGACCCTCACATGGACACAGAACCAAAGACTTGCCACAGTCTGGCTCTGGAATATCCCAGGTATGGATTCGGGTCATTAAAACAAAGAAACATCATGTCTCAGATGTTCATCCAACATTATCTTAAGACTGTAATGCAGTGAAATGACACCATTAACTAATCTCTCATTACAGCCAAATCAATGTGGTCATTAGTTCTAAAGAATTCTGACTTGGCACTATGGATAATGCAATAAAGATTTGATAATGCATAATAATAATACAGTCGGCTAAATAGTGATTTTTGGAACAAAGTCGCAGGTGCAAGATACCATCACAATGTTTCACGGAATTTGTATTGCATCAAGTTAAACCTAGTCTTTCAGAAACATGACCATTTGAACATGTAACATGAAGTACCTGATATAACAGAAACCGTATTTGGAATAAAACTATTTGGTGTATACCTTTAATTTGTGTTAGGACATAACAATATTGGTACGAGGAGGAGGTGTGTTGTTCTTGATGTGAACATTTTATGTAATAGCTACGAGGGAGGGATTATCATGACCACAGCCAAAAATCACCTACCTACACACGATAATAGTATATGTATTCGCACTGCGTGTGCACTTTAATGTAACCAGGGACAACAAAACAAGTGTCACTTTAAAATTGTATGTCATATTGACATATTAAATTAATGCCATTTAAAATACATACCATGTACGTCAAAGTATGCACGTCCTTAGCAGTCAAAACTTGCACATTGATTAAAACTAATTCTTAGCCAACAAAATGTGAAAGCACATTAAGTGTGTGCAGGAAAGAGCTACGTACCACCACACAAAACTGCAGTTAAAATATCCTGGCTTAACCACCAACTTTCTTCTGGCCTTCAAAGAAGAAAAAGTCATTTATGATGTTTCCAGTCCAACATGCGTATAACTTAATGGCCACGAGTGACAGCATGTGCCACTGTGTCATCCTAGAGATTTGTAAGAGGGAGCACAGTTCACAGTGGCGTTGTGTCTGATCATCTTTATTCTTAATGCCATGTATACTTTAGGAAGAGTTGATTGTAATCCACATTTACACAACTAGGTCCTATGAGAAAGGAAACAACACAATATTAACGCCTTTTTTTGAGTTTCCTCAAAAGTATTCTTGATGCCAGTGTACATTAATAATGATTAACTCGAGAAGTTTACTCCTCATAGACATTCATGTAGACAAAAAGATTAAAAACACTTAAGAGCAAGATGGAAAAGTACTGCAATTCCTGTTTACTCCCTGGTTTAAGTTATAAGCCTATAATGTTAAGCTTCCTTAATGCAAAGAGGGCACACGGATTCACTGTGGTCAGAGGAGGACAACATGATAATGTGTGTGTCTTGACAAACATGAATTAACTTTTGTGCATTTATGTGCACTCTGTACAGTCTATTACAGGCTAGGGAAAGGTCTTTGTTGCGATGAGCAAAAATACCTCTGACGTATTTTGGCTGCATATGTTCCTTATAGTTCATTATAGTTGTTTACCAGTGTCAAATGACTGGTGAGATGTCTGTTCTATCTCATCTTTTTCACAGAGTCAGCATATCTCGATAAAAACACTGCCTCAGTGACTATTTGTACTCTCATTATTCACTAAAATAGACTGTTTTTATCCTTGTTCAATAATAAGATACATTTTGTTTGGCCCAGGTTTAGTCCTCATGAAGTGACCATTTAACCAAGGTTGTAAAAATTAATAAATAGCTGCATGTGGTGCTGTTCCCTTGTATACTTAGCCATTTCTCTCCCTTCACGTGATTTTTGGCACGATCTTGGAACCCTAACATCAACATGAAATTTCTCACCAAAGTGAGTGATACACCCTCAAGGCCACAACCCAACCTCCATCACCGGTCACTGCGAATGATATACATCCGTATATCATTTGCCTTTTTAGCTGTTTGAGCTACATGTTTCAGCTCGTAAGTGATCTGAATATATTTCCAGGTCTCTCCGTTTCACTCTCCTTCGCACTCCCTCACTCTTATACATCACTGGAGTCTGAATCTTACATTTAACTAAATATCAAGCTTTACTAAACCTAACATTTTCTTCTATTGGTGACCTATACAACAAATGTACATTGCTGACCAGAATCACTCTTTGACAGAGAATGACTGCTGGCGCGTGGGGAGAGTAATTGCCCTGTGGAGGTTCTCTGGGGGAAGAATGCGTGACTGGTCGATCAGTGCCGCTGTCCGATCCAGCGGGAACGTATGGAGGCCATCATGGTTCTCCTTGCCTCGCTCTGTGGGCACTGCGCTGTGGCATCATAAACAGCTGGCCCATCTCTGGCCACCAGCCCCAGTCACAACTGCTGTTTTGGCTCTTTCTCAATTGACCGTTGCATCCGTTTCAAGAGCGTCACCCCTTTTCGGCAGGCGCTGGCCCATCGACAGATCCTAAAGTGTTTATAATTCGCTCATAGAGCATCTCCCTTTTGATTTGTTAATGAATCTGGTTGTTTTCCTTATTTGTAATTTTCATTTGTTTATTTGGTTATTAGGTGGGAGAGGGAGGATCTTCCAGGAGGGTACTAGGGCTGGTAGTTTGTCCCTGCCATCTGCCTATGGTCTTCAGTGTGGGGTGCAAGGTAGCTTTCAACCTCCACCTCCAACTCTGGTACTCCACCTGTACCAGAGTTGAATGAAGTAATGGACCTCTTGAAGCAGCAACAGGAGCAGCTCAACCAACTCACCCACACTGTAGCCTCTCTGCAGACCCCTCGCTCCCAAACGCAGACTGGCCATATAATCTGCCGTAGGTGCCAACAGCCTGGCCACTTTGCTCGAGATTGTGATAGTGAGCAGGAATCTCCCCGACATTGTGCTAATTCTGTTGCTCGCGTAAACTCAAGTGCTGCTATGCCAGCCCATTCCTCCTATCAGTTGGGGAGTCTACAGGCTAACAGAAAGGTGCAGTGGTTGAATTAAACGCTTCTTGCAGGAAGATTGATGTGTTGATTATAGGCATCACTGTTCATTGCTTGGTGGACACTGGTTCCATGGTGTCCACAGTCACTGAAAGCTGCTTCATTGCCCAGTTGAAGTGATGCCCCGCTGTCTATCCCTGGAATCCTGGGGATGAATGTGGTTCATCAATGCTTTTGAGAGATTTTCGGTGCCTTTGGTTCTTTGCTTTTTGACTGGGCTGGAAACACCTCAACATAGAGGTCCGGCAGGTTTTACGTGGAACTGCTCGTTCCACTGCGGGCCCCTATTCAAATGTCCATCGTCTTCCTCAGCCTTGATGAGTTCAGGACGAAGCAGCCAGCACTCTTCCAGGTCCTGTCTCCAATTCCCAGACTGTGGTCTTCAGGCCTTGGAGCTAGTTCCAGCCTTCTTTTAATCGATCGTCGAGTCGATGATGCAAAAGGGAGGGATGGATGTGGCTCCACCAACTGTGGGCACTCTTTGCCTCCCTGCCACGGCATGGCACTCTTTTTCTTCCATGCCTCTGCATGGCACCGTGCCAGTTCCCCGCACGTTACTTGCCGTACCATCCTTTATATACTGGGACGGCACGCTTGTTCTCCCCTCCTTCCGCTTCTCCAGTGGTGGTTATGGTGCAACGTTGCTACGGCGCAGTGTGGCAGGCGTGCATTATTGTTATTTTGCAGTTTTCTTTATGCCAACTGTTAAGCCCTTTGTGGCTGTTTTTTTACTTTGTTTCACTTGCTGGACAGGTGTTGCAGGACTGAGGCGGCAACCCCAATCCTTCCGTTGGTGTTCCTCACTCGTCCTAGTGTGTTTGAGTTGCTGTGTCACGGGTGATTACTTTTGGACCCTTTTTCCCCCATTTTGGTTTATTGCTGCAGAGGTAAGCAGAGTCCTGTCCTTCCCCCTCCCCCATGCACAAGTGTTAATTTTAATTGTGTATGTTATTACATATTATTTTGTTTGCTGTGTCTTGCATCAGGGCCAGTGGCTGCATCAGGTCGCTTTGCGCAGACTCAGGTGAGTTGACTACCTCAATCCCCACTTGCGGCATTATTTAGAATAGCGGCCTTCAATCTTTTTTGTGCCACAGACCGGTTTAATGTAATACAATATTTTCACAGACCAGTCATAAAGGTAGTGGATTAATACGACAAAATAAAATAATAGATCCACATAAAAACAAATAGGCAACACCTCTTGACGTGTGAGGGGGCACAGATGGATGTAATTGGGAGAGAATACGTCAATTTTTCAAGATAAGATATGTCAATTTTTTGTGTGATGTGTATTTAAAATGTCGCTGTTGTTGTGTTTAGGTGCAAATGTCACAGCACTATTATTGATGTTGATTGATAATAATAATAATAATAATAATAATAATAATAATAATAATAATAATAATAATAATAATAATTACAGTATAGATATATAAATAAAAGTATTTTGATTTATTTAGTCCTAAATTGAAATAACCTATTGTCATAACATGTTGTCAATACCACTTTATTGTTTTTGGGACAAGCTCAGCTGAACCTGCGGCGCACAGATGACATTTGAATTATTGGAAATAAATTGGGGTGACAATGTGTGAAGCTCATAATTGTGTATGCGTGTGTACTGACTGCATATACAGTATGTGCCAATGAATACCTCTTTGTCCAAATGATGTACTATCCCATGGGTGCCAAGTGTCTACCCTGTGTTTCAAAAGCCTGGTCCGAGGGGCCTCCAAGCCTCATTATGTGCCTGACTGTCTTTATGCTCTATGGAAACACACTCTCATTCCCACTCTTTCTCTCTGTCTCTCTTTCCCGCACACACTTCGCATCACATTCTCTCTGAAACCTTTGACTAGTCCTAAAATGAGACTGGTCTTAATCTCACTAATATTATACCACAGACCCGAGACTGAACCTGCAAAGAAACAGCATTAAGGTAATAGAAAACCCACTGATCCTGGCAGCACCAAGCCAAGTGAGGCCTGGTCTGGATGTAGAGAGGACATCGCTAGGGAGGTGGCACCCAAACAACCCGGCACAAACACTGCATTTCTTCAGAAGTGCAAGATACAGCTTAGCAACAGCTTTGTCTCTGTCCTATTGGCCAAACTCACACAGCACAAACACACACATGCACTAATACAGAGGGAATACACAACACACACACATACACACACATTATCCATACGCTCAATGATAAGCTATTCATGTATAAAACACTGATGACACTGGTTCCTGACCAGGCGGCGTAACACAACACCGGGTAAAATGGATACATGAAAAGCCCTTTAATGAAGCTAAATATCTGCTGCAGGGAAACCACATCTTAACCCACTCCACTGTCTAGCTCAGTGCTCCTGACCCTACATTTTCCTCTTGACATTTTTGTTAATGTTTCATTGATATTTCTGAGTGTCCCTGCTCATCAGAAATATTGAGGCCTTTTTTTTACACTGCCTGTAGCATTGTTGTTCCAGTGTTTTGCCATAATAGGCATCCTTGCCCTAAGAAGCACTTCCACACATGTGTTTGGTGTTATTGTAACCCTACCCCTTCTAATCCTAACCCCAAATAATCATCACTCTCCATGCTGGTGCTTTTGGTGCTTTTTGTAAAAAAGGTTTGCCTGCTTATCACATCACAACTTGCAATAAGCCATCAGTGGAGGTAATCACGGTGCCTGGTCAATGTTTCTATAAAAGGCAGTGCTGGTGTAGCAGACACACTGGGCTTAGCTGCACTACATTCTGCCAGCCTGGAAGTAGGTCAACTCCTCCCCCAGACCCATCCTCCTAATTAGCTCAGGGGTATTTAAGTTACCTGTGGCAACATGGCTGCCTTTTGCTTCATTGCTGCGTGCATGTGTCCACATGGCCACCTCTGTAAACCTTAGGTCTGCTGTCTTCCTGCTCCAGCTGGTGTCTCTTTGGTGGAGTTTTGGTGAATTGAAGCTCCTGTCCACCTGAAGGTTGTGGTTCTCCCCTCCCTGCTAAGAACTCTTATGGTAGTACCCAGCTATTGATTTGTTTTGCTATGTTTAGTTTAGTTTTGCTACGTTTAGTTCTGCTATGTTTAGTTTTGTGCTTTTTTTCCCCCCTACGTTTAGTCTTGTTATGTGCAGTTTTGTTTAGCTCTATTTTGTTTAGCTTTAGTTTTGTTTTGCTTTATATACAATTATTTTGCATCTAGTGTGTTTTGCTAAGTTGCGTTATACTGTAGTGCTGTATTTGTATCTTTGTGTATCTTTACTTGGACCAACTGAATTATTTATTTTGTAACATTTGTGTTGTTGCTTTTCCCCCTTTTAGTGGAGCTAGCTAGTGGTGGAGGCTAGGCACAGTAGTGTGACTCCCCTTGTGGTTTGTAGTGATAGGAGCACTGGGACATAGTTTGCAGTCAAACGGTTTGCAGTAAGCTTTGATTTGCAGTGACCAGAGGTGGGGGGTAAGTTGGTGAATCCCTCGGACACACCGTTGATAGACAGCCTTTCCTTATCTGGCATCTGCCCTCTCCCCCTTTACCTTAATTGATTTTAGTAACTTTCTCCTGGAAGTGTGTTTTATAGAAAATAACTTAAGCTGTTAACATTAAAATATTGCAATAAACTTTGTTGTATTTTACACTATAATTAAATTCAGTCTCCGCCCTCATTGATTTACTCCACAGCAACTTCCAGCCATAAAAATGTGGTAATAAATAAATAAGATTTATTTCTGAACCATGTCTCTTTCTGGTCTAAGTAAACACATTTGTGTAGTCTTTGTAATTAAAATGTTAACAAGTAAATTGCGTATTTCCTGGGGGCGAAATTCTGCAGGTGGCGTTATTGGATTGTTTGTATTCAGTGGGTCTGCCTGCATCACTGCATAGTACCACCCCCCCGCCACACTGGCATAGCAGCCCAAACGCTGTTTGGTCACACCTCTGACAGATTTAATCCAATTCGGTCTATTACCTTCTATGTAACAAATCCCCAAAATAAATCAAATCATTTTAAGTGAGGTTGCGCTATGAGTATTGTAGGAAGTGGATGAGTGAAAGTATATTGTAATGTGGAAAAGATGAAGCTACAAAAGAATTGAGGAGATATTCTTGTACTTACTGCTACTAACCCAGGTGTGTCTCCTTTTCTCTACCAGGTCTCTCCATCAAACAAACTCCGCTCTACCCTCCACTCAGCAACCCCTGGCATACCGGAGAAGCAAATGGTGTGTGGCAATTGTGTGTACAGTAAGATCAAGGGGAAGAGAAGCAGGAACAGTTTTAATGTCATCAAAAGCTTGATGGCAAATGGGAACCAGATGTATCTTATTTTGAACTTTTAATTTTAAATGTTTTGAGGTACAATCACACGCAACAGTGGCAGTAACCTACAAGCCATAAAATATAAGCTTTTTTAAGTTGCTGGAACTCATGGATAACACCCACTTTTCTTTCAAGAGGGTCTCACTATGTTTGCACAGCTGTGCACCTAACCATAGATGCCCCAGCAATCATTTCTTTGGTTTACAAACAAATCCCATCTTCTTAACAAGGTGTTAACATGCCCAAAGTCAACTCCAAAAGACCAGTGTCTGTGTAAAGTATAAGGTTTCATTAACTCTGAGGTACATTTTAGAATCGACCAGTACAGGCCTAGAAGGGAATGCAACACATGGGATTACGTACATTAAGTACATTTGCCATTGTCATCTTCATTTTTATACCAGCACTTTATTGTCTACTGCAGGGGTTCGCAACCTTTTGCGGGCCAGTGCCCCCCTAACTATTGTCCAGGTCCCTTACCACCCGCCCCCCCACAATGTAGAATGAATGTTTCCCTTGATTTTAAATCCAGATTGTTGTTCTATTTGTATTATTATGATTGATATTCTTAGTGTTTGTGATTTATATTACATATGAATTATTGTTGTATTATTTTGTATTTAAATGTATATATTATTTTAATAATTATTAGGCTGTTATATTACAGTAGTATAAAAACTCAAATTCTCTGAGATTTAGGTTATACAATATCATTTCGAAATATTATACATTTAAAATAATGTTTTGATGTTTTTACCAGCAATTGCCCTGATAAACTTTACCCAGGGAGCAAAAAAGCCATGTAATTAGATATATTATTGAGTGTTATAGAGACAAACAGAACATTTCCTCATTTGAGAACACTTTTCCACTCACTGACCACATTGGAAGCTGAGCAATTGGCGAGGGGTTGACATTATACCAAGTTTAGACACAAAACACATCAGCGGTAAAAAAATAAAAACATAATTTACATTGCTTTGCAACGGTTTATAATAGGAAAAAACGTGCAATTGTTCTTACACATGGTGCACATCTAATGCAAATCCCAAAATTAACTTCCCAAAAAGCATGCTGGGAAGTCCTAAACCACATATATTTCCAAGCATGCATATCAAAAGCTTCGAGTTGGCAACCCAAACCCATGCATTGTAATGCATATTCATATTTGCCTCCCACAGCGCACCTGTTCTCTTTCTTATAATTTGTTTCCATGTCTCACTATGGGATACGCCCCCTCACGTATTTGCAGAAACACTTATATCATTAGGCCAGCGATGATTGGCTGGCAGTCATGACATCTGTGTCAGGACCCCGCAACTTAAATGTGCCTGACGCAGCGTCATTCGTCATTCATACACCTCTTCTTGCTTCATGAAGCCACCTATCCACCTGTTTCTGCTGACTGGCTGAACTGTCCTCGGATCGGACCTACATCTCTTTCGCCGGTCGCTCATTGCCAGACACGGAGTGGACTGCCTTCACCATAGTTACACTTGTTCTGGACTGTCTCCAAACAGTAGAAATGTATTCTACCTGATTCAAGCTGGTACCCCGCAGCACCTGCAAAGTTTCAGCCGGACCTGGTTTGAAGATTGTGAGGTTCACTTTTAGCACTCCAGCTAAAGATGGATAAAGAAGGATTTTCTGGTGTCTGGTGGGGACGACGACGATTATTCTTCTTTCGTGCCTCTGACGCCTTCCGTTTCCCCATCCCTCTCATCTGCGGGGAATGCTGGTGGGGCTACAAAGCTCCAAATCAGCTCCGATATGCATGACGTGTGTAAACACACTGCGAGGAGACTGGGGATCTCGTGACCCATGGTCACTGTTGAGGCCCCGCGGTCCCGCTATGATGGAAGGAATTACCCCGGGCTCAGCGGGCAGCAAGACAGCTTCTCCCGGCTTTCCAGGAGCTTCTGGAAGAAGTCACTGTCTTGTGGAAGGACAATCCATACTCCAGCAAGACCCCGGTTCAGGGCGCGTCTTCTCTGGACTTTGAAGGGATGGATAAATGTGCAATGGCCCGCATGCCACCAATGGAACCACTGTTAGCGGCGCACCTGCACCCGTGGTAGTCAGCTGCATCTTCCAGGCCTCCCACCCTACTGGCTAAAGCCAACCGCTTTTAGTCTTCCATGGTGGAGGGGGCTTACATGGCGGCAGCCTTGTCTGTGAGGGCTCTCAATGTCACCTCATTGTTGTCCTCTTACCAAGAGGAGCTTTTGGACGACATGACCAATGCGCCCGAGTGGAACGAGATCACAAAGATCGATATGAATTTAGAACTTTATTAAGCAAGAATGCCATTCTGTTTCCTGTGTCTCGCATTAGGGCCATTGGCTGCATCAGGTCGCACTGCGCAGATTCAGGCGACGTGACTACCTCAATCCCCACTCGCGGCATTATTTAGAACAGTGGCCTTCAACCTTTTTTGTGCCACAAACCGGTTTAATATAATACAATATTTTCACGGACCGGTCGTAAAGGTGGCGATAAATACGACAAAATAAAATAATAGAACCACATAAAAACAAAGGTTCAACACTGGGAGAGAATACAGAAATTTTTCAAGATAAAATATCTTTCAATCTCTGATAATCACTCTAATGAAAATTATGTGCGCTACATCAGTGCGGTCCTCTGTCTCTCTCTGCGCAAAACCGCGTCTGTCCGGTTTCTCCCAAGGGAGTCGTCGGATGGGACGCACCTGCGAGGGTCATCTGTTCAGTTGTTTGGCTAGCCCCTCGTGGGCTCTGAATACACAACCCAGCGTGGATGCAGCGGGTTTAGCCCTGGCCCCGAACAAAAGACGTCCCCTCTTTTTAATTTTTTTGGAAAAAATTAACCCGTCTTATATTCGGGTCATCGGGTGGTTCTAAATGGGACTAAAACTAGACAAAGTGCTCATCCATTATCGTTTACTAAAACTAGACGAAAAATAGTCGAGGATATTTTGTACTAAAATGCTCAGACTTTTAAACTTGACTAGACTAAAAAGTGTATGAACGTGACTAAAACAAATAAAAACTAAAATGACAGCTTGACACAAAGACTAGATTAAAACTAAAATTAAAACAGGCCGCCAAAAACAACACTAGTGCTGGCGCACTTGACCATATGGGTTTTGTGGTGAACAGGGAAAAGAGTATTTTAACACCGAGACAGGAAATGGAAATGAATGGGCTGTGGAGCATGAATCTCTGTCACGCCCATATAAACTCTTTGGAGCTCTTGACGGTGCTTATGTCACTGAAACATTTTCTTTCGCTTCTCCGGGGGGCTCCATGTGCTGGTGAGGTCGGATAATATGACCACGGTGGCGTACATAAACCATCAAGGGGTCTGCGCTCCCAGCAGTTACACACGCTGGCACGCAGACTGATTTTATGGAGCGACGGGCATGTCCTTTCTGTGAGGGTGAACCACGTTCCCGGCATACAGAACTTGGGGGCGGACCTCTTATCCAGGGGGAACCCCCTATACGCCGAGTGTAGCTGTAGTACCCAGCTGTAGTGGGTCAGATGTGGTCACGGTTCGGCCGCGCAGCAGTTGACCTGTTTGCATCCGGAGAGAACTCAAAGTATCGGCTGTTCTTCTCCCTGCAGGACCAGAGCACTCCGTTGATGCATTCGTGCTCCGCTTTACGCATTCCCTCCCCTGGCTCTGATTCTCGCGACCTTACACAGGATACGGGAAAATTGTCTGTCACTTTTATCTATGGTCAACTTCCTCTGCACAGGGACCGTCTCTCAGGCACGTGGACAGATATTTCACCCTCATCCAGAGCGACTCGCCCTGTGGGCTTGGCCCGTGAGTGGTTTAATTTAAGTAATGCTGCATTACCACAGAGGGTTTAACACAATCCAGAATGCCAGAGCTTCATTCACAATAACTCTATATGGCTATATGTTGAAAGTGTTTGAGGATTGGTGCGCTGAGGCACAATATAATTATTTTCAGTCCTCAGTGGCTACATTTTCTCATTCCTGCAGGATTTGGTTGATAAAAAGAGGCCATTTTCTACTGTCAAGGTTTACTTGGCTGCTTGGCTTCTGCTTGCACTGTTGGCATTGATGCTAAACCAGTGGGTCAGCACCCCCTGGTTTTTCGCTTTATTAAAGGGGCATGGGGACTGTTGCCTGTCTCTAAGGCGATTTTTCCCCTCGTAGGATCTGGCTGTGGTGCTGAAAGCCCTTACCAGTCATCCCTTCGAACCGCTGGATAAAGTAGACTTGTTGTTGATGTCCCTCAAAGTGGCTTTGTTGTTAGCTTTGACAACATCTAAACGTGTGGGCGATTTGCACACTTTGTTCATCCAGCTTGTATGCGGTTCACCCCAAGGAACTTTGGCATGACCTTGAAGCCTAATTCCGCTTTCATTCCCAAAATCGTCAATCCCCAGTGGACTTGTCGGCCTTCGAGCCGCCTCCTCACGGTTCTGAAAGGCAGCTGTGCCCGACCAAGAGAACAAGGGATTTCAGGAAAGGGGAACAGTTGTTTGTGTCCTGGGCTTAGTCTCATTTGGGCAAGCCTATCACCAAGCAAAGGCTTTCCAACTGGATAGTGGATGCCATTGCGGTGGCCCACTCCAGCTCGGGTCTTCAGGCCCCCGGTTGGGTTACAGGCACATTCTACCAGGGATCTTGCAACTTCTTGGGCCCTGTTTAAGGGGGTTTCCATTCAAGATATCTGCACTGCAGCTAGCTGGTCTTCACCCCTTACTTTTGTAAGGTAGGTTATGGGCTGGATGAGACGTCCTCCTAGCCCACACTGTCCTAGTCGTGGGTTCCTCAGTGATTTAAGGGGGGCTGGTGGTCAAGATAAGCTTGTCTGGAAATACAGAAGACTCTATATCCCATAGCGATACACCAATACGAATACTAAGAAAGAGAACTATAGTATCATGATTGAAACACGTTCTTACTGTGTGTTGAAGTGAAAAGAGGTGTGTTCGTTTCTAATAACGCTGTGTCTGGCCTATTTATGGTGCAGGGTACTTACACAGATATTATGACTGACAGCCAATCATGCATGGTGTGACGATTCAAGTGCTTCTGCAAATATTCAAAAGGTTATATGTCTAGTGATGCATCTCACCTATGTCACTCAGAAAATGGGTGTTATGAAAGTAACCTATGGCTCTTACACATGACTAATACAAATTCCCAAAAATTACATTTCTACATACATGAATACATTCCTACACATCTACATGCATTTCTTTTGTTCTAACCTGAGGTGGTGTGGGGGGAGACTTTTGCATTTCCTGGCTCTACCCCACAGTTGGGGGTAGAGCCATTACCTGTGTATTGTTCTAATTCTAACATAGCAGTGTGAATGTCCATGTCCATGCCTCTAGCCGTCTGGTCTGATTTGTGGAATAAACATGAGTATCTGTGGTTACATTGTTGTCTCATTGTTTAAAACCTAACTTATACTGCTACATAAGCATCTCTTTATGAGCTTGTAAATAATAAACTAAAAATTCCTGAGTATACAACTGACCAACAGAACAACAAAATATATGTAAGCTAAATGTGGTCTGATCGGCATCGGCTGAGGGCTTTTCCATGGGGGGGGGACCCCAAAAAAATACCTAACAGGCTCAACCAACAGCTTTGAGTCTGCATTCTCAACATTGAACATAGTGAAGGCCAAGTTACCAACGAACACTTGCATCAGTGTCTCCACCTGGCTATCACACTTTTTGTGCCAAAGTTTAAAGTCCTGGCAACAGAACATAGGTCTTCTCACATTAATGGACTGAAGGGATGTGGGAATAGTGATTTGTGGTTCCATAATATAATTGTTACCTCGACCAACTTTATTAAACGGACCTTTGTCATATTGAAAAAAAAATGTTGTGGACCTTTACGATTTGTATTTGAGTACCCCTGCCCTAGCTCTTATTCTAAATCTTGGATTTATCAACAAAACATAGCCTAAAAAAACAATACCAGGCAAAAATATGTCAATGCCTCTTTCTAATATAATGCTTCCATTGAGAACTGCTGGTCTACTGTAATAAATCAGTCAAGTTGGCCTGGTGTGCAACTATCTTTCAACTTGTCCATAAGGAGATACCATAGTAATCCTTTCCACCAATTCTGGTTTAAAGCTGTCCAGTTCAAACATATCAGGTATTTCTGGGTCTGATGGAAAATGTCCTTGGCAGCATGGCTATGACATCCACATCTGCCAGTGCTGCAGGTGTTTTGCCGTCATGCTAATCTACATTTGTAGCAATGGCTCCTCGTACATAAATGTTAAACTGTTTAAAAATTCCAAAAGGATGCAAAACAGTGGAGCATCCCTCTCTGTATGCTGCCTGAGCAAGTGCAAGCTTGAAAAGATTTGCAGTCCATGGCAACTGCTGATCCAAGCCTTTCTGCGCGCTACGTGCTGTTTAGTGTGCACATATTGAGTGTATTAAAATCTCCCAACTCCCTCCCCCTTTTTTCTAAATACCTATGTATTCATCCCCAATTTGTTTTCCTTCCTACCCTCTGTCTTTCCTTCCCTCCCTCCCCCTTCCTTCCTTGTGACCTTGCATCTTGTTGCCAAACTCTTTACAGTGCTGCTTTATGACAACACGAACTGCTGAATTAAACGTGCACACAGTGCAAAACCTGAGCTTCTGTTGTCTGTGAGCCAAGGCCAGATAAAGTAAATAAATAGAATTTCCCAGCATCAAGTTGCTTTCACCAGTTTTCATAGATTTTTTGATTTATCTTAAATCTGCTTCAGTCCTGATGTTTTCTGTCTTCACTGTGTGTGTGTGTGTGTGTGTGTGTGTGTGTGTGCGTGCATGCGTGTGTATGTGTGCGTGCGTGCGTGTTTGCGTGCTTTCAGGGGGTTAAATACTTTGAGTGAAATCTACAAGGGATTTGTTGTTTTTTATTGAAGTTGTCTGGTGACTCTTCTGCTTTAAGGCTCCAGGAAATGAAAGTGCTTATATAAAGGTAGTGTTTCTGAGCAGTTCAAAGACAAGCTTTGGAATCCAGAGTACAAGGGATAGGTTTCTACCAATATAAGCATGTTTCTAGTTAAATAAAAACATTTGAAAAATATATTAAAAGTATTGTTTGGTTCATTTTTCTTTGCATCCTCCTTGGTAGACCAGGGGTTTTGAGCTTCTACAACAAGTTTACTACTATGTTTAAATGTTGTTCAGACTTAAAATAGAAGAAATCAAAGCCAATGCAAAGTGCATTTCTTCTCAGCAGTGTCAATGAAAGTATAGTTACATTTGAAAATATTTAAAATATATTCTAATATTATATTATTTACTTAACATAACTTAGTTCTGCATTATTCTTGTATAGTTTTGAGGTGGCACTTACATCAGCTTATGTCTGTTCTATTAATGTTGGCTCTTTCATGAACAGTGCACAACACTCTTCTGCGGAAATCTGCTTGACTTTGATTTGGATTTATATTTCCTCAGTATCAATCAAGCTCTCTCGGCAGGTTGTGAATGATATATAATAATATCCCAGTCAGTGTAAGATTTTGAAAAGTTTAATAATGTGTCAGACAAAAATGTTGAATTACTTCCCATATAACTTTAATGGCACAACCCCTCTTTGGTCTGAAGAAACACCAAGGAGGGTTACCACATTTTGATGATTATAGCAATATATATAAGATGTATATTATCAAGAGTAATTCAAAGTAGGCAACTGGACTGGTTGAAGATTATCTTGAAGATGTTTCCCCTCTCATCCAAGAGGCTTCTTCAGTTCTAACTAGCTTCTGGAAAAGTATAGGTATTTGTCCACCGTGAGATTAATAGCTAATGCAGCAGATGAATGCCTATTTAGAGGACCATTGTATTTAACTTGCAGGTCGTTGGCCATCTGGCATAGAGTCAGGTTTGGGTTTTGCCTGAGTCTGAGTGTCAATGAGGGTTGTTAGCTTCACCTGAGAGTTCCTTTGAATTGTTATTCTTGTTTACCTTTCTGGGAAGAGAATGAAGAACAGCATTGTAAGTGGCTGAAATATTGTGTCTCAATGATATTACCATGACCTGGATGACTGAGAACCTTCACAGACAAGATGTATATTATTTTTCTACTGTTATTTCGGAGGATATTTCATTTAATGTCCATACTGTGAGCCATATTTATGGTCAGTTCACGGCAGGTGTAGTAGGGATATACACCCATGTTTGCCTCCCTTGCTGCAGGGAGTGTGAGGAAGGGGGAGTTATGTTTCCTCCTCCTTTCAGACATGATTTGAAGGGAAAAGAGATGCACTGTGTCCTCATTGTTTCTCTTTCACCAGCACATTATAGATTGATAAAAATTGCTACGGCGACAGCAATATACAATAATACTTTGTCGGCTGTGTTGGTTCAGTGGTGAGCCAAATTGTTTTGTCATCAGGAGTAGTTTTTAATCCCTGCTGACAAACAAGCACACTATTGAAATGTTCAGTTACCTCTTTTATTCATCTCACTGAACACCCTATTCTGTTATTTAAACTTTTTGTCAGTGTGTTGAAGAAATATAAAAGAAGGCTTTCATGGAATCATTTTTCCCCTGAAGTGTTTTTGGGGTACTGAGATGCATTTTCATCAAGAATACTTAATTTAGCATGTTGTTGCCTTCAATTCAGCATCTTTTTAAATGTGATAAGGTCAGCCTCCAAATTTCAAGGTAACTTGAAAGAAACATCTTCAGTAAAATCCAGTGAAGTGGATCGTTAATCGGAGGAGTTGAAGAGTGTGACCTGTGTGACCCTCCTCAATGTGAAAGACGAGAAACCAATGGAAAGAAACAGGTAATTCTGGAGAATAGGAGATGGAGCTCAACCTGGTGAGTGTTATCAGGATGTGAGGAGGCAGCCAGACATACCTGGCAAACCTGTAGGAGTTGTGAGGGAGACCACAGAACATTTAGCAGGGTTACGGTTCAAGACACCAGTGGTGAAGGGGTGTGTTAGGGTGTGCAAGAGGGCGCTGCAATTTGGCAGCAACATAAGAACCAACTCAACAAATCTATGGGAGCACCTGGGTGTATAATGTAGACTTTTTTGCTCGTAATAAGTACTTTGAGAATATCCTAAACCCAACTAACAAGACCAGAGAAGACAGGGTCTGAAGACTTGGAGGAAGTCATCCATATCCCTGCCAGAATGTGCCTGTGAAGAAATTCTCTGAGGCAAGGTGTAAATGAGAGTCAGTCTGTGATACTGGTTGGTAGTTCCAACCAAAAAAGAGTGTGTGCTCTGACTACCGGGGTATAACACTGCTCAGTCTCCCTGGGAAAGTTTATTCCAAGGGGCTTGAAAGGAGGCCCTGACGGATTGGCTAAACTCAGATTCAGCAGAAGGAATGTGGTTTACGTCCTGGTCATTGAACAGCGGAGACAGAGACACAATTAGTAATGGTTAATTTCCCATTAAGTCACCCAATAGCAAATGAGCAATACATTTATTTAGTTAGTCAAGAAACAAACAATACTCCTATTAATTAAGGGCAGCCTTTAGTTCCTAGCCCCTGGTGTAATGTGGTGTGGGTCAATGGGGTAAAGGAAAAGAAAAAAGAAAATCTTGTGTGTGTGTGCGTGAGTGTGTGTGTGCGCGTGTGTGTTTACTGTGCACAATTTTCACCTGTGTACTTAGTAATTCTTCAAAGATGATAAAAGAAGGCCCTCTGCTGGACAGTGTTTATGCCAAATGTTGGTTCTGTGAGACACACACGCACACAAACAACACCCAAACAGAAATGATCATAGGTACAGACGGTGAAGATTAAAGAAGGAGAAATGTTTCTCCAAGACAAACCGGAATCTCCTTTGAACAAGTTTCAAACAAAGCAGAGAGAGAACAGAATAGACCATATATCTTAATTCTAATTTATTATAATAGTCCATTTTCATTCTTATCAATTCAAATGATTAATCTAACCTTAAATAACCTACACCTCAGGAAAACCTTACACCATCTTAACAGTGTTCACAAATTATTTCAAGATGGTTACCCCTACTGCTAGTAAACTGGTTGCTACTGCGGTTACATGCACAGTATTCATTAACACAAACACTTGGTAGAGCAACCTCTGAATTTGCTAAAAACATTGTGTAGTATGCAATAGCATATTACATTTCATTGGCAATTTTAATATTGCCTTATATACCTAGAAGACTGAAGCGCCATTCAACATTATTTTATCTGTGCACCTTTTTTGATCAAGAGAATGCTCAGATTGGTTGGACGTGACTAAAAGGCTAGAGCAGGGGTCTTCAACGTTTTTCAGGCCAAGAGTCCCAAACTGATGGAGAGATGGAGCAGGGATCCCCTACTATATATAAAATGGTGTTTTATATTAAACTGGGCCTAGTGCCATGTATAAACCATATAGCTACCCTGTTATTGTCCATTCAATACTAAGCTATTAAATTAATAGAATAAATAGTGTCTAATCAACCAAAAATGTGGCAACCTCCCTGCAGTATCTACGCGGACCCCCTGGTTTTTTTTTGAACAACTCTGGGCTTGATTTAATCAAGCAAAAAGGTGAAAAGAAAGACAATTAGCCTGATCTGACTAATCTACATTTCTGCTAAAGCTGTAAGGTTGGAGTCAGAATTTTGTGTCAAACATAGTAATCCATTTTCACACAATGCTTTGGGTTGTTGGTGGAGTAAGGCTGTAGGTGATGTTGTCTCAACACTTTGAGCCCCTTAATATTAATCATGGTATGAAAACCCACCAATAGTAATACACGTTCATTCTAAAATGGCCTTTTAAAAGAAACATAATCTCCATTCTGTTTGTGTTTTCCCTCCAGATCAGAAATAATCTGCATCCACACAACACACTTAAAAACACACAATTTATTCATTGAGCAGTTGCATGCCAATGTGAACAGGAAGCAGTTTTCAAGTTGGTTGCCTACTTGGTTGCAGAGGATAGTACATGAGAAGAAGCCATGCTGAGAGGAAGGTCAGGGATTTCCTTTTCTTTGACCAACAAGGAAGTGGATCTGTTACTGACAGTAGCCTAAATGTTTTATTAAAAACATATTACTGCACTAGTTTGACTTTCTGGTTCAACATTGACCTTTAGATTAACAGTAAATCAAAAACCAAAACTGGGCTTAGATAGCCTCAATGAACTTTTATGTTGTCTGAATGTCTGACTGCTTGTCTTTTTGTCCCATCAATCTGGGTTTCATTAATTTTTTCAGCCATTGGAGGAACTCATTTGATTTTCATATAATACCTCATCCTCACATTTGCTTCAGCACAATAAGACACACTTATAAGTGTAGTGTTAATATTTTTTGTCTTGATGTCTTTCAACTGAAGCACTGCAAATATACAAAAGGTCTTATGGAAATAATATAATTCACCTGCATGTTGGGTAATTGAAGAACACCACCTGAATCTTTCCTCCACTACACCACAACTGCATCTAAAGTTTAACATCCAAAAACCAACAGACAAACTAATTAACGCTTCAGACAGCACAGATTGCTGCTTCTCACTGTTAGCAGAGACACTAGTCTGCAGTGTTGCTCTATAAACTTAACTGATAAACAAACCAGAGTGTTTTTGAATTACATGCATTACTTGGTTGATAAAAGTTAAGTTTCAGTTTCCTGTCTGCCCATATGCATGCTCCCTCTGCTAAATGTCTTTCTCCAGGCAACCTCCGTGCCGCATCTACCAAAGGTCAGGAAGAGGCTCGTCCGATGCATGTTGACCCGTTCACTGCTGAGCCCGTTTCTTAGAGAGAGGCCATGTGATTGGGGGTGTCACAGTAGGGTTTTAATGACACTTTGTAGGTTTCCTTTTTTCACTCTTCACACAAATACTTGCGGGTGCCGCACCACAAATGCTTTTGAGGAACGTCTGCTCTGCTGAAGGTGGGGTAAGTGCTTTTAATCCGGCACAATTCTTTTTCTCTCCACAGTCCGGAGCAAAGTCTGTGTTTTAAACACAGCTCTGGTGCAGTATTTGGGAAAGAAAGAAAGAAAGCCGGACTACCTGAACACAGCAGCTCAGGGATTTAGTGTAGGGGAGGAGAGGAAGGGGCAGTGGGAGTGAGACAGATTCCTCTGAATCATAAACAGTGATTTATATAAACAGTATATGCTGACAGTACACTAATCAACAGCCATTCCCCAACGTTCTCATGGGACCTCCAGTTCATTCCCTTAACTTCCTCTATTCCGCTACTTTTGATTACTTTTACTTTTATATTTGCAAGTTCAATATCTTCAACTTGTGAATATGTCTTAACCTCAGTTAGGGCAACCCAAACCTTTGCTTTATCTCGAAAAAAGTTTAAGTATTAATGGATTTGATGACCACTGTAGTCTCTGGGCAACAATTATTGCATAATGCTTGTATTTGCTTTCCCTCCGGCGTTCAGAATATCACAATGCATAAAATCGAATTTCTTTGTGTAGATCAGATCTTGATTTATTGATTGTTTTAGTCAATATTAATGACGGATGAGCCATTATTATGTACATATGTCAATGCTACAGAGCAGTGATATAAACAAAAAGTCCAGCTTTCAAAACATTTTAGCTGAACTTTGCACAGACTGAGGTGTGTGAGGTCTCTCTATCCCTGGAGCACAAACTAACCCACTGAATCTCTGGTTGTTGAAAGGCTTAATTAACATTCCCTGAGTGTTTACAGTCAATTATTCAACACAGTAGCTTTCTGTGTGAGCTACTCATTATTCAAACACTGTCACACAAGGAACACATTCTCTCTTTAAAGGCATGGAAATCCACAAAAATAATATTTTCCCCAAAGATAACATTATTTTAAAAGCCTTTAAGTTAACTTTGTGACATCAACCTAATCCTGAAAAGCGGAAAGAGAAAGGGAACCTTGTGTGTGGTTGTGGCTTTCGGCATCACAGCTGGTGACAACGTGTGGAGCCTAGCTGTGCGATAAGAAATGGAGTGTTGAGCTGTTTAGCATTTGAAACCAGTATAAATGTAAAAAAACCACTGAAGCACTTTGCAGTACACATATTCTCACAGTGCTGAGGATATGCAACCCTCACTAAATGGAACGTTTTACAGTTTGTTAAGTGCATACATATCCGCTGTTTGACATAAAACCATGCCCATGTGCATGCATTAACAACACACAGAGGCTCTCACAGGGCATCGTTATGGGCACATAGACATACGTACACAGTAAAACCCTCCCACCACTAAACAAGCATGTAGCTCTGCAACTGTCAAACAAACATGCAATTACAACTCGTTCTCAGGTTCTCCTACTTCCCTTTTTACACATTCTCTCTTCTTTTCTCTTCCTGTCAGTTCCTATGCATGACCACCAGATGTGTCACATGTGGCTGAGGAGACGCCACGTGAGAGGACATACATCGAGATATTAACATTCCAGACGGTTTGCTCAGGTTGCTGCGAATGAGCTGCTTACATCTCCTTTAACCTCTGGTATGAAGGCCAACAAGCAGAGCAAGACTAGTTTTTATTTTTTAACAGTAAATCTTGTCCTCTGAAGCTGTAAAAATACACTTTTTAAACCAAAACCAGCGGCACTGGTGCCTCCTAAATCTTGTCATATTCTCCCACACAAATGCAGAGGATCTTGGCAATAGAGCAGGAGCAGCAAACGGGTGAATCCCAGGCAACACAGAGCACAGCTTCCGGAACCGAGGAGGTCTCTTGCTTTGAAGAGAAATAGAAGAACAACCATAACACTGTCGCAACTAAGTAGGCCTAACTCAAATCAGGAGAAACAGGGATAGATACATGGAATAATTTTCCAACAATATTAATGAAAATCTCACAATCAAATGCACTGACAGAAAGAATGGGAGAATCAATGACATCTACTTAGATCAGGGGTGTCCGAACTACGGCCTGCGGGCCAACTGCGGCCCGCTGTGCAGTTTGAGCTGGTTTTGGGATGTATTTTCTGAGGTGAACAACGTCCAAGAACACTTCGTTCACTATCAATTTTCTAAATAACATAAATATATATATATAAAGTTGAAAAATAATGTACAGTATTTAGGTAAAATTCATGAAAAACAAAACAAACAAACGTTTGGGGAGCCACTAATTGTCAAACTTCAACAAATAGTATGTAAAGTCTCAACAACAGTACTCACACTTGCTGCACTTTAAAAGCCATGGAGTGTCAAACTTAAACCAATTCAGTCTTATATATTCTGTATACATTTTAAACGTTCATAAAATTAGTGTAGTTATTTAAGTTAGTTAAGTTATTTACAGCAACCCTAACACAGACAGAAACACTCATTTAATCTAATTACTATTACTAGCTTTTAACATAATTATCAGTGTGTTGACTTTCAAATAATTTACATAATATTAATATAAAATAAGTTTATATTTATGATAATTTGGTCTTGGCTCTTAAACTGAAGAACTGATCAGAAAAAAGCATGTTGTTGGGATCAGACAGATCGCTCTTGGGTAGCCAGTACTGTTTGAGGAGTTAAAAGTGCTCTGCAACAGACTGTCTGGAACAGCATTCTACACTGATTCATGTTAAATGGACAAACAGACTACTTATCCAAAAAGCTGTTGCAAAATAAGAAAGTATGCAAACAAAAACATCTCCAACTACACGCTACTGAGAGTGTCACATAACCCCAGGCATAAGATTACCTTTTGTTCTAAACACTGGTACATTCTTTATTGGTGCACAAAAACATGCAAGCAAACCATCTGCCTTAATGTAACTAGAAAGATCACAGAGAAAAACAAAAACATAAATCTATCATGTGAAAAAAACAAAACTGTTCTAAATGTGGCATGAAGCCCTCAATTACTCAGAGTGAGTGGTCACACTCAGAAAACAGCTTTCCAGGGAATTTACGTCCTCTCAAGTTTTATTTAGATTGTAATATTTATGTATCTCAGAAAACATGAGATGAGTTGCTTGAGGTTGTCTTTCGTCATTTAATCTACAGTATACTGTTGAATCAGAAAAAAAAACAAGGATTTCAAAATGTACCCCAAACCAAAGCTGCCTTCATCCGCAGAGAAAGACAGAGCCGGCATGTATCACGAGGCTCCACCAATCTAAGTCAAATGAGTAGCAGTACAGTAAGAGTTAGAAAACATGAGAATACCATATGGCGTTCAATATCAGTCTTCAGTTCGTCTACCTTAATTCTTGAGAAACAGGATAATTTAATGAAGAATCTTTGACTGGGTCCAGTGTCTCTACTTCATATTTACCAGCCATTGTTAGGTCAGTACAAACAAGTAGAAGGGATAACATCAGATTAATGCAGCTGAAAGCAGTTTAGCAACAATATGCAATCACTTTATGCTATTTGTGCTGAGCCCCAAAGATCTCAATGTGACATTCTCAGTGGTATTTACTGCTCTAATTGGATTAACACGTCTACACATATAATGGCAATTAACAGGAGCCACATTTGGGGTAAATTACATTCACTTAAAAATAGAAACATTAATGGTGTGAAACAAAACTATGATTCCTTTAACTAGTAGCCATGAAGTTCTTGCTTCATTTATTTATGCAGGCTAACCCTAGCCACATTACATGTGTATTGCCAGTTTGGATTCGTGTGCCAAACCTGTAAATCCCAATTTATTTGCCTCAGTCTTCTAATCATCGCTGCTGAGAATGGAACATTTGTGCAACCAAAATAAATGGAATGCTTTCCTGAGATGTTTGAGTGCTACTTCACAGCGTTCACATAAATAAATGTTCATTTCACTTTATCACTGGTTATATTGTTACGGTGGTTCACTCCAGTATATGGAATTCGTTTGAAAAAGCCCAGTGGCAGGAGAAACTTTTTTGTGAAATCTTTAACAAAGTACTCAAAGGATTATGGTTCTTTCTTTGTGTAGTGTTCTAGTTTATGCAAAGTGGATATTTAGATGCAAAGGTTGAGTTTTAGGCAGGGCACATGTACATAAAGTCCATGCAAACGCACATGTAGACACCATATCACCCTAGATGGTGCACATTTTTAAGATCAGTCTGAGGCAGAGTTTTTACAAAAGTGCATGCACATTAAACATAAATCTGTTGCAGCTGGCACATAAACACAGACTATTCACACAGCCTTGCAGTCACACAAATAAAGTGATGCAAATTAAGGAGAACACACTTCGTTCACATTAGTGCAGATTAAAGTTGCAAAAGGGGTTAGTTACCAATTACCGATTTTGGTCTGATGCTGGCAACAAAGAAAGATTTATGTAACATCAAAAATGGAAACAGAACATTGGATGAGGAACAAGAGGCTTGCTCCTTTCAGACATGCAATGAAGTCCAGACATTTTCTTGTGTTGTGGAAACTATTATTAGCCTTCAACACTACTAAATTGTAACAGTATAAAGTTTTATATTTTTTTTCAAAAAATCACCACTCACTTTCTTTTTCCAAAAAATGTAGAGAATGGTTGCAAATGTTAACATAAAAAATATTAATTTATGTTTTCAATCTTGTGCTGAGTTACTTATAGTATATCCTCTTTAAATATCTTGATAATCTCATCCTTCTGTATAGAATGTTTATAAAAAAATGTGTTTTGAAATATACCATATAATTAAGTAATAAGTAATTGAAATCTGACACAAGGGAAAATTACCACATTGCCGAACATTTAGTGCCCAAAATGAAGACTGTGTAAGTAACTATTATAGCCGGCCTGCTTCGCTGACCGCTTAGTGCCTGTAGGATCAACTGAGCTTTTGTAGATTACCATTTTATATCCACAACAAATTAATTTGCACAAACAACTTGATTATCTCACAACCCTCCAATGGACGTTTACAAAGTACCAATTAAGTCAAACTCAGAGAAAGATAGAAAAAAAGAGGGAGGGTGTGAACAAACCCACCCTTTATCTGCTCAACAAACATAAGCACAGAGACAATCTGGATATTTATAGCCTCCATAACTCAATCTGCTTCATTAGAAGTCACATTCTGTTGGAGAGGCCTTTCACAGGGCCACAGAAGAAGAGGCCATTGTAGTTTTTTTCTTGATCTGAGACCCTGCAGCAGCTTCCACTATTCCATCATGCTCCAGCCCTGTTTGTCTGGCTGTAAAAGTCCATTGCAGTGAAGTGCAGTGATTAACTCACAAGAGTTACATCTCTTGGGGTTGCCGAGTGCGTGCGTGCGTGCGTGCGTGCGTGCGTGCGTGCGTGCGTGCGTGCCTGCGTGCGTGCATGCATGTGTGCGTGTGTGTGTGCAAGGTTGTTAGAGATGGAGGATGTATCCAGAATGTCTAAGTGACTTCACAATAGGGAGCTGCCCTGTGAAAAGGCCAGAGCAGAGCCAAGACAAAGAGGGAACCTGGATTCCTGAAGTGCACCCACGGGTGGGGGTGGGAGTGGGAGAACCTGCTGATTGCGGTGTTTAATTGCTCTTTTAGAACGAAAGGTAGTGACTTAATGAACAAAAATTAGATGTATTAATCTTTAATAAAATACTGCATAAAAGTTAAAGATTTATGACTTTCTCTTTGGTCTCACTAAATTCACTTTAGTAACAGCTGGGGTTATTCAGGTGACTTCACTGAGTCTGCTTTCAGACACTAATATAGATGCTCATCAGGTTATCTCCTCATGTTTAAACACTTTTCAGTTCTGGGATTTAAAGCAGGCATACCAACATTTACAGCCAACTTCTGCAGGAATTAACACAAATGAGTATTAATTAATTAATAGTTATTATATAATAATATTATTTGTTTTATTATTATTATTGTTGTTAAAATCTCATTAAAAGCTGTTACAATTGTTTCTATACATAGATATGTGTGTATTTAGAAGGACTGCTGGTGACCTAAGAGCAGAATGGACACAATTTAAAGATATTTTGAGACTTCTGGTCAGGTAAAACATAAGTAAAACAATTATCAATTTGAATGAAAATGTTTTGTATGGACATCTCCCGCTCTTACGTGTACTGTCAGTTTATCAGTGTATCAATCAGAAACTGTCTTGGTGGTGTGTGTTAAAATTGTTGAGCACATTTGTTGTGTTGTTTGCAATTTCACGTCATTCAGTCCACATCTGATCTCCAAAACAGTGTCACCTGTGTTCACCTCTTATCTGAGCAAAGCAATGATCAGTTTGGTGATTGACCCGGAAAACATGGAAAATGATTTACTTATATCAAATAACAGATTAACCTGCAGTCTTCAATAGGCTATCAATGAGGGAATGACTAGATTCACTTGGAGTGAATATTCTGACCATCATGAGCTGCCAATTAATCAAATAGCTGCCATTTTTATACAGCATGTGAGAATTCACAACAATCACTGTTACATATATTATATAATTGAAGAAAAAAGAAAAATGGCATTGAATATTCAAAATATCATTTGGTTTTCAAAATGCTCCAACAGAAAAGGTTCACAAAAGCAGCTGAGTTGGACAGATGTACGAAGAATAACCACCATGGGTATTTTTCTCTGGTTCGGATTTGTATTTAATTTTTAATTTCTCTCCCACCATCTGTTTACAGGACTGACCTCATTTCATGCCATGTTGATGCCATAGCTGTGACTTCAGCCTTCACTAATGATATCCTGTCTTTGTAGTTCCCCACCTGACAGAGACACACACATACTCACAATCAAAGACACATGCATACACTACCACATGGACAAATTAAGCCATTACACAACCTTCACACCTCTATGTTTTAAAAAAACATACTGTCTGGTGAATAAGCTATATGTCTAAAAATGTACCATTTCCCTGATTGGCCACCTGTAGCTGTTAAATGAAGTGACCTTTTACAGCAGAAAGCATCAGTCAAAATAAAATGAATACGCGTATGATCAACCAAAAGAAGTGTGAGGCAACACAAGTTGAATGCTGACTTACCCTTCTAATGCCACTTGTTTATGGTTTATTGATGCAACTTGATTTGATGATGCTGGGGTTTAGACTGGTACTTACCTGTATTTATTAATTTCATCTAATGTGGCATCACTTTGCTCACAACATTTGTTGAATTAATAACAATTAAAAAAATAATAATGTGCGAGCTTTGGTTTTCAAAGTTGAGGGAATTTCAGTCATGTACAAAAGTAGAAAGAAGCACAAAAAACATACACTAACAATAACTAACGTTAACTTAACTAACTATAATTTACAATTCTACTTGATTCTACCCTTTCTATAACTATGATACTTTATAAGGACGATGACTATGACTGAACAAACGCTGGAAAGATTGGCATAAAAAAACACAAGACAATCTGGCAACACAAGGGAGATAACGCTGACATGGAATGTAGGGTGGACCCGTAGAGCTCAGACAGAGACGAACAGACACAGGGTTAATTATTTTACCGACTGAAAAAGGACCCACAAACCTCGGAGCGAGCTCTCTGGATAGGACATATATCGGTAGGTCCTTCTTGGAGAGCCACACCTGCTACCCTGGGCTGTAGGCCAGTGCCAACTGCTGCAGTCGATATGCCACCGCCTTGATCTGCACCAAACTCCTCAAGAGGACCTGAGGAGCCTCAGCCCAGATCCGTCATCCAACATCTTATGACGAGTGCATGGGTGTATGGCACTACGAGTTCCTTCTCTGACTCTGGGAACAGAGGTGGTTGATAACCGTAGACACAATGAAAGGGGGAGTAGGGAGTTGTCGTCTGCCCGTTGGACTGGGGGTGGAATCCGGACGTCAGGCTCCCAGGAGGTTGCAGAACTCCTTCCAGAACCTGGAGATGAACTGAGGGTCCCGGTCTGCCAGAATGTCCCTGGGAATTCCATGTATGTGCACAACTTTTAAAAGCACCTGATGATAGCTTGAGCAGGGCAATAAAATGTACCATTTTTGAAAATCTATCTACCACCGCCTATCTGGCGGTACCACTGGTACCACTCCACCTTTACTGGCAACAGCTCCAGGTCCCTGATGTCTTAATACCTCTCTGCGGAAGACAACTTTGGAGACAGAAAGGCACATCGATGTAATTTGTTGTCTTCCACAGATCGTTGAGAAAGGACGGCCCCCAACCCTTCATTTGAGGCCTCCACCTCCACCACGAATTGTCTCTGAGGATCGGGTACTATCAGCCCCGGATCAGCGGTAAATGTGTTTTTTGAGGTTAAAGAAGGCTTTTGGCCACCACACAAAGGGGATGCTTAATGAGGTCAGTGTGTGTCGTGGGGCGGAAATGGTTTCATCTTTTTCCTGGTGGTAGGCACGGGCCAGTCTGCTACTGCACTGACCTTTGCGGTCCATCATGATCTGTCCTGGGGAGATGATAAGCTTAGGAACAACACTGTTTGGACATGAAAGTCACATTTTTCTGCTATGAAAAAAATATTATTTTCTAGTAGGCGTTGAAGGACCTGCTTGACGTTTTGAATGCGGGTTGGTTTGTCTTGGGAGAAAGTGTGTATGACATCCAGATATACAAACACAAACACATTTAAAAGTCTCACGTCGTGAACCAGCGCCTTTAAAACTGCTGGGGCATTCGTCCAAAGTCAGTACAAATGGCATCACCAAATACTCATAGTGACCCGTGAGGGTGTTAAAAGTAGTGTATCATTCATCCCCCTCCCTTATCCTAACCAGGTGATAGGTGTTTCTTAAGTCAAGCTTATTGAACATTTTAGCCCCCTGTAAAAGCTCAAAAGCAGAGTCGATGAGAGGGAGGCTCAGGCCCTAATAAATATTATGTATTTAATGAAAGAGATATGTAAAATGGAAAAAGTGAAACGACACAGAGAAACTTGTTCATAATGTGTTGAAAAAGTCTTTCATGAAAGAGAGTAAAGAAAGAAACCACATTTTTTTTCCGTGAGGTTATATAAATATGCATACCGATTTAGTTACACTTTATCAAACATTGTTTTAAAATGCATTAAAAGTCAAAAAGCTTTGGCAGTCTAGGATGATAAGTGCCTCTTTGGCCAATTCCAAAACATATTTATTCATTAGGCTAAAAATGAAATCTGTTGAGGTCAGTAATAATAGCTGCCACCCTCCTCCCTTGTTTTGTTTCTCTTTTGTCCTGCTAGACTTCAATATTAATCAAGTAATGAGAGGGAACAACAACTATAAAACCAATGTCCAAATTCTCAATCCAATGGAAAATGTCTGTTCTTTCCAACTCTGTGTTCCAGCTCCACAGTACAGTTCAGTAAGCAGTCTCTCTCTCACACAGACAGACACACACACACACACACAAACATACTCAAACACACCTACACACGCGCACACACACACACACACTGGTCAGCATTGTCAGGAATGTGGTGGTTCTGTCAATTTGAAACAGCTCTGATAAAAATGTTTTACATGTCATTGAATTCATATAGAAAAGAAGCAATGAATATTTTGTGGTCAGCCACAATCAGTCATGAGGTCAGTCACTTTAGAACAAGTTAGCTACCATTCCTCTTTCTGTTACTCTTTGTAATTCAAGTATGTATCATTTTCAATCTTGGTGCATTAAAACCTCTTACTCTTAATTTTCTTGTTTGTAGAACGAAAAAACACTTCCTGATCCCTGTCCTTTTGCATGCATCGTAATCCTACATTCATCGATCTGTGATGCTGTGATATCAGTTGTAAGGGTTAACAGAGTCAGGTCTGCATATTAGAAATTTCTGTGAGATGGTTGTACAAGGGGGGGAGAGGGTAACCTCTGCCTAATATCCACACCTAAATGTTGTCCTCAATCCTTGAATCCAGTCCTCTACTGAGTCCTGCTCCATGACATCAGCCAGTGGATGCTGTGAGTAATGTCTTTTCAAGGTTCCTCTCTGTTTCACTAACACAGAGTTCCTTACAACTGCCAAGTGTGAAGTAATAATTGCAACACTTATATTGTTAAAAATATATATTGTCAAGTGAGTTGAGAATCCCCCACAGCCGTTTTGTGAGTACAGATCCTTATTATGAGCCATGAGAGGTTAGGCACACACACCGCACCCACACACATACATACACTGAGCGCATATCCGCACACACAGAGAGCACATACACACACACTTCTGCTAATTTTAAAACAAAAGGATAATACAATATAAACTATGAAAGGTAGTGATGATTCTATAAAAATTTATATGAGAATGATTAACGTAATGATTACTTAAGAAAAAGGTATATGTGAATGATTGATGAAATGATTACTTGAGAATAAGATAATAATTAATGCTGTGACAATAACCATGTTGAAATTGTGATAAAACTTAATTAATCTACAAATTGATTGATTGAAAGTTATCTATTTTGGCTGTATGCTTTGCCCTGCCTAAAGTGAAATAAAAAGACTAGTTGTAGTTAAAGATCAGAATCTGGACATTAGTTCTATTACATCATGAGAGCTGTATGGTGTGTGAAACATCTTTTAAGGTTCCTATAGGTTACTATATGAACTGATGAGCAAGACGACGTGTTGCCCGAGTTGAAACCCCTGCCAGAAGGCATCCGGGGAACGAAAGGCCAGTCAAGAACCAGAATATATCACTGGGTAGGGAGTCCCTGGAAGATAGGTGGAGATGCCCTGATAGTCTTAACTAACAACCTAGCCAGAGCCCATATTTCCAGATTCCTCAAATCCCTGGACCAAGAAGCGGGGAGAGAATACCACAGAGAAAGAGAAGACCTGTTCGCCGGCTGGAACGCAAGACCAGAGTCGATAAAACAGGTGATGGTGACCAGAGGAGGACAACTTCCATACCTCTCAGTGATCCATGTGAGGTGCCGGGAGTACACAACGAAAGAATCAGTACTCGACTATCAGGAAGACAAGACAAACTACAGATGACCTCATCCCTCGATCAAGGCCCGACGAATGAGTTTGTGATCCTCATTTCCAAGGAGCAGGACAATGAGCTTTATCGGAAATTCTTAATGCCCCCGAGACCAGAAAAGAACGGCAAAGGTGCAACCAGAAATGGATCCTGGAAAACAACCCCGGCCACACAGAAAGAACGATGCATGTACGACCACCACCATTGCAAAATGCAGAAACCGAAGAGGGAAACAATGATGTCCTGCTCCACACCACCTTCCAGATGCCTCCTCGATATGCCAACAACCTGGAAGGGGAGACAAGAGTCGATCCTTGACCACCGGTGCGGCGACCTGGCTCCAGCCCTGCAAGTTCCACACTGCGAGTGCAACCAACGCGACTACTGAGGACGGAATCAGGACAGTGGACATCACCTCCCCGAAGCCCTGATCCATGGAGAGAGGAGCATTCCCAGTATTCTGATGAAGAAGAGAGTGACACAAAGCAACAAGGAAGATCATACCACTGTCCGGAAGAAGAAGACCCAGTGACGAGAGATGAACCGGCCTGCCAATTTGAAGACGGGACACTGACGACGACCTGACAAATCCGCAAGAGTTGGGTGTAGTAGCCACGAAGAGAGAGTGGGCCAAAGTGCTCCTGATGCCATCCTACACCTCGCTGGTGAAACACACAGCCCTTACCACAAAATTTCGAATGGCATATTTGGCTGTAGCACATGATGTGGTCCTGAGAAGAATGAAGAAAGCAGCATATAAACACGTCGAAAAACACCCAGACAACACCTCGGACATTTCCGAAGATGAAAACGACCAGCAGGTGATAATCAACCAAAGACCAGCGGCACTAAACGCCGTCGGAAAATTGGTATAAGCCGGTAGACGTCCCAGCAAGCACACAACAGAAAATCGACGAAAGCAACCTTTCCTCAAGAACAATTAAGAAAAATTATTGAAGGCGCAAATGTGGCTCACTTTAAAAATGACTGCAGAGACTTGGGGACTAAATATACCCATAACATTGTTGGAGGAATACACCCAGAAGTCAGGCAGTACCCACTCAATCATCATGACAGAGTTACTCAAGTTGGACATCATCCGAGAGGAACCGCACCCAATAACAAACAGCCCAATTCAGGCATTGAAGAAGCCGAAGGGAAATGCATATGTCTGGAAACGGTTACCGCAGGGATACAAGAACAGCCCTAATGTTTTCCAATCTGTGGTAATGGACTTACTCGATGGCCTCGGAGCCACAATCTACATAGACAACGTATTTATCGCAGATGACACCAGGGAAGAACACCTAGACAGGTTGAGAAAGGTGGTGGAGAAAACTACAGCAGCAGGTCTGAAAATCAACCTGAAAGGTGTCAATTTGAACAGTTTCAGCTAAACTACCTGGGATTCCAGGTCTCCATGGACCTGGGACTCGCAGATGGATATCGAGAGAAGCTGGATCAGATAACCCCACCAACATAGGAGAATGACTTAGAGAAAATACTCGGACTTTGTATTACGTAAGAGACCATGTTCCTAGCTACCAGAGATATGCTAAACCCCTGTATGCATGCCTAAGAAAGAAAACAAGTGAGCAGGGCGACAAGAAAGGAAAAAACTGGAATTGGACAGCAACAAACCAACAAGACCTAGAAAAGCTACAGAAAGCCATCGAAGAAGTGGTTAGACTGGTAGCCAAGAGGCCTGGAAGCAAGACTGGTAGCAGAAGTAAGCTGTGAAAATAATGATGCAGTGGTAAGAGTCAGCAACGAAGGAGGGGGATAGGTGACACTATGGAGTTACACGTTAACCTCAGTGGAACAGAAATATCCACCTGCGAAAAAGGAGCTAGCAGTTTTGGCCAGGTACTGGAGCGCCATGAAAGACCTCGCCCAGTGCCAGGGGATAAAAGTTATCACCCAGAGCCGAGTGCACCGCTTCCTGAGAAAAGAAACTGTAGAAGACACCAAGGCGACCAACACCAGATGGGGAAGGGGGGAAGACATTCTACTGGATCCAGACCTGGAGCTGGGCCCTGAACAGCCAACTTAAAATAAGACACATAAACCGGAGGTAACAGAAGAAAAGCTATTCGAATGGATTATTCACAGATGGCTCAAAGAAAGGACAAGCCCATACAGCATACCAGGGGTTCATTCTCAAACAGAACGACAAGGAGGTGTTCAGACAGAAAGGATGAGCCCCTGGTAGTGCACAGGCGGGAGAAGTAACCGCGATCCTAGAAGGATTACTAGAATTAGAAAAAAGGAAGGTGAAAAGGGCACGGATAATAACGGACAGCTATTATTGCGCTCAAGCCTTCAGAGAAGACCTTGACATCTGGGAAGAAAACATGTTCGAAGGGGCACAAGGAAAATAAGTAGCACATCAGGACCTATGGAAGAAAATAGCCCAGTTAAGGATAGAAATTGACCTGGATGTAGTACATCAAAGGGCCCATGTCAGAGAAGGAACACATTGGCGGGGAAACAATGAAGTGGACCGCTACGTTCAAGAAATGAGGATTGTCTTTGTCGGAGCCGAGAAATGGGAAGAATCCACCAGAGGAAAGGTGGTCCCGAAAGAATCTGTCAAGCGCGGCCGCCATCAAGCGCTTGGCCATGCTGGCCCAGCACCCACCAGTGAGACAGGCAAGAAGAGCTAATGGCTAACAGTGTGTCGTTAGCAGGTTGGACCAAGTTTGCAGTGATTTGGGAAGACCCAAAGAGTTGAGAACAGACAATGGCACTCAGTTCCATACCATACCATCATACCATACCATCTTCAGCCGCTTATCCGCGGTCGGGTCGTGGGGGAAACAGATCCAGCAAAGGACGCCAAACTTCCCTTTCCCGGGCCATGTTAGCCAACTCTGCAAGGGGGATTCCGAGGCGTTCCCAGGCCAGTGTGGAGATATAATCTCTCCACTTAGTCCTGGGTCTTCCCCAGGGTCTCTTCCCCCTTGGTCGTGCCTGGAACACCTAGGGAGGCGCCCAGGAGGCATCCTCACCAGATGCCCGAACCACCTCATCTGGCTTCTTTCGACGCGAAGGAGCAGCGACTCTACTCCGAGTCTCTCTCGGATGTCTGAGCTTCTCACCCCATCTCTAAGGGACAAGCCAGCCACCCTTCGAAGAAAACCCATTTCTGACGCTTGTACCCGCGATCTCGTTCTTTCGGTCATGACCCATCGCTCATGACCATAGGTGAGGGTAGGAACAAAGATTGACCGGTAGATCAAGAGCTTTGCATTCTGGCTCAGCTCTCTTTTCGTCACAACAGTGCGATAAAGTGAATGCATTACCGCCCCTGCTGCGCCGATTCTCCGGCCAATCTCTCGCTCCATCGTCCCTTCACTCGCGAACAAGACCCCGAGGTACTTGAACTCCTTCACTTGTGGTAAGGTCTCATTCCCTACCCGGAGAAGGCAATCCACCCGTTTCCTGTTGAGAAACATGGCCTCAGATTTAGAGGTACTGATCCTGATCCCAGCCGCCGTGCACTCAGCTGCGAACCGATCCAGGGACCGCTGGAGGTCACAGGCCGATGATGCCATCAGAACCACATCATCTGCAAAAAGTAGTGATGAGATTCTGAGGTCACCGAACTGTAACCATTCCCCCCCACGACTACGCCTCGATATCCTGTCCATGAAAACCACAACCAAAATTGGTGACAAAGTGCAGCCCTGACTGAGACCAACACCCACCGGAAACAAATCCGACTTACTCCCAAGAACACGGACCCAGCTCTTGCTTTGGGTGTACAGGGATTGGATGGCCCTAAGCAGCGACCTCCTCACCCTACCATCCTCACCCCACTCCCGCAGCACCTCCCACAGCATCTCCCTAGGCACCCGATCATATGCCTTCTCCAGATCCACAAAGCACATGTAGACCGGATGAGCATACTCCCAGGACCCCTCCAGGATTGCAGCAAGAGTAAAGAGCTGGTCTGTTGTACCACGACCAGAACGGAATCCACATTGTTCCTCTTCAATCTGAGGTTCAACTATCACCCGAACCCTCCTTTCCAGCACCTTGGCGTAGACCTTACCAGGGAGGCTGAGTAGTGTGATACCGCGGTAATTGGAACACACTCTCTGGTCCCCCTTTCTGAACAGAGGAACCACCACCCCAGTCTGCCATTCCATAGGCACCACCCCAGACTTCCACGCAATATTGAAGAGGCGTGTCACCCAAGACAGCCCCTCCACACCCAGAGCCTTCAGCATTTCTGGGCGAATCTCATCACTCCCCGGGGCTTTGCCACTGTGGAGTTTTTTGACCACCTCAGTGACTTCTGCCAGGGAAATTGACAATGGTTCCCCATCATCTTCCAGCTCTACCTCAACACTAGAGGGCGTGTTGGTCGAATTCAGGAGTTCCTCAAAGTGTTCTTTCCAATGCCTGATTACATCTTCAGTTGATGTCAACAGCGTCCCATCCTTACTGTACACAGATTGGATGTTTAAGCAGGTTGGACCAAGTTTGCAGTGATTTGGGAAGACCCAAAGAATTGAGAACAGACAATGGCACTCATTTCAAAAAATGCAAAAGTGGATGATTGGTGCCAAAAGCATGGGGTGATGAGGGTCTATTCACCACCCTACACACCTCAAGCTAACGGAATAGTGGAACGAACTACCGGCCTGGTGAAGAATTGGATCGGGAGAAATGCCAACACCTGGACTGGAGCGTTAACATCCTAGAAATGGTGAGCACCCTGAACGACAGGCACAGAGCTGACAGACCCTCCCCTTCAGAGGAGCTGAATCAACGCCCATTCACGTCACTTGAAGTGGGGAGGAGCCAGGAGGAACAAAGGTGGTTCCCAAACCAAAGGTTACATTCCATGTTGGACAGAAGGTGTGGGTAAAAGCACACGACCAACCTACAAACGCTGCAGCCAAACTGAAGTACGAAGGATCTGAACAGCTCAAACCAGTTTCAAGCTCGAGGAAAACCAAGAACCGAACATGGACAGCAATGCACCAAGTCTCAGTGAAAAAGTGAACTTCTCCACGATGTGTATTTTGTTGACAATTTCAGTCCAGTCATATATTGTACAAGGGAGAGCAAGTCCGCCCTTATCTTTAGATAATTGTAATGCTTTATATTTAATCTTTTAATGTTCCACACAAATCTGGATATCATCCATTCCAATAGCTGTCAAGTCGTTGGGGGGGATTGAAACTGGAAGTGATTGGAATAGATACAAAAACCTAGAAAAAACATTGTTTCAATTAGTTTAGTGGTAGTAATGTCCATCAGGTAAGGTCTGCTTTAATGTTTTTGGTAACAGGGCCTTAGTTACTGTTATATATCAGGATAATGTTCCTTGGGATCCTAATTCCCAGATATTTAATAATAGTGGTGTCCCATTTAAGGTCAAAATAACTTTGCAGATCAGCAAATAAATCAGCAGTATTTGGGATTTGTGTGTGTTCAACTTATATCCTGAGTGCGAGCCAAATAGTTTGAGGAACGACATCAATTTTGGGACTCTTCTCTCTGGATCCTCGAATGTCAGCAAAACATCATGGTAAATATACTTATCTTGTACTCTGTATCTCTAATTAAAACTACACTAATTTCCTGATCCTCCCTTATTGCCTGAGCTAGAGGTTCTAAGAAGAACGCAAAAAGAGTTGGGCTAAGAGGTCAACCCTGTCGACAACCTCTCCCTAGCTTGATGGACTTGGATAGGCTACCGTTAATCCTTATTCTAGCTGTGGGGGGTGAATATAATGACTGAATGCATCGTATGGATTGCTTATTAACGCCAAAGAGTTCTAGAACTTGATATAGATAGCTCCAATCCACTGAATCAAATGCTTTTTCTGCATCAAGGCTAATGTTGTAATGCTAGAGTTGCACTTTTATTTTTCTTCACTATATAGTCTATGACAAGGAGTGTCCCCCTAATGTTTTCGTGTATTTTGTCTTGCCTGTACAAAGCCTGTTTGATTGGGATCTATTAATTCAGAGGTAATTTGCTCAAGTCTTTTAGATAATAATAATAATCAAAGGCAAACAGTTTATAATCCGTATTAAGAATAGAAATAGGTCTATAGTTATTACATTGTCATTTGTCTTTGCTTTCTTTGGGGATTACAGATATTATTGCCTCGCTGTATGAATCAGGGGTCTGCCCTTCTTTAAGAGTGTAATTAAAGCACCTGAGAAGCAATGGCAACAATTCAGGTTGGAAGGATTTATACCATTCCCCTATATAGCCATCAGATCGTGGTGTTTTGTTAGCCTTCAGTCGGGAGATTGCACAGTCCAATTCAGCAGTTTTTATCTCTGCAGTTATTATACTATTTTGTTGGAGTCCAATTGAGAGTAGATGTAGAGACTTAAGGAATTGGTCAACTACAGAGTTATCAGCTTTATCAGGCTGGGTATACAAATCTGTGTAGTAAGCCTCAAAGGCATTTTCAATTTCTTCTAATTTATGACTTATTTTATTATTTCTTGGATTTCGGATTTTGTGGATAGCCCTCTCGGTTTGTTTACGCGGCCTCCATGACAAAGGTTTAATAGCCTTAGGCCCTGGATCTTATGCAATTCTTGACGATTGCTTTTAACTTGGTCCAAGTGGTTGGATCACTTTGAATAGAATGTTGAATTTATAGTTTCTCAATTTCTGAATGTAGGGAAAATGTAATTGTAAGAGGCGTCTTTGTTTTACCTTTTTATTGTGGGCAGAGAAAGCAATTGGTTTACCCCTCATTACTGCCTTCCAGGCATCCCACTGAACATTTATGGAGACATCGTTCCATTATCATTATTTTGCAAATACTGTTTTAGTTCTTCCTTAATATATTCTTTACACTCTCTATCGTTCAATAGGCTTGTGTTAAGTCTCCATAGTGTATTCTTCCTCTCATTGTCTAGGTCAGGGGTCTCAAACTCACGGCCAGCGAGCCAATTGCGGCCCGCGGGCCCCCTATTTGTGCCGCCCTACTTGACATCAAAGTTTAGAGTTAATGCGTCCCGCGCACTGGGAGCCACAAAACCCCTTTGACATTTATAATCAAATAACACTGCATGGAACTTTATGCTATGTATAAACAAACCATAATGTGTTGCATTTATGAAAGCGTATGAATCTGCCCATGTAGCATTAAACGTTCTGTTTTCTTCAGACACTTTTATTTTCTTAGAATTCTCCATATTTGGCCAACCTGGGGTCGAGTATGTCGATGCATATTAAGAGCAACAAAATCTTTAACAGGTTTTATTTAGATTTAAAGATCAAGATTAAGATCACCATAATCTTCAAATTTAGAATTACATTTTAAAAACTTACTAACTAAAATAATTACATTTAACTGCAATTAAATACTCATTATTTATTTTCCAAAGCCACAGGGAGCCACAGGTTGCTGACCCCTGCCCTAGGTGTTTTATATATGTTTTTATAACTTATGGGATACAATAGCTCCAATCAAATTTAGAATTACATTTTAAAAACGAACTAACTAAAATGATTACATTTAATTGTAATTAAATACTCATTATTTATTTCCACGCCACAGGGAGCCACAGGTTGCTGACCTACAATAGCTCCAAACATCTAGCATGCCAGATTCCTTCAAAGGTTTCTGCATAAGCAATGAATGTGATTTTTTTCTCTTTTGTGGGTTTTCTAGTGTCAAGTTTAGGCTGTAATGTAATGTTCCAATCCCCCCCACAGATCAAAGTTCCTACTGATTCTTGAATTAGTAGGAGTCCAGTATTAGCGCTTTATCATGACCTGGAGGGATATGGGCATTAACTAACGTGACATCCTTGTGGTCCATCTTTCCTCTAACTAATCTATTGTGTCTTTCCTTATCCTTAATTTGGTGAGTTAGTTGAAAATTCACTTTGTTAGAGAGTAATATGGCCACACCTTTCTTGCGACATGATTTGTGGGAAGAGTAGAAAGTGTTTGTGAAGCCCATTCTTTTTAACTTTTCATGTTCAGGGTCAGAAAGATGCGTCTCTTGCCAGAAAACCACTTGTTTCTTTTCCCTTTTCATTGTGAGAGAGTTGTGGCGGAAAGAATGCAGCCTCTGTTGCACCTCCTCCGTGTGGGATCCTTTCTGGTGGCGCTTGTTTCTCACTCTCTCCCACCCGGAAATGCTAGGCTTTGGGGAAGGATTGGTTTCAATTTCCTGGGCGATGGGGAATTCTTCTTCCGCAGGTCATCCGCAACCTCTCGAGCGTCTTTGTAAATACTGGGTCCGCTGTCCAGAAACACCTTCAGTTTAGCAGGCAGAGGAGTTTGGAATCGTACTCCTTTTTTCTTGAGTACCCTTCTCATGCCTGCATATTCCCTTCTTTTCCTCACTATTTCTGTCTGGTAATCGTGGTCGAAGTAAATTATTTTATTATTGAAATAAAGTTCTTTTTTTTCCCAAGCAGCTTGGACTTTGGTCTTATAGTCCAAAAAGTGTAACACTATATATCGAGGAGGGGCTTTCTCGGGGGGGACGCGGCCCCAGAGACCTGTGGCATCGCTGCATTACCAGCTCGAACTCGCCCAGGACAGTGAGATTTGACCTAGGAAAATGGGTCATGAATTCCATCATGTTGTTGACTTCCTCCCCTTCTGATATTCTGTAGATACGGACATTATTTGGCCGTGATCGTAGTTCCAAGTCTGTGAATTTTGTGTTCTGTGTCTCTCTCATATGTCAGAGTGCTCCCTCAAGTTCGAGAGCGCACTCCTCCACGTCGGCAACACGCTGCTCTGTGTCCTCCACTCGTGTTGTTGTGATCTTTAAATCTTCACTAACATCTCCCTGGGCCCGGTTAATCTCGTCCCTAAACAGGGTTAATTCCTCCCTCAGTGAGCAGTGAAAGGCTCTTTTCACTCTTCAGCGCGGAGCGTATCGCCTTGATTTCAGTGTGTATGCTCGCCAGTACTTTAGCCCCGGCCAGCTCAGCACGGTCCGGGCTTTGTAAGCTTACCCTTAGCTTTTCTTGGTTTATCCCCTTCCATGCTCAAATAGCAAATTGTTTCCGTTTATATAATTGAATCGGGGGAAATATTTCAGATGGGTGAGAGAAGACTGCTTTTGCCTGCCATTCACAACTACATGCAAACCGGAAGTCCCAGTGCTTTCATAATTATGATTATTCATGTTCACTGGTTCATTTTCAACAAGCCTAAGTAAGGAATTATGCCAACAATTTAAACTTGACACTGATCAAAAAGGCAAGTTGTTATTTTGGTTGAAGGTAAGTCAATTATAGAAACAAGTTTTTTTGTGTGATAACACAGTTCCTTTTTATTTGTTAAAATATCAATAATCATAAACATATCCACGACTATGAACCCCCAACATGCAAGTTGACCATTGTTGTAGAACAACTAAACACAGATTTTGTGTCGTATTAAGTTAATTAGAAGTATTAACAACAATTCATGAATTGGTGTTTCTATTAATTAATGTGGAAGTCTTGAGTATGGGGAACTTGAGACACTCATAACATTCACTCTGCTTAAAATAGGCCAAGTCAAGACGGGCATACAACAGTAAATGTTATTAATTTAATCATTTTAACTCTTTCTTCAACCTCATCACGCTTTCACTTGAGGTCAAGGCAAAGTGGTTAGGAAAGGACAACCACCCACCATTTTGCATCTGTTTATGTTGTGAATAATGATTTACAATTTACTACTCAGTGGCACTAAGATTAAACAGATGTTTATGTAGAATCCTGTCTACTGTATGGTTGTAGTACTATTTCAAATTGCACAGTGTGAAATGAAACTCCCTCGTGTCAACTGGGTGGTTGTAATGCACTCTGATTCCTGCTCCTCCATAATCTTCCTTGTGTCCGAGGTAAAGAATGTCTTAATTACAGCCATTTTAAAGGCGCGGGTGACTTCTTTTGATGTAATATTACCCTCCAATCCAATTAGCCCGACAGTTGTCAACTTCATTCAGCAGTGATGGCTACTAACCTGAAAATTAAGCCCAGCCACTCACCGTTGTTTCAAATTCCCTATGGCCTGCCTCTAGTAAGTAACTGTGCCAGTTCTCCATCTGCACATGATGTGCTAAAGTGTGGATAGGGTTTTCTGAAAAGACTGGTATCAAGCCTGTGTATTTTGCTTTTTCCATGGCATGTATTGGTAATTTAGCTGCTATTCACAGCTATTAATTAGTTGGCTCAAACACACCTACTTCTGTGTATTTTAGGCAAAATGTACATAGTTCATGGGCCCCAGTAAAGATGAGGGGAGTTAAGTAAAGTTAAGTTAAGTGGAGGTTAGTTAAAAATAATTATAATCATACATTTTATAAAAAAATATATGCACTACAAAAAGACAGCTAAAAAAAGAGACAATGGAAAAGTTTATATGTGAGTTTTTATCAAGAGTTAACAGTATAAATGGAAACCAACCAGACTACAGGGAGGTTCCTCATAAAAGAGTCAAATGAAGTTATAAGTATATGTATATTTAATTAACCTGATTTGTCAACAATAATGGCCTAATTCTATAACATAGATAAAGGTAGACATAGACCATAGGATTTACTGCTTGACCTCATATGGGTAAGTTTTTCAAATAGTAATGCTTAAATGATGTAACCTTTCCACACACTTACTGTATCTACAGGAGGATAGTTCCTTGTTTGGGGGGAAAATAATGATACTCCGTGCTTTAAAATCACGTTGAATTGTAGACAGCTGTAGCTATACTGCCAACAGACAGAATATTGCATTGCATGCATCAGTTCTGGCAGCACAAGGGGTTAGTGGACAGAAGTCAGGATTTCCAGTGAACCAAGCTTTCCATCTAGTGGCCAAACAAGGATATACATTTTGAAAACGCTTACAGATTATAACTGATTGTGCCTGTGAGGACCTGACAAAGGGAACATTCTAAACCTGATCATCAGTTATTCGGTTTAATATATTAATATATCACCGATTCACAACATACTTTATATAATAGCCCATTACAGAGTAAAGTCGTACATTTACACTAGTACATATACTGCCCATATTCACACATTGCAATTTGCCGGTGTAGGGCTTATCAGCTAGATTCTGACTGTAATGAGTTTCCTAAATTCTGTTCTGTTCCGTTCTGTCCATTATTGACATTTTAAAAGTAACAACGAACACGAGTAAAAGATATTTAAGTGCAGTAACCAAAAATGTAATATTTCACTTTTAATGGTTTAATTGTTCCTTTCTTCTATGTATTCACAATTCTGGTGGAGACCGTTTTACTACACTTAGTATTGGTGTGTATGCTCTGGGTCAGGTGCTAAACAAAATATGGAGTGTCATATTGATTGGCTTATTAGATGTTGGCTTTAACTCATAACCACATCTTAAAGTACAATTTCACCAATTCATCCCACACGGCACTACAGGCAGCCAATTAATTCACTGCGGAAATAACCTTCAAGGTATAATTCCAAGTTTGTTTTCGATATGGCACAATTATTATTCGATGATAGAATTAAAGAAAACGCACTCCTCTTTTCAGGCATAGTTATGTGTCTACTGTCCTCTCCGAGTTTACATGGGGCTCTTCGTGAGGAATCTTCCGTAGAGACGATTTCGGCCAATCCGCTTGCGCAGCCTGGGACCGGAAGTTGGAGCGTCGGAGTGGAGCAGCGTTGCACAGCGGCTGCGGATTATAGCCATCGCTACGCAGTTTCTGTCCTCGCGTTTCTGTTCATACATTTCAAAAACATGAAGCACAACTCGAACGTTCCGGCATTCCTCAGCAAGCTCTGGACGCTGGTGGAGGATGCAGGCACCAATGAATTCATTTGCTGGAGTCAGGTAAGGCTTAAACTGTGCGCCGTTAGCCCAACCGGAAGCTAACGAAAGTGATTGAAAGAGATCGGCACACAACTGGCCAGCTAAAAGTGATCCTTGTCATTAAAACAATAACTGTAGAAAAAGGGATATTCATTGGGATATCATGCAACCGAAATACTGGTTTTAACACATAGCATGTGTGTCCCTGTTTGCTAGCATAGTCAGACAGCCCCAGTCTTCGCGTCATTTTAGCATCGTTTCATCTTTGTGTTTTGGACACTAAATTACTGTTTGAGTGCGTATGTGTGCACGCGTTCCGGTGCATGGGGCCTAATAACGCACAAAATAAGCCCCTGTAGTCATAGAAGTTGTTTTTGATTGTCATGTTTATGTCGTTTCCAGGAGGGCAACAGCTTTCTAGTGCTGGACGAGCAGCGCTTTGCCAAGGAGATTCTGCCCAAATTCTTCAAGCACAACAACATGGCCAGCTTCATCAGACAGCTTAATATGTGTAAGACTGCATTCATCCCCTCCTGCAAACATTTTCTGATAGTCCTTTGCGGTGGTTTTTACATTGTTACTTGTCTGCTGCTCACAGATGCTTTAGGCCGTGCACACATGCCAGATGGCTGACAAGTAGTTATACTTACTGCAGTAAAAACTCCTACAATGTTTTTCTTTGGTATGCATCAGACAGATTATTTAATTAAGCAAACCGTGTTTAAATAATCTTAATATATTCACTGCACTACCATATAAGACCAAAGGTGTTGCTATGGTAACTACGGTAACCACAAGGAGCAACGTAAACAGTGTCAAAACCTTGGTCAGAATTACTTTACAATAAGAAGCAGGAAATGCACTCCGTTTAGTGGATTGGTTTTCTGTTAGATGGAATTAATTAGTTTCTCTGAATGATGACATGTTTTTTGTTCTAATTTGCTGTCTAAATTCGCCGACAAGCCAGTTTAAGAGAAAACAACATCTATTAGAATTTGAACATATATTGTAAGTGCCTTGCTCAAGGGCATTAGAGTGCATCTATGTTTGCTCTCGCACATGGACTTGCATGTACACATAAAAATATATTTGGGTGTTTGTTGCTGCGTTTTAATTTGTCTTCTTTTGTGTTTGTGTGAAGATGGATTCCGTAAAGTGATGCACATGGACACAGGCATTGTGAAACAGGAGAGGGATGGTCCAGTAGAGTTTCAGCACCCCTACTTCAAACATGGACAGGATGACCTGCTGGAGAACATCAAGAGGAAGGTGGAGTCATCTCTCTGTTCATCAGTCTGAGGATAACGTACAATACCAAACCATCACTAGATGACCAATTAAACATTAAAACTCCATCCCACAAATGTACAGTTTCAAAAAACGACTGTTAAGTTACTGTTAACCCAAAAATGTATTGTACTTTTAGGTTTCTAACACTCGGCCCGAGGACAACAAGCTTAGGCAGGAAGACCTGACCAAAATATTGGCAAGTGTCCACAGTGTTCACAGCAAACAGGAGAACTTTGATGTCAGGCTGGCAACACTCAAGAGGTATGTATTCTTGTAAGAGGATAAGATCTATTCAGTAACAAGTTATTGTTAAAACAACGATACATGGCCCTGGAGAAGCTGCATTTAGAGAATTCCGCCAGTTAAGGACAAACTTCAAGAGAGACTTTTAGCTATGATTATGACATTTAGCTATGATTGCCCTTTGTCCAGGTGACATCTGGTGTGTGGACGAGGAGTTGATACAATTAGCACCACCAATAGTCTTCCTTTTTGGATTATCTGTATCTACCACAGCACTATTTGTTTGGTGTGGACATCAAACGAGTTATAGCCAGATTTTTTCATTTTTGTCTCGTTTTTAATATTCATTTTTAGTTTGTTAAAAACTTCAAGAAAAAAAAAAAAGATTTTCATTTTATCTCATAAAGCTTGAAACAAAATATATATGAAGCATACATTTTCAGCTTGAGGAGATGATTGTTGGAGTTTTTAATATTCCATAGTTTTAACCACACTAAATATACATTTCAAGCCTGCTGACTGTGCATGCAGCAGAAAATGAACTAGAAGTTCTTTACTTTGTGCTCTATCTGTAGGAACTGCATTTCACATTCTTGATTCTTATTCTTTTTAAGACGGCATTATCAGCATGTAACCAGGATGCTGCACACGTTGATTAAAAAAAAATCTGTAAACTACAGCTAATCACATCGTGTCTATGTTAATTTTACTCTTCATTCTACCGTTATCATCAAAAAATTGATAAACAAATCAACTTCTTTTAATCTTCTCTTATGTGCACTGTTATAGCATGGTATATATGGTCATTTTACAGGGTCAGCCCTTTGACATCCGTAGTGCCTTGATTAACAGGTCAGATGTACTGTAGTTTCCAGAAATGAGGGGGTAATTTTGATTCCGAGTTGAACTTGGACAGAAATAGGTGGTTATTAATTCCTGTTAGCTGCTCCTGTCTGTAAAAGGCTTTCAACATTCAAGCTATCATTCAGTCTCTTGACATCTTCACTGTTTTAATGCTTTGTATTCTGTATTTTTTTTAAGTTTGAATGTTTTTGATGCCCAGTAGTGTTTTTCTTCCAAACAGTGGGGTCCAATGTAATCTTATGCCACCAAAATGACATCCAATACTAAAACCTTTGTCACAGAGTTTAAAACACGTTTCTCATATGTGTCAGAACCAAATTCACATCCACACATTCTGACTTAACAAAGATGGCAAGAAGCTACAGGAGACAAGGTTAATGATGCACATGTTTCCATTAACTGTAAATGAAACTTGCTTTGTTGTTTAGGGAGAATGAAGCTCTGTGGAGGGAGATCTCAGATCTGAGACAGAAACATGTCCACCATCAACAGCTCATCAAAAAGGTGAGTACTACTGGAACCATTTGTTTGAAGTGGTGTCCAGAGACAAGACATGTCTCCTGTAAACTCAATTTACAAATATACTACATTTTTCCTTAATGGAATGTATTGCAGCTCATAGTAGTTCAAACCTTTAATATCCAACTCAAAAGAAGAAAATGTTCTGTCAAATGTCTTAGTTAGAGATTTAGTTAGTTTAACAGTATTGAAATAAAATGCATGCTATCTAAATAATCACAATATAGCAACATAGTTGACCTCTCAATTTAAGTTACCCAAATGTTGCTTAACATTGGAATAAAAGTTAATTTAAACAGTTTGTGGATTGATAAAGTTAGCCAGAAGCTATTGTATTTATAAGTGGTGTTTTGAGCTTCGTAACCTTTTTTCAGCTGATACACTTCATCGTCACATTGGTGCAGAACAACCACATCCTGAACTTAAAACGCAAAAGGTGAGTTCACACTGAGCTGTACATTTACAGTTTGTCACTATAAAATGGATGCCAGATGTTTTCCCTTTACATAGTAGCAGCTAAGAAATATCTAATAATATATATATATATTTTCTGAACTTTTAACAGAAATATATTGTATTCAGAGCCAGTGAGAGACAGACTTAAAAAAAAAAAAACATTAAAAAGCAGTTACGCGCGATAAAATAGGAGTACAAACTGTCTGTGGTGATCAGAAAAACAACCTGTTTCATAAGAATGTAATAGTTTCATTTGGAATACATTTGTCTAGGCTAAGGTGATCAGCTTTTCTGGATCTCCTCTCTTCCCTTACATTTAAGGATTAACTCTTACAATTGACTTAAAGTCAATTGTCTGGTTGTTTTCATAGTGGTTATTCTGAGTGGACATTAATTTATAATTAAAACATTTGAATATTTAATGAGTAATTCTTTATACTACATTCAGCACTCATAACGTAAACTGTATTCCTAATTGAGCTTAGTTGTTGTTGATGTGGCATTGTTTTTCTGACAGGCCAATTCTTATGAACAGCAATGGAAAGAAGCCCAAATATATTCATCAGATCTATGATGACAAAGTGTGTGTGGAACAGGTCAGTAAAAACACGTGGGAAGTATTGCAGATAGTAAGCTCTTGATGTGTTATTAAGTTATTTAATCACAATTTTACATTTTAGTTTTTTTAATCAATTGACTTGAATGTGTGAATCTCACTGTGTCCCGTTTAGTCATCTGCCAACAGTCTAAATGGTGGGAAGGGCTCTGAGATGTCAGATGATGTAATCATCTGTGACTTGAGTGACAATGATGCTGAGGTGGCTACTGGGATCACAGAGGGGTCACCGAAGACTTGTGAGCAAGGGTAAGATTTTCAACTTTGTGACTTATCAAGTGACAATAATAATAATATTACGCTTTATTTGTATAGCACTTTTCATACACAGGATGTACCTCAAAGTGCTTTAAAGGAGATAAAAAAATTACAGAATATAAAATATAGCAGCACATAAGAAAAACAAATATAAAATTAGGTCCATATACATCTGGACACCGACACAATGCACACCACCGCAGCCGATACAAAACAGTCAACATGCGCTTCAAGTGCAGACCACCCGGCTACAACCCGACGGCATTCACACCCTAACCAGATGAACAGATCAACTCATCACCTGAAGCATGGAGGTGACAGTGCAGTGATGTGAGCATGCATGGCGGCCAACGGATTCGGTTCCCCTATTTGACTGCTGACAAAAGCAGCAGAATGAATCCTGAAGTGTTCCGTACAATACCATCCGCTCACATTCAGCCAAACGCCCCTGGAACTCACCGGACGTCGCCCCACAGTGCACACAGACAACGACCAAAAGCACAACGCAAAACCTACCAAAGAGCCCTCCAAGGCAGGGTATAGGAGCGCCATGCGTGACCAAGTCGGCCACCTGAGCTGAGTCGAGCACAAACCCCATCTACCGGAGACAAACGCTAAGGGAAAAAGCCCCAAGAACAAGCAGGAAGCGAAGACAGCTGCAGCAGAGGCCTTGCAGAGCACCACCAATGACAAAACCCAGCGTCCAGCGACGTCCAGGGCCTCCACACCCCATACTGCCATCAAGAACCAAACATCAAAAGCAACCAATCCATTCGGGACCGCCAATTCATTCGGGACCGCCAATCCGCCGAGCCCCCCATGGTCCCTCAAAAGGAGGAAGGCACACAGTGAAATAAGTCAGAGTTTATTTCGTTGGACAGTCCTGTCCTGGGTTGTCCATGGCGTGGTAGTTTGGTGGTTTGGTGGGACTCGAACCAGCCCCTGTTTGAAAGACGGGTGTCCTCACAGCTACTCCACCGCCTCCCCGAGCTGTCAGAGGTGGGAAATAGCTTGAAATCCCTACACCGCTCATCCGACCTGGACGCAAACACCCCCAAACCAAAGCTGAAAGTCTGTACCCGAAGCCCACACGACCGCTCCATGCCAAGTCCACAGTGGTGCACAAAGACCAAACTACGCCCAAACACACACAGGCCCAACTGTAAAAAAAAAAAAAAAAAAAAAAAAAATCAAATAAATATATACAATTCAAACATGCTGAGTCGAGCACAAACCCCATCTACCGGAGACAAACGCTAAGGGAAAAAGCCCCAAGAACAAGCAGGAAGCGAAGACAGCTGCAGCAGAGGCCTTGCAGAGCACCACCAATGACAAAACCCAGCGTCCAGCGACGTCCAGGGCCTCCACACCCCATACTGCCATCAAGAACCAAACATCAAAAGCAACCAATCCATTCGGGACCGCCAATTCATTCGGGACCGCCAATCCGCCGAGCCCCCCATGGTCCCTCAAAAGTCCACAGTGGTGCACAAAGACCAAACTACGCCCAAACACACACAGGCCCAACTGTAAAAAAAAAAATAAAAATAAAAAATCAATAGAAAACATAAATATATACAATTCAAACATTTCAAATGACAAGCTAAGTTAAAAAAAAAAAGTGTGTTCCTACCTGACGTTTAAAATTGTTCACCGAGTTTGCCTCTCTGATGCTTTTTGGTATTGTGTTCCAAAGTTTGGGGGTATAGTGGATGAAAGCAGCTTCCCCAACTTTGTTTTGTGGCATTTTGCTGTGTTTAACATGCCTGCCGTTGAGGGCCTTAGGGCTCGTGCAGGGGCATAAAACAGTAGAAAATTTGAGATATAAGGAGGTGCCTGACCATTAACAGCTTTGTAAACGAGAAGAAGGATTTTAAAATCTATTCTAAAAGACACAGGGAGCCAATGCAGTGCAGCGAAAACAGGAGTGACGTGCTCTCTTTTTCAGGTTTTAATTGGCAGCAGAGTTCTGAATAAGCTGCAGTTTCTCTACTGATCTTTTCTGGAGTCATGTGAAAAAGGCGTTGCAGTAGTTCAGCCTACTCGAGATAAAGCATGTATGAGTTTTTCAGCATCCTGTTTATTTAAGAACCAGCACACTTAGGAAATATTTCTTTTTTTAGATATTTAGATCAGGGTCTAGAATGAGTCCCAAGAACGGTTTGGTTTCTTTAACAGTAGTTTAACGACAGCGGCTTTGAAAGCTTTGGAAAATTTACCTAACACAAGTGAAGTGCTTATTATTTTAAGAACAGCTGAGGAAACAAAAATTTAAGACATTTTTCGAGAAACCGCACAGGGATGGGGTTGAGGCAGCAGGTTGACGACTTACTCTGTTTCACAGTTTTGCAGAGTTCGGCTTCAGTGATAGTATGAAAGTTACTCAGGGTCCCTAAGTTATTGCAAGGTGGATCATGAGGCTTGCTGTTGTTACTGATAATGCCAGGTCTGATAACTGTTATTCTGTTGTTCAAAACAACTATTTGTATTGAATATCAGATGTTGTGTTTAGAAGGACAGATTTTGGAGTGGGATTCAGTGAATCTCCAAATTTGGTTTGTTCAATTCTCGTTCAGCTGTTTCACACAGTCTCTTCAGCTCATGTACAGTACTGTTCTTCCATGGAGATGTTCTGTCACTTTTGGCCTTCTTGACTTTAACGAGGGCCAGTCTGTCCAATGTGTTTCTTAGGTTGTTGTTTAAGGCGTTAACCATTTCATTCAACGAAGTTTGTGCATTACATAGATCCAGACATTTTGTCATTTCAGCGAATTCCACTCGGTTGTGGCCTGTATAAACCGTTTTTGGACTTTTAGTTCCTTTGTTCGGTTAGAAATATTAAGCAGGGTATCAAAAAGAATACACTAATTGCCGGTTACATTAATATCGGTGACAGGAATTTTGTTGATTAGAATTCCACATGAAATGACATGGTTGAGTATATTACCATGTTGATGGGTGGCTTTGGTAACATGCTGTGTTAGTTCGAGGCTGTCTATGGTGTTCATGAAGTCCATGGCCTTTGAGTTATAGCCATTATCATCATAATGGATATTAAAGTCACAGATGAGGAGTATTCGGTCATGTGTTGTGAGCATGATAAACAGAAGCTCTGGAATTTCTGTTTCAGTGGTCTGTATATTGTCACAATAACTGTATTTGATTCAGGGACAATGGCCAGATATTCAAAAGATATAAATTAACCTACAGTAAATCAACCTCTCTGCAGTTGAACTGATCAGACAAAGTTCCAGCTATACCACCCCCTCTTTTGTTGTGCCTAATGGACTGAAGACCTTATTATATAATTTGGATGACAGGTTTTCTGTCTTCAACTAGGTTTCAACTAAAAACATAGAGTACAATTTATTTTCAAACTGTTGTCTTGTAGATGAAATTAAATTCATAACATGCTTCAAGACAAATGGAAAGTGACTGATGTGCAGCAATACGTCATAGCGTGACTTGCTATGAACAGAGAAGCTCTGTACCATTTGTCTCAAACCTTGAGCTTGCAACTCTATCCAGCCCTGATTATAGGATATTACACCTCCCTGCAGCAATTTCACCAGCCTGAGAGAATAAAATGTGTTCATAACTGGTTGATGAGACCTGTTTTAAAGGTCTGCTTACTTAAAAAAAAATAAAAATAAAAATTGAAGTTAATAATAAAGCAACCCACGGGTTTCCCACTAAATTCGAATGTGAAACTGAAAAGATTGAAAACTCTCCCTATGAAATGGGTTTTTTTTTTATATATTTTTTTATGAATCGTTGGGAAATAATTATTCTATTTTGATGCTCCCCCAGTGAATTAGGATTCGTGGAAGTAGAGCTGGACAGCTGTGTGGTGCTGCCAGCGGAGACAGAGGTGAGCACCACCTTGACAGACGATGTCAGACAGACGGAGAGTGGTGTAGCAGACGATGACCAGAGGAGCAGCAGTCCTCTAGACATCAGTGGCGCGACCAGCAGTGCCCTGCAGCTCAATAAAACCTCAGGCCTGAGTTTGGAGGACCCCGTCAAGATTATGGACTCCATTCTGAATGAGAATGGCGCAATATCCCAGAACATCAACTTGCTGGGCAAGTAAGTACCAACCATTCAAGCTGACATCTGCACTTAAAGTAAAAACTGCATATATATTTGGTTAACTATTCCACCTGCACTTTAGATCTCGGAACCACATATTTCTATTAACTTGTAAGATAGTTTGAATTTCAATTCCATATATTTTTGTGCAGTAAATTTCACTCTTCCGTATGATTAGCTTTTCCATTCATGCCTATTATTATTTAATCTGCATAACGTACCTCTTGCTCTCGATACTTACATATATTACTCTCTTACATACAGCCCCTTTTCCGCTGCATTTACTCAGGTCACTGTATATATATTGCATCTTCAGTACTTTGCTTCCACTCATGCACAGTCTCAGTTTACTTTGTTCTAAACTTGTGTTTTTTATGTTTGTATACTTTTTACCTCTGCTGCTGCAACACTGCAAATTCTCCCACGGTGGGACGATAAAGGATTATCTTATCTTATCACCTCATTGTTGATGCCTACAAACGGCAGCATGATCTGGTTCTTAGAATTTTGTAGGAAGGTTTTCTTGCAGCTGTTCTGGAATGTGCATAGTATGATCTGCAGATCCCTCTATCCCACAGCCACAGCAGTAGTACTGCCCCGGTTGTTCAGGCAGTGAAGACAACTGGGAACCACTGTATGAGGAAGTGTCATTTTGTCATTTTAATGCTTTAATATTGTGTGTGTTGTCAGGGTGGAGCTGATGGACTATCTGGACAGTATTGACTGCAGTCTTGAGGATTTCCAGGCTATGCTTTATGGAAAACAGTTTGGTATTGATGTTGATGCCATTGAGGTAAAATTGTGCAACCTCAACACTGAATAATTCCCCTGGGAATGGTGCCGTTTAAATTTTGAAAAATTCACACTCGAGCCTAGACTCCATGCATATAGTTGACGCGTGCTTCATTTAAAAAAAAAAAGTCCATATTCTGTGAATTTCGTTTTTTTAAGTTTACTTTTAAGGGATTTAAACATGGACAATACCTTCCAAAACACTTGATTAATTATGCAAATTCTTGCAAACACAGTCAAAAACTATTGTGCTAACCAGGATCCAGGCTTCAAAACTGAAACTTATCATGGAAATAACCTTGTTGTATGTTGACTTGCTGCCATGGCTTATTCTAATAAGATCCTAATGGCAAATATCCAAACTACATTTATGTTATTATATTCTGTAAATATGATAATGGCTGTAACAATACCTTTTCTGGCACAAACAAAACAAATCTAGTGTGTTTTATTTCATTACCTGTCTGACAGTATGATACATAGTAGTAGAACACTTTTACTGCTCCAAAGATAGCACCATAACACAATGTGCAGTGTGAAACATGAAAGTTTAATGTCATTTTGTTTCAGTTCCTCAGAACGTCTATAGCAGGGGTTCTCAACCTTTTTGGGCCAGTCCCCCCCCTATCCATTTTCAGGGTCCCTTACGGCCTGCTTTTAATTTTGATTATTATTCATTTTGTATTATTATGATTATTATTCTTATATGTTGTATTATTTTACTTATTAAGCACCTATATTATTGTAGTCTAAAAACATGTCTTCTTTCTCTGAGTGAATTTGTTAAGGTGCTCCTGGAGATGTAAGGGTTTCATGACCTCAATTGAGAAGACTTTTTCACAAAATAAGCACATTGATAGTTGTGCATTGGTGGGGGAAGGGACAATTCCAAAATTTGCATTCCAGATATATGCTGCGCATGCATACCTGTGTACTAGTTATGTGCACCCCAGCACATAGATGGACTTTCCCTTGCTCTTTTTTTTCTCAAATCTTAGATTTAACAACATATAGCCTATAAAACAAGACACCCCAAAATCACATAAGCACCCATCTTTCAAATATATTGCTTCCTGCCCCCCCTCCTGGTATTCTGACATATAGCGATTATATAGTGTGCCCACCCCCTGTGCCAGTTTAGATTAAAGATTAAACTTAAAACCATTGCTACTTTTCGCCAAATGAGAAAAATACAGGATTATAAGGAGACATCGTTAGGTAATGATACCTGTGTACTAGTTATGTGCACCCCAGCACATAGATGGACTTTCCCTTGCTCTTTTTTTTCCTCAAATCTTAGATTTAACAACATATAGCCTATAAAACAAGACACCCCAAAATCACATAAGCACCCATCTTTCAAATATATTGCTTCCTGCCCCCCCTCCTGGTATTCTGACATATAGCGATTATATAGTGTGCCCACCCCCTGTGCCAGTTTAGATTAAAGATTAAACTTAAAACCATTGCTACTTTTCGCCAAATGAGAAAAATACAGGATTATAAGGAGACATCGTTAGGTAATGATTGATTTTGTTGAAGCATTAGTGCAGAGTGCCATAGCTCCAGCCAGAGTCTTTAGAGCAGAAGACAGAGCAATAATTATAAAGTATAGCAATATGAAAGTGCAATGTACACACTATTATATAAAAAAAGAACACTGTTATTGTTTCTGTTGGGTTCAAAGAAGCTTCATTTCCTCTCCATGTGCTTGTAGGAGAGTGTGTCCTCCAAAGACATTGCTGCACAGCTAAACAGAGTACGGACAGAAGACGACACAGGTGAGTAGACAACTCCCACAAACGTAAAGCCCTACCTCCACTTCCAGGGAACTAGCATGACCACATGAGGCTTGGGCCATAAAAGGGACATGTGCAGTAGAGTACCATATTTTTCAGAGCAGAATGCACTGTGATTCTGAGCGAATATAAGGAATTTTAAGAAATGTTAAGGTATATTGTAACAACATGACAAACATACAGTGAGGCTTTTTTTCTCATAATTACTTAATTTGCAATATGACAAGTAAATGATCGAATGTGACTTAAATCATAATGAAATTGTAGTTTACACATGGGATCTATTACTGAAGCTGTCCCATTAATCATTGAAGTTCAGATGTTGAGAAGCGTTAAGATGCACACAGCTGTTCACCAAACAAAAAATGATAAAGTGTTTACGAAAATTGAAACATTCAGGGAGATTGTGTTAATGATGGATATTTCAGAGTGTTTTCTTGAGTCTCTGATGTCTGTCTTTGTTTAGATAAGCAGTTGATACAGTACACCTCCTGCCCCCTGCTGGCCTTCTTTGATGGCTGTACTCCTCCTGCAGAGCTGGACCTGAGCCCCAGCAACACCCCCAGCACCCACCTCCAGCCCTCATTCAGTTTTAGTCCCTCTGTGGAGGCTGAACCACCAGCAGAGCTGCTGGCCACCAGCTTGGAGTTGAGGCTGCCTGCCCGCAGCCCCCTGATCTGCCTGGAGCCTCTGAACGAGGCAGAGGCCAGCCAGGAGACGCTTTTCTACCTGCGTGAACTGAGTCCTGCTGGACTGGATGCTGACTCCAGCCAGCTGGACAGAGTGTGAGAGGACGGCCATGTCCCTTACACTGACTTTAGTTCGCCATTGACTGTATCCCTCCATCTTCCCGATAATGCAGACGGTGTGTGTTGTAGTTATTTCCCATCTCCGGCCTGATGCGTGTGTGTCTGTCTGTTGAGAAGCAGTAAGGAACGGAACACCACACTGTGGTTTGTACCATTTACACATTTTTTAAATTGAGTTAGAGAAGCAGATTTTACCAACCTAATAGCTGAATAATAGTCAAAACCGTACACAATTGTTCATGTGTATTAACCTTAAAATTATGGACAGAAAATGTTCCTGTATTTAAAAATGCCATTACAAAATATTTTCATGTCAAAGTTCCAGCTCATTGGAGTTATTGACAACCCCTCAATGATGGGAATTGTGGTATCAAAATACCAAACCCTCTTTATTCCAACGATTCCAAGTTTGGAAGCTGTGTAAAGTAGTGCTCGTGGTTCAGATCACTCCATCAACCAGCCACTTTTTGTTTCCTCCGACAATCAGAATTAGAATCGCTTTTATTCGCCAAATGTACGATGTACTTAGGAATTGAACGTAGTAATTTCATGGACTGAAATCTGAGCAGAAACTGTTCAAAAGTTAAATAAACTCTGTCTGAAAATGATGCCCATTTGTTGTGAATGGGTGGAATTCATTATTTCTAGGAATATTTTCTTCAATGCAAATGTCTGTAAAAATGACTTTACGTAGTTGTGGGAAGTCCGTTTTCATCAATCCTATCCCCACGCTGGCACGTGGAGCAGAACGTTTCAGCAGGATCGCCAACCTCAACACCTGGTGCCAACCTGTGTGCGGAGCTCACAATTTAGGTTTTGATGACAATTTTAAACGTTTTTAGGACTGCTCCACCCTCTTCGGCACTGACGGAGCTCACGGCATGCTGTTCAGACCTGACTATTTACATTCCAAACTCACACAACCCCTTCTCTTTCTGCTGTTATACCTCAGGCCACCATCTTCACTGCTAGCCCCCCTACTGTCATCAAATGGCATTAACCCCTTCACTGGATCATCTCCCTGTGCATACTGTTGTAACAGCCCGGACTTCTGTCCTTAAGTACATAAGTGCTGGCTGCAACCTCAACAACCTTATTCATATACTAGTAAAATCTTTGAATCACATAAAACCAGACATGCATGTAAAATTGGCATTCCTGAATGTAAGGTCACTCACAAATGTTTTAATCAATGATTTTATTTCTGAAAATAAATTGCATTATGTTTTTTGTTGAAACCTGGTTAAGACAGAAGTGTGCCCCGATGGGCCCAGCCGTGAGCCTAGCGCAGCTTTACTTTACATGTGACCATAATAAACCATGCAGTTGTGAGCTGAAGATTTCTCTGGTTTGTTTTTGGGCTTCCAACAAAAGAATCAGGCGGATTCTCACATTCCTGTCAGCTTTATGTCGACACTGTAAGGTGGGTGAGAAACATGAATGTCAGAGCATAATGCAGTAAAACCACTGCCCTCAAAGTGACCGCAAACAGACATGCTACTCAGACAAGACACACTTGGCTTCTTTTCCTCAGTTTTATTAACATGTTACAATATAGTTTAACATACCAAGAGAAAAATCAAGTTAAGATAAAAGCACAGGGTAGACAAACAAATATATAACCATCATCTCTGTAAAGAACTACATGCTGAGTTGAAAGACTACCAAATAACTTATCTCGAGGTTTTCATAGAATAAGTTTATTTTTTTACATTTAAAGTCAAAATCCTATGCAAATGTGAAGTGACAAAAGCAGAAATGCTTTTGTGATGAGTGTGCTAGAGCTTTAACACAACAGCAAATAATTATAATACCAGACACACACACACACAATGCTTCACAAGCACTGCTTGTTGCAGCTGATTTAAAAGTTAGTGAACTACGACTAGCTGCTCTCCTTTTATTTGTCAGTGCCATGGCTGGAGTTCTGCTCACACACTCCATACATCCAACTTAAATCCAAACATCCATCTGGCCACAACACACTTGAAGCAGTTACTCCCATATTTTACATGTAACCATGTTTCCACCTTCAATAACACAAGCTTAAGTTCACTGTCCGAGAGGGGGCGGGGGGCACACTGAGCAAAGTCACTATCTACACTAAGCCACTATCCTCTGCATCATATAAAGCTACTGTTAATGTCACATCAAGTTTTCAAGGAAAAACATGCAGCTGTCTTTATAGGGGGAAAACAAAATCAGTTACAGGGACTACACAGGCCAAAATTACAATGGCAACAGCATGAGGGAGCACTACGACTGGCTATTGGGGGATTACACAAGATGGGCCAGGGCTGCAGTCAGAGCTGGGACAGTTGTAAACCTCCCTGCTGGCTCAGCCCTGCAGCAAGGAAGCTGCAACCATCAGTGCAGATGAGCAACAGCCAGTCCGAGAGCAGCCGTGCCCCCTCCAGTGCTAAACGGTGAATGGTTTGCTTCCTACTGTTTTACTGAAACGTGACATGGGTGAAGCAGAGCATGAATGTGTGTGAGCACAGTGGGACAGCGTGGGATTCAGTCAAAGTCTCTGTTGATCAGTACCAGCGGAGCCACCAGAGTCCACACATAGAGGGCGATGCAGATCCAGCTGGAAGAGATCTTCACCCACACTGACGGCCACTTGCTGGTCATAGACTCATATTTGGAGTCAGGGCTGCGGGGGAACAGACAACAGATCAGCTGACATATTCATACTCAATCGGGCTGGGTTCAGGAAAGGGATTTGACAGGAAGAAAGTTCAAGATAATACCAGACTTGTCCTGTAACTGAAAGCGCTCATGCTTTGTGCGAGTGTTACCAGCAGACACCTACCTGTACCAGTTGGTGAGGGTCATCATGATATAGAGCGATGCCAGGAAAAGCATGAAGTGGAAGAAAGAGTAGGAGTAGGTGACGCCGTCCTTCTCATTGTCCACTGCTCTGTTTTGGGCGCCACCCTCCTCAAAGCTGTCCGCCTGAGGCCCGTCCTCGATCAGAGCAGACTCATCGCTGGTCAGAGTCAGCTTGTTCACCTGGGCGTTGGATGAATTTCGAATACTGGCACAGTGAAGAAAAGGTAGTTGGTATTTCAGTTAATATGCTTGCTTATTCGCATGTGTAATACTAAAAACGCATTAATGGGCTTCCTTACCTGGAGTAGAGGACACACATGAGGAAAAGGATCAATCCCACAATCCCCTGGGCATCCCACCACTGAACCACCTGGTCCTGCCCTGCAGGAGTGGTGCTGTTCAGCCCAATAATACCAAGAAGGCTCGGGTTACATTTCCTGTCTGTGAGAAACAAAAACAGATTTCTTACTGAGTCCGCTTTACCGTTGAAAACATGGAACCAAGTCCAAACAAGGGTGGGTTTAGATCCTTGTGTTTGGGTGGACACAAGATGATGGCTAATTTAAATTCAACCTTGATGACTTCCTTTTTAATTAACAATGGGGACCCAAGACTCAATTATGACTCCGATAGGTTTACGTATTGACTCCACCTAAAAACTTGGTCTGATTTCCTGTGCGAGCTGATTTCTTCATGTGAACTAGTTTCTCTTGTTTCTCCTTGTGCCCACATATCTGATGGTTATTTGAGGAGAAACACTGTCACACTACAAGTTATTCTTTAATGGATCAATGGGAGAGTATAAAAACTATTAAGTATGAACTTTCTCTTACCGGGCTCATTGGTCATGGCAGACCAGGTCAGGTACATGGTGTACAGGGTAACCAGGGAGGACTGTAGCAGGCCGGACCTCGGCTGGGACTCCTTCATCCAGAGAACACCAGGCATTATTGGGGAAATTTGTTTTAGAGGCATTTGCACAAACAAACGCACCCAGCTTTGACCTCAGATTGGCACATATTCCCCCCCCCCCCCCCCCCCCCCCCCCCCCCCCCCCCCCCCCCCCCCCACACACACACACACAGCTCTCTTGGTCTGATTTCCTGTGCGAGCTGATTTCTTCATGTGAACTAGTTTCTCTTGTTTCTCCTTGTGCCCACATATCTGATGGTTATTTGAGGAGAAACACTGTCACACTACAAGTTATTCTTTAATGGATCAATGGGAGAGTATAAAAACTATAAAGTATGAACTTTCTCTTACCGGGCTCATTGGTCATGGCAGACCAGGTCAGGTACATGGTGTACAGGGTAACCAGGGAGGACTGTAGCAGGCCGGACCTCGGCTGGGACTCCTTCATCCAGAGAACACCAGGCATTATTGGGGACATTTGTTTTAGAGGCATTTGCACAAACAAACGCACCCAGCTTTGACCTCAGATTGGCACATATTTGCTGAGCCTCATGGAGGAAGTGGTGTAAGACCCATTAAGCCCAGCCCCAAAGACAGTCAGTATATCAGCACAATTTAAATTATATTAGGTGTATCAGTCATCACTGCCCCCCAGCCACCCCTGCCCCCCCCCCCCCCACACACACACACACACACCTCTCTGTGGTATATGTTATGGTACTAGATGGAACTTATCTCTCTGAGTTTAATCACATGTACCACTTCAAAATCATGGATGGAAAAATAAGGGCTGTGCACCTGGATTTGAGGCAGGATGGACAAGGTGGAGGCACCAATGCAGAGGAGCATGTTGATGCTGATGAAGACCTTGTTCTCAGTGCAGCCATCAGAGTGGGTATAGTAGATGTAGAACATGACCAGAGACACAAGGGACAGCAAGTAGTTCAATGCGGTGACTGAGAGCAGAGCTGTGAACACAAAGAAAAACTTCATTACATACAGTATGTACCAAGCAAAAATCAGAGGAGGGTTAAAAGCATTCCCATATCCCTGTAACCAAGGAGGCATCACTACTACCACTGCCAAGGAGCCACGTCTGTTTGTCAGCAGGATTATGCATTAAGTACTGAACTGAGATTTGGGGATGATGCATGGGCCATACAATTGTTTTGAATATATTTTTACCATTTCCTTAACTATGTAAAATACAACTAATACTTGGATCTCAATGTCATAAATCATACATTTAAGTGTTTTAAATCATGAGTTTGCAGAATTAGTTGCAGGTAAAGGAGAGATTGGCTTCAGACCAGAGGGTCGCTGGTTTGAGGCCCACACAACCCCAACCGCGATCCAAAAAACTGTGGTGAACTAAGTTAGGGTTTTATAACCATAAGTATTCTACAAGGTACAATATCTATGGTGACCTGACTCGTTCTATGTGCAGTCAAATCTCCAGTAGCAGGTCACATTGTGTGTATAATGTATGTGTGTCAAATTTGCACTGAGTGTATTTTATTTTCAAAAGGTAAATTCTGTATCATTACTTACATTTCAAAAAGGAGCTACTGTGTTCCTTACCTGTTCAATAGTTAAGTCAGGTGAAAAAGTGAGATCTTATCAATGTCTTTTCCGTGCCATAATATTGAATGAAGAATTCCTTATTAATTAAAGTTGAAAGCCGCAACATTTTCTCTGACAGAAATGTATATCAAAATCTCATATCGTGACATTCCAAGTGGCAGTTTTTTTTTTATAATGTTTTAATTTAGAGCGAGAGTATTGTTTATTACCCAAAAGCTATGCGTTAACTAAACGGTAAGTTTCATTTCATTACCCTATGTTTAAAAGGGAAGGCGTCAGAGACAATCCATTCAACAGAAGAGGAAAACATATCAAGCAAACCCCATAAAACAGCCAAACATAGCTGACAAGCTGTACATAAAAATTGACCATGTCCATACCTGCATACCAGCAGCGAGAGTTGCCCTCTTCCATCTTCTCCACCCAAGACTCATTCCAGGAATGTGCAAAGTCGATGAGTAAAACCAGCTGGATGAGGATGAAGCAGAAGGCTCCAGCCATGCCCACATAGAACCACACTGTGGACACAGAGAGGATGGGACTTTACTTAATGCTTCAATATGTGAAAAGACATGTATTTTGTAACCTCAGATATTCACATGAACTGAAGCCCTCAGTTCTTCTCAAACGCTTTAAAGCAAGGGAAGCCTTTAAGAATCCACCATATTTTGATTACCAGTAGGTGGAATGTCACAAAACTCAATGTTCTTTTTCTTCACTCATGACATTTTAGATATTCAATGTTTTGAGAAGGTACACCGTATTCTATTGTATGCTTTGCGACACACAAACACACCGTGTTTTTTCCTTCAATAGACTGAATGGGGCCTGTTCAACTAAAATGGCTTTGATACATTTACACATGATATTCCTTGTTTACCTCCCTCAGTCTTCTCCGAACAAGGCTTATCCTATCAAGGTTTCTCCTAACAAATCTAAAACACTGCAACAAGACTGCTGACCACATCATGTGAGATGAGCCACATCACACATCGTTACATAATCTTCACACACCTCACAACAACAACAACAATTATTATAATAATGCTTGATCACCTGAAGTGAAGAAGTACAGGCAGCTACATGTCATTAGAGAGGAAGGAGACAACAATGAACAAGAACATTTACCAGTAGTGAAGGGACCTTCTGCAATGAAAAATGATCCAATGGTGATGGCAGCAGCTGCAGCAAACTTAAAGAACCAAAACCTGAAAAAGAGAAAAACAATTCAAGACTAACAGTGTCCTGTCAATCACTTCCAAATATTATTTTAATCAGATGCAACTGATTGATTGATAGATTCAAGTGAGAAACAAAGACAAGGGAGGAATAAAAGGATGGATGGATGGATGGATAGATAGATAGATTGTGTCTCACCCATTGTGTAGGGCAGCTCTGGGGTCCTGGCTGCTCCTAACTTTAATCATGAGCAGGGAGAATAGCAGGAAGAACATGGCCATCCCGAAGCAAACTCTGTAAACAGCCTTGTAGCCAACCAGCACGTCACAGTTGACATGACCTTCTACACCTGGAATAGACGAACCGATGCCTCCCTCACAGAAACCCGGGATCTACAGCAACAATGAGCAGAAGCTGTAATGCTCAACAAGGAAAGTTGCAGAGTTCAGAGCAGATCCAGTCGCATGAAGCTTAACCAGAGCTCAGAGAAAGCTGCTGTACATTCAGCTCAACTTTTGAGACGATCCCAAAGTGGTGACAACAGGAACATTTGAATAGTCAATAAAGACGAGCAGTTCTCAACCTTTTTCCAGCCAGTGCCACCCTAACCATTATCCAGGTCCCTTACCTCACCCCCCATTTGTATCATTATGATTGATATTCTTAGTGTTTATTATTTATATTACATATTAATTATTGTTTTTGAACTTAATTTCATATATTATTTTACTAATTATTAGGTTGCTAACTCAAATTCTCTATGATTTAAGTTATAGAATATAATTTCTAAATGCAAAAAAAAGGCCATGAAATTAACGGTTCATAAAAGGAAAAACCATGCATTTGTTCTTACACATGGTGCACATCTAAGGCAAATCCCATAATTAACGTCACCAAAATGCATCCTGGGAAGTCCCCGCCCACACAGCTCCCAGCATGCATATCAAAATCTCAGAGTTGGCAACCCTGACCTACAGCACATAATGCTTGATGATATATACTTAATGCTGGACACATACATGTAAATACCCTTGCTCATATTCTAAATCTTGAAATAAACCAATACAGCACCCCCTGACCAGGTCTGAATGCCCCTGTTGAGAACCACTGATATAAGCTATAGGAGTTCAGTAAATAAGGAACTGACATTGTAACCTATTTTTAGAAAATGTATGTAATTAACCTTTGATATGTAGCCAGCTGGACTACTGCACAAATTAACAAACGTACTGCAGTAATAACTCACCGAGCTTGGTATTCACATTTGTTTAAGACAAAGGTCCTGGTTCAACATGTGTATCATCTCTAGAGTAACCAAGGGTCAAAAAGTGACAGATACACTAGAGTGAAAATTGTACATGCAAGGCTTAGGAGCTGCAGCACAACAGGTACAAAGATTAGTGGTTGTTCACTTCCGTTACATGTTTCTTCTCTTGATTACAGTGGACCATAAAGGCAACCCTGTCTCAGACAAATGTCCTCACACTAGTTGCGCCAGCCCGGTAGAGATAAAAAAAAAAACTTGGTGTGTCCATGTGATCAGACTTTGCTTACCTTCTTGAGCTGCCCCTCCATGCCGGGCATCAACATGATGCAGGCAATGCCCACTCCCAGCAGCAGGAAGAAGGCGTAGATGAGCCGCGTCACTGTGGAGTTGTTACCGCTGGGGCAGCATCGGCACAGCAGGCAGGGGGCGCTGCCGCACAGGCACGGGATCTGCGCGCGCACACACACACACACACACAGTGACGGATAGTTGTTTACTAAGCTGTTTAGAACGTGGAGGCATAAGGCAGGGCCCGTGTGTGTTTGTTTGCGTGTTTGTGTATCCTCTGACTGCAGCCGATACTCGACTCAGTTTACATGTTGTGATGTCGCAACAGCTGTGTTGACATCCCTCCTCACCGTTCACAAACACAATGAGCCACACTAGCGGCGCAGACACTGGACGTAACAAAGTGCAGCGGATTTTAGCGCAACTGCCGCCTCGGCCCACAGTGAGCAGGCCAGTCGGCAGGTATCCTACACTCAGACAGGGCCGTGAACGTGGCCCCAAGCTTCTTGTTGTTCCGACTCTCTTTGCGTTGCTCGCGTAACGTTGCATTTGGTTACCGACTGCCGCCACGGCCCGTGGCTCAGTGTTATTGCGCAGTCACTGTGTTGCTATGTGAACACGGCAGACGGACACACCACCACAGCGACTGTGCCCGTCGTTTCATAGGCGGCGTACTCACCCAGCTCGCCGTGGAGCACAGTGCCAGGACGGCTCCCATGATGGCCGATGTTTATGCTTTGCTCTGATCTGAGGCTGACGCCTTCACAGAAGATGGAGGACGGTGTGCCCTGATGCTTCTTCTGACGCACGGTTCCCTACTTCACGCACACAAATCTGCTTTCTGCTGCCCCCCACTGGACCAAATCTACATATTTTTTCTAGATTCTCTTATCTATACCCGTACCTTTTAAGAACCGAACCTCCTGCTGGAGATATTTTTTTCTTCCTTCCTAATTGTATTGCTCTCCCTCATTTCTCCAACTTTCCTCTGAATGCTGTGGTAGTATCGACCCTTCTTCTATCCCACTGTGTTTGCCATTTCTTTTTAATTTCTGATTTAATTATACTTTTAATCTGTATCTCTGTAATCTGCCTGTAACTTATTTCCATAATTATGTCCCTCTTTTTATGACGAATGCTTCGCCTCATTTCTCTAACGTTTTTGATGCTCCGGTATATATTTCAAGAAACTCCGTATTGCATTTATATAACTGACTATTTTCCCCTCTGGAGTAGATTAAAGTCGACTCTGGCTCCCTCTAGAGTCCATGGTGGAACAGTAGAACGAAGGCTGAACTTATTTTGATCTATTCACATTTCTTTGACCTTTTCCTCTGTGGTCCATCCAAAACTTCTAGACTGTCCCTTTACTTTCTCTTAACATATATCTGTATTCCTTCCTGTACTTTCTTGACTATATACTCTTTATTACGTATTGATTAAAATATCATAAAAAAATACAGACACTACACTCTCTTTGTTCACAAAAGCCTTCCTTACCTCATGTTCTAGACCTGGGCTATAAACTAGCGGCTACAAAACCCTTTCGACATTTAAAATGAAATAACACTGCATGTAACGTTTTTTTGCCTTTATGCTATGTATACACAAACCATAATGTGTTGCATTTATGAAATCAGCCTGGTCAGCTGTGAAAGCATATGAATCTGCTCACGTAGCATTAAACGTTCTGACACTTTTCTTTTCTTAGAAGTTTCCATAGATGGCCTGGTGACATGGGGGTCAAATATGTTGACCCCCAAATCTTTAACACATTTTATTTTGATTTTACAAGATCACCATAATCTTCAAATGATAACTAACGAGCTAAAATAGAATACATTTTAATTAAACACTATTTATTTTTACAAAGCCACAGGGAGCTGTGGGTTGCCGACCCCTGCCCTAGGCGTTTTATATATTTTTTTCTCTGATATGGGATACAATAGCTCAGGTCTGGCCCAGCCTCACCTAGACTCTACCTCCAGTGCCCGCCAGGTAAGTTGAGTTTGAGACCCCTGTTCTAGACACAAAGCAGGATCTAAAGTGCTTCTCCCCTTCCTAAATCCACTTTGATAGCTTTTAATTTGTTCTCTGGGTTCTAAATAATATACAAACCTTTCATTAATATTTTTTTCCCTAACTTTCCCTACATGTGATGTTAATGCTATTGGTGTGTAGCTCTCTTCCAAGCTTGGATCCTTCCCTGGTTTGCAGATTGGAAAGTGATAGATTGTATCATTTTAATAAAATGTTCTTACCCCTTTCACTGAGATTGTTTTTATCATACATTAAATTATCTGGTCTCTTGACAATATTTTAGTCTTTTTCGCTTTCTTTATTACACTCCTCTCTCAGCCTGTTTTCTCTTATAACCTATAACGTTTTCAAAACACTGTGTTCTTGTTTTCAATATTTAAACACTTTATTTAGGCTTTGCTTTTGAATCTCAACTGCATTCAGAAGGATGAAGCTTATTCCTAAGTTCAGTTCATGTACAGGTTGGTCTATATTTACATTGGTGAGTTTTATTTAAGTTATTGCTTTGAATTTATCTGTCAGTCTGTTCCCTCAAATTTCCACCTCCCTTCACTTTCTTCTTGGTCGATATCATTTTCTATCCCTATCATAACAGATATTAAGTGATCACTGCCTATCGTGTTTCCCTTTACAACTTTCCATTCACTATCCCGCTAACGGGGTACTGTTAACTGTAACTGTACCTTTTACCAAATCCACCCTTGTGCCTGTACCATCATTTAAACATACCAATTCCCCTTCATCCATGATGTGTTCAATAATCTCGATTTACTTCATCCTGACTCCCCCACACTGTGTTATGTGCATTAACATATCCACACCAGACTACCCCCCACTGTTCCAAAATGGAACAAACTTTTCTTTCTCCCATCATTTACATGGATTATAGAAATATATTATGTTCATGCTCCCATCTTTCATCCAAACTCCAAGTGCTATCACTTCCAAATTATTTATGGTAACCAGCTGCATGTATTAGATACTTTGTTTAACGAATATTACACATCATCCTCCATAACCAATGTTTTCTGAGTTTTCTATTGTTAAATTTGAGCAAAACTGAGGGACTGTCCACCTTTTCCCCATTTCTAAATGCCTGCAGCCATCTAATTCCAGTTATTATTCCTCCTTGGCTACGTTTCTTTAAATCCTAGAGATTTTCTCCCTGTGGAACTCCATATGTTACTCCCTTGATTCTGCCAAACATTCCTCTCTCTGCAACCTCCTTTTTACCAACTGAATGTAATATTAGGGCCTTGTTTTTCTGTTCGACACTTTTGTATTCTATCAACAAGCTGCCGTCTCTCAGCACTCTCGCCATTTCAATATCCCCAAGCACTTTCTTCAACCCACTGGTTAAAGCTATTGGACTTAGAGAAGCCGCTTCGTGCCCAGTTTTACATTTATGACCATATTCATACCTTTCTTCTCTTTAGTGCCCTCACTGACTGAGATGGTACACCATTGCTGCCTTTCCCTTTTTCTCCCTCCTTTCATATTACTAGCAATCCTGAAAAAATCACAGTCCATATTCTCTTTGTCCTAAACTGAGGGGTCAGCAGAAGACACAAGAGCAGACAAAGAAGTAGGTACTGCAAAGAAAAGAAAACAGAAGGCAGTCACAGGCCAAGAAAGCAACAGTAAGGGAGGAAGAGGAAATGGAGCAGCAGTGGGAGGAAAATGTAACAAAATGTCTTTTATCACATTTATTTTAACAATGAGAAATATAAACATCTCAACTCTAAGTAATAATGGAGCCAGAGATGTGGAAAAGAGGGGACTATCTTTTTGAGTTTTTAAAACTTAAAAATATTAACAGCGATGATACAGGAAACACACAGCAACATTTTAAACAGGACAGACCGAAAGAAGGAGTGGGACGGGGAAGGGATTTTAAGTGATTTTAGCAGCACCAGTGAAAGGGTAGCACTCCTCTTTGCTTAAAGAGGACTTTTTTACCCAACTCCTGCAGTGTCGAAGAAATCTTTAAAGGCAGACTTCTAGTGGTGAGAGCTCAATACGAGCGTCTTAATCTGTTTTTTATTAATATTTACATTGCTTACACAGGACCTGCCAGAGTTAAGTTTTTAAACAAACTCAGAGTGGTTTTAAGTGAGTGTGAGCCATAGGATTTTTCGTTTTTGGGGGCCAATTTTAACTTCAGAAGAAAGCACTGTGAACCTCATGCTGCTTCTAAAAGAGCCATGGTTGGTGCTCACAGTCTGGCATATATATACATATATATACAATATACATGGCCCCAGAACAGGGGGAATCTTTTATCCATGGCCAGACTAGACAGGTTTTATTGTTTAAGCACCATTTTAGCATTTTTAGGGGGTGCAAAATAATGTCTGTTTGTTTTTCTGACCATTCTACCGTTGTTTGTGAGGTTTTTGTGTGTGAGGTCAACAAAAAATGTAAGCCTGCTTACTGGCATTTAAACACTGCACTGCTTTTAGAGGCCCATTTTACAGAGGTTTTCTTTTAATTTGGGGTTTTAGAGTAAGGGATTGGGATTTTGGTTAATTGAAGCAATGGTGGGGTCAAGGTAAAACTGACATAAAGCAGCTTTGTCTTCAGTACACTCTCAATGTCTCTCGTGACGTCACCAAGTCTATGAAAGATCTGTAGACAGAAATAGTGGAGCTGCAGAGGCCACAGGAAATCAAGGTTGTACTGAAAACCTAAAATCGAAAAAATGCCATTCTGGCTGACCTGCTGGCTTCCAGAGCACAGGGGGCATTGGTCCAGTCCTGTTTTCAAAGCGCGCTCGGCAGGAGGACAGCAGCTAACAAGAAGCAGCCAGATCCGGCAGAGAGCAACCTCATGTCTGGCAGGTCTATTGTTGACAACGTGTCATTAATTCGAGACGTTTTGGAAATCTCTGGTTCAAAGGGTTTTGACAGGTTAGGGCTTTTGACTGGGTTGAGCACCATTAGCTCTGGAGAGTGCTGGAGAGGTTCAGCCTCAGCCCTGGGTTCATCGCCAAGATAAAGATATTGTATGAGAACATTGAGAGTGTGCTGAAAATTTATAATGATATGTGTAAAGTTCTGCAGGTAACTAGGAGGAGTCCTTTGAGCCAATGTTGAACAATGTCCGCTCTTTTATTGACAGCCTGTTTTTACTGGTTTTTGATAGATGTTTTATTTTATGAGCTTTTGCAGATGACAAATCTCTCTCACACACATCTGACGTCAACATCCTGGCACATGGCAAGCCTTCACAACAACCAGCACATCTTATCTGATGACTGTAAATATTTTGTCAGTGCAGTGTGGTTGCTGTAGACAAGCTTTGAAATATGTAGTTTGAACATTTTTAACATCAATGTCAGTTTATATCTTCAAACTGTATTTATATGACTGAAAATGAATGTCTGATGTTGGAAAGGTTAACGTTATATACAATCATTGATATTTTGTCTATTTTGTCTCCTTTTTATATCACAGACTTGGAGAGACGGAAGGAACTGAATTTATATCTCTCAGGAGACTTTTTGTTAGTTCTTATTAATCCCGATTGCACACCAAACGCTCGAAGAATTTCCTGAAATGTTCACAGCAGTCTGTATTTTTTAGGTAGCATGGTGTTATTTAGCAATCATTTCAGTCTAAGGGTGATCTCTGAAATAAACATACTGCATTTGACAGCTGTGTCCCTGAATGGGACACAATACTCTCAATTGGGATTTGTGCCCCTCTTTAAGATGCATGAGGTAAAGGTTCCTGACTGGAGCAATCAAGTTAGGGAGTGACCTTTGATGCAAACAATTCAACCATCTCCATCTCAAAGCTGCCTGCCCCTTACAGTTATTTGGAACCATCTTAAACAGAGTTTATGCACAATAGCACTCTAAGTCAACACTGTGCATATATCACTTTTTTTTTATCAAGGAAAAACTAATTCAGGGCAGTAACCGGGACAGTAGAAACAATCAGCACCATTTCTACTGAGATTTTTATTCAGCTGATTTCTTTATTTTCTGAAAATTCTTCCTCAAGATGGATTCTAAAAGCTGATTGATCACTTTCTTCACACTGTCACAATGACTTTCTGGAGAATAAATACTGAACCTTTTTTTTGGTGTAAAAGTATTAAAATTAAATATATGAAGTATGAATATATTTGTATCGGCCTACAAAATATCCACAATGTGAAAAAATAGAGCGCAAAACACAGTAACTTGTTAATAAAGGGACGAGACATCTGCCACTACGATGTACACTAATATCTACTGACTCAAGTCTACATATCAAATAGACTGAATAGACTGAATGTGGATGGAGTTGTCACTAAATTGTAGCAGATGGATTCAGAAACACAGTTGACTTCCATTAGACGAGTAGAGTGGAAGCAATACACAGGTATTAAGCACACATTCCTGACAAGTTAAAAAGCAGGAGATTAAATAAAATTACAACACAATCTATTTACATGATGATCATCATTTACAGTTACTACTGTCTACACACAGTCTTTGATCACAGTGAACTCAACATACTCACTTGCTTTGATATTTGATTTGATTACATTCTGCGCATTCATCTATTAGGAACAAATTTGGAAACATAAATGTGTCACTGAGCAGGTGGAGACTCCATCCCTCTGTACAGGCCATAGAATGAACCTACCTGGGTGACCACACAGCTGCCCTGCTCAGCAGACGGGGTACAGCCAGGACTATTTCTCTGTATATCATCTATGTTATATATACAGTCATATAACTGGTCTACCATGCCGACAGACAAAACTCTCCCAGATTTCCCAGCTCATCTTAGGCTACACGTACAGGAAGCTCGTCCACCGGTTCGGGGCCTAAGCTGGTATAGGTGACGGAGGGCTCCCGGAGCAGGGCTGGGTCGGTGGCGGGCTGGCTGGCTGCGTTCCTGAACTGCTTGTAGACTCGCGGATCCTGGACCACATAGGTAGACGAGGAGGAGTAGAGGACCAGACCCAAGATAATGACGAAGAACGACAGCAGATAGAGGCCGGAGAACTGCAACACAGAGACAGATAGATTTAGAGAAGCAGCTTTTCTTTACTGCTTGAACACTTGTTCAAATCCTATCCTTTAACTATTAATAAGCGGTGATGCCATGGAACTGTTTTTGTCATCTTTAATGTATGTATTATTGATATGACTTCAGCAAGTACAATTATTTTTTTCTTCCAAATGACCAACACTAATCTCAGCTCAATTTTTCTGCTGGAAGAATACAGTTTGTGGAGCAAAAACAATTTTACCCCAGTCTACTCCTACTAGATGTGTACTCTGATTGAGTACATCACACATTTATTACGGCTCTGGATAGTTTGAAGCAATGATCCTGGACCCTCTCTTTTTCTTCAATATTTTAACCTGCACTTTGATCACTATCAAATCAAAGTAGCTGTCTCTTTGACATTACCTTGTAGTGAAAGAGGAAGACGCCACAGAAGAAACTGTACAGGTCAGCTGTAAGCAGAGAGAGATTGACCGAGGCGGCACTCGTCCTCTTTATCACCACTGGCATGAAGCTGTAAAGTCCAAACATGAAGCCACTGAAACCGACATAGAGAAGACCTGCAAACACACGGAAGGAAGCAAATTATATCAGACCACATTCACAATAAAGCTTTCTGGACAAGAAAAGAAAATCTCGTGTCAATGCCTCCAGGGTTATATATGATTGTCATTGTCATTATCACCTATCTGCCAGTTCCAGGATACCTTCAGCAGCTCCTTGTGTTCCATTATTGCCCTTCAATGGGACAAAAAAAGACAGAGATTAAAGAACCACATTGTTCACGGCTACACTTGAGGGCTGATTTCTGACAGGGGGACCGCAGGTGGAGAGAGCAGGCTGGCGAAGTCAGCGGACCCAGAGGTGGTTGGCCCGATCAGCAACAACGCAGAGACCTAACCTGCCTGAGGCAGAGAACATGGCCTCATGGTGTGAGGCCAACCATCTCTCTAAATGTAGACTTCTGTAGACTTACTGTTGGGGTGCAATTTTACTTTTTTATCGGCTTTCGCTCCTAAAGCTTCATTGAAATTCATTTCTTTATAAGAACTGTGTTCTTGAAGTTTACAAAAAATGTGTGTGGCAGTGGGGTGTGGTAAGAGCGCCGGCTGCAGGTGAAAGAAGGGAGTGGGGGCTGGAGACCAGACACAGCTGACCAGAATCAGGTAATCAACTCATTCATTATAAAAGCATGTAGTTAACCTGGTTCTGGTCTCTCTTGCAGTAGGCTGAATCCTGGGAGGAGGAAACCCTCACAATAAATGCCCCAAGCCCCAGAGTGCTGTGTTTTGGTTTATTTGAGGACTGTGTGGAGCCTCTTGTTTTGTTTGATTCCAATTGCGAATAAAAGTTCTATTTGCCACAAAATCCTCTCCCTTCATCATTCCTTACCCGAGAGTGAGCGATGGATATTCTCAATTGGAAATGGAAACAGTCAAGTATGGTTGATACCTGTGATCATTGCTTTACTTTAGAACACTGCTCAAGTAACGTACTAAATCAGGCACGTACTCCTCCACACACGCACATGCAAACAAACTTACAGCTGGATGCCGCTGAAGAAGGATCCAAAGAGTCCCATCATGCCGAGGAACTCGACGCGACTCAAGTTCTTTACGATGAACTCCTCACAGACGTTGGAGATCCCATACAGTGTTGCTCCACCCAGAACTAAAAGATCCCCAAATAGCTTCTGCTCTCCTAGACACAGGATGTATAACAAGAAAGGAAGGTGGAAGGAAAAGCCAGCAAGACCGCTTTGTGTGTATGTGTGCGTTGTGTATGTGTGTGTTTGTGGGGGTGGGGAGGTTCTCACCAAGACCTTGCTGCCGACCAAGCAGGATGTCAGCTCCCACCATACAGCCGATACCCAGCAGGCACAGTCCTGCTCCAACAAAGTGGGCAGCCTTGTATCTCACCAAGAGGAAGAACCAGGACAGCAGCAGGGCCACTGGGACGACAAAGCAGTCTAACAGCTGAGAAGAAAGACAGAAAAGACACATGCACATTATGATTTTTTTTTATTTATGGTTCAGTTATTTCAAGCTCTGTTGAGTGAGTTGTGAAAGCGGATGGGAAGTTTCCACACAAAGCCAGAAAACCTCTGCACATTTTAACCACAGACTTTTCCTAAACAGTATTTATCTTTGTGTTATTAAGTCTTTCAGGCAAACTTCTCACAATATCCTAAATACCTGATCCCAGAGGGCTTTTTCCCCATTTGAATAAATAAGGGGACGGTGTTTCGTTCCACCTTTCATTGGCTTTCATCTACACCACCAAAGAACACCAAATTACCTCAATTTACACCCCTAAAAATCAAACAAATCTGACAGAATTTATTAAACATAAGCCAACACAAATTTATTTTTCATTGGGCTATGCCCTATATTCATTGCAAAGCATTTTTTATAAATAGATGTACGTGTACTGTATAGTTAGTACAGTTGTTTAGAGTCATTTGTTTTTGGGCTCAAATGTCCTACAGAAAGTTAAGGTTACAAACTCACAAGTATCATATGAACTCAAGCTAAATAATCAAAATAAAGCTAAGTTAAACTACAAACCTGTACACTGGAGAGTGTTGTGTACTGGTAAGCCTTGAGGACAAGGTAGTTGGCCTCGATGTCCACCAAACCTAGAATCATGTATTTCCACCAGCGCTGCTTCAGAATGGCCAGTAAGTTCCCTTCCCCTAGTGTGATACACACGGAAGACAATGGAAATAGTGTTAGTGTACAAAGTACATGCACAGCAGAGAGGGCACATGCTGTCCTTCCTGGCATATTTGGATCAGCCTTTACAATATGTAAAGTCCTACGATGCTTCCTAGTCAAGAATTACTTCCCACAAGAGCAAAAATCCAGAGAAGGATAGAGAAGCAGTGTGGTGAAGGGTGCCATGTGCCATCTTCATTTAATATCACTTACCATTTAGTTTTAACCCTCAAACCAAAACACTGACTTTACGACAACACCACAGATATGTAGGCTCAGGTCAGGTTTCAGGTACATAGGTATGTTTTTGTTTAGCCATGGAAACATTTTTTACCAGTTTAACAGTAATCTAGTATACATTGCTTTGTATTGCTGTATCACATACAATCCACTGGTATTGCAATTAACAAGTCATTATGTGTTGTGAATCTATTGCAAGTATGAACAAATAAATAGGCAATAAAAAGAATGGCATGCACTCAATCTGGGGTTATTATATATTGTGACAGACCCAAGCAGCATAAATGTATCAATTCAGTAACAACATTTTGATATTCTTAAAAAAAAAGGCTAAAATACTTCCTAAAGAAACACCAACACTAGTGGATAACACTAGCTTATAGGATGTGGTCCATAGGATGGTCCAGCCATGCAGCTTGTTACAGTTTTACTGGGAATTATGCCACTAAATCTTACTTGTCTGGAGCGATGCTGAAATAAAGGACCAGAGTGATGTAAGTGTTGCTTGCAACAAAAGCCGCACACTCTATAGAAGTCAAGGGACCACGATGCACTCACTACCATGTTTAAATAAAAATGTTTTGTGCTCAAATTTAGTGTGACTGTGTGTCCAACCTGATAATAATAGATAACGAGAGTCAATATTGTGAATTAAACAACAATCCTCAAAATCAGCTCCCAGTCTAGTTTTGGAAGCAGACGCCCTCATTTCATTCATCTACCAAAACTACCTAAATTAATTCCCATTATAATTGAACATACTGTATGTACACTAGGACTATCTTCATTATATAACAGATATGCAATCTGCTACCAGTCATAACACTGTAGTGCAGTTATAATACTTTGACAGTATCTACACACAATACACGACACAACAGTACACTATGAATACAACTGATCCTGATAGGTCCGTCTGTCTCTTTCTAACTGTTTTCTGCTCCTTCTTCTGTACCCCTTTCCTCTAATCCCCTTCACCTCTTCTTTCTCTTCCATTTCTTCCTTCCTTGAAATCTCAGTCTTACTGTAAAGTGCATTGAGATCATGTATATTATGTTTTGACACTATAAACATTAAATACAATTGAACATATATATACCACAGACACACAAGAGCAAATACAGCACTATTGTGGTGACTAGCGCACTGTGTGAGCACCCTCCATTGTTTCCTCCAGCTGTTGGTGTGGTTAAAGGTGCTCCATTCAGTGCTAATGGCAGTAGTGATTTCATCAATGCGGTTATATTTATGAAACAAATGAATTGCTACAGTTTCAATCTTTGTCAGATTTTTATGAGGCGAAAATCCTGCACAGCCCGGGGACACATGATCCTTGAAGAGAATATAGATATTGTAAATCTGCATTCATATGAATCTGGAGGGGTGAAAAGCAGAATGGTTTACGTTGCTCCATTTAAGATAAACAGTATACTATTTGTGTGCTATCAGGGTAGCTTATGTATTTTGGAGGACAGTTTTAAAGAATGTCTCATGCTTTCTGTACCAAAAACTGCACTGTGACTACAGGTACACATTCATCCATGTACACTGTAAAGAACAGCGCGGCGTGTTTGAGCTACTGTGCAGATGTGTGCTCAAACTGCTCATTGATTTGTTAGTCTGTTACTTGTAATTTTACATTAATTAGTGAAGATGCATATGAGTTATCGGGGTGATGCTTATTAAGGGAGAGCCATAATTTCACCTCATGAATCACTGAGCTTTTAATGATTACAAGTACTGTATGTGTATCGATATTCGGTATTATGACCATGCTGTTACTTGGTATTGGCTTAAAACCAAATGTTAAGGTGTTGCCCACTCCTCAGCAAATTCTTCTGCATTTACATAGTTTTTAACACAGACTCGGTGTTTCTGTGTGTACCTTGCCTGACTGCCAGTGTGGTGGTGTAGACCAGAAATAGCAGGATGTAGTTGAGAAAGCTCTGGAACACTGGGGTGTTGGCGTGGAAGTCATCAGCCAGGTACTTGCTGCACAGTCCGATCGCACAGATTAACAGTGACAAGACCTGGCCCATTGCAAGGGTCACCAGCAGGTCCCTGCAGCGGACAGGGGACAGGAACAAAGCACTTCAGTGTTTCATTTTTACATCACAGATTGGGCAGCATCTAGCTTCTTGCACATGCCTCTCTCATGTGGCAAATTAAGAGAAAAACATTCTACTTGAAATCCCACTTTGTTCTAAAACAACATCTGTTTGTCAACCTGGGTACCATTTACCTGGAGTACAATGGTCCTCTCTTGTCCTGGTAACTTCAATATTACCTGAGCTCTGAAAAAAGGTGCTCAGGTTTTGTTTCTTTGTGTTTCCTGTACATCTTTATGTCTGAGACACAGGGTCACAGATGGAACACTGATTAGGTATTTGCATGAAGGCGAACCGGACACACACAGTGGCTGAACAAAGCCCTTCTTCTGTGCACACTGTATCTAGGTTACAACTTCAAAGAAAATAGCCTGGGAGATCCTTTTGAACATGGAATATATATCAATATGTAGGAAATGGCTTAGATGCCGATATCAGTCTTAGCCTCATGTGTGTCGCTTAGTTCTGTCTACCTTCTAAAAATAAAGAACATCCATCTGTGTCTGAGGCAGAAGCAATACCACCACCTTGCACATGCATACGTGCACTGACATGGACCTGATATGCTGTTGTCACATTCAGATTGCAGAGCCAGGCATCCCGTCCAAATCCAACCGCCACAAGGATGAGGGAGACAAGCCAGGGATGAGGGAGAGAAGCCAGGGATGAGAGTGAGAAGCCAGGGATGAGAGAGAGAAGCCAGGGATGAGAGAGAAAGGCGAGGGGGGTGCAGCCATTGTGAAGCACACTCTGATTAGGGTAGGCTGATGAAGCCTCATACTGGGGTACAGGAATGCCTGCCCCCTCCAACTCACACGCCTGAGCACAAAACACACACGCACATACAGATGATGCGTTTGTTGACATCTGTTGCACAAGACGCTTCGCTCCCATGCAGCAGCCCCATAGAACATGAAGGGGGGCGGTCTGATGTTACAAGTTGTGTATGAAACAAAGGGGGAAAGAGATGCGTCCCCCTCCACCCCCCTCCCTACCCCCCATGCCCGTACTGATGCGACTGATCGGGAAGGGGATCATTGCTCATCCCGCCCATCTTACCTGGTGAAGACCTTCCGGACCCGCTGGTAGAGGCTGGGCGCCGGGGTTCCCGTGCCCGTGGGAGCGCTCTCCACCGTGGAGACAACGGAGATCATGGTGCCGCGGACGGAGGGAGCGAAAGAGATCAGCGCATTCTGCTCCGAGGAGGAGCGGGAGGAGGACGGAGCGGTGAGCAGACTAATGCTGCTGCTGCTGCTGCTGCTGGGGCGATCCTTCCAGCCGGTGACTAACCACGGAATCCACAAGCTGCTGCTGCTGCTGCTGTGGTGTCTGACGTGGAGAAGCCCAAGTCACCACTAGGGGGCGTTCTGACGCCCACACACCCCACGTGGGACAAAGACGTAATGCATGAGAATGAGGATGCTTGACCTAAGGCCCAAGAGTAAAACTTCATCATGTAAAGTTGGACTCAACTCAGCTCAGTTCATTTACCACGAAGCCACACCACAGTCCATTATTTCTCCTGTAATGCCCCACCTATAATGAAGTGTTTGTTTTTTAGAATATGCTCATAGGCCAACTATCACCAGACATTTGGCATCAACTGTGCTTCAGATTTTTTTCCCCTTCCTTACCTGAGGTATTTATTTCTGAATGCCTCACCCTTTCTCAAAACTAACAGGTGGAGGAAGTCGTATCTTTGTAAATTTGTATCATGCAATTTATAAATTCAGGAGGAGACACGTTATTTTTAGTGAATAGGGCTATACAAACAAAATGTGACTGCTTTATGTACTTAATGTACATGAGCAGCCACGTGTTACATCGACCCAATTATAAGGTCCAGTTTTGTATTCTATAGCAACTATTGTAGTAGGAAAGATCAATGACTTAATTACTAAAAGGCCCAGTGAGGAATAAAAGCTGCTCATCTGAGACTATCCAGTAATCAGTCTTCATGTTAGTAGTTACAGAAGCATCATCACCTCATAGCAACTGGCAACACTAACACCACCCAGTCATGGGACTTTTTCTGCCATGTTCTGTCATTTTTGGCCCAAGTTAAGAAGCCTATTTCCATCTCAGAGGAAGAAGAGGCCAGAAATGGACAGATGCTGTACTGCTTCACAATGAAAAACAATGTTAGTGATAGGTTAAAGACACTAACATAATATTGTTTGATTGCTCTCATCTCTGTAATAATCTTTAGATCTATTTTAGCACAGACCTCCGGGAATTCTGCTACAGCATTTGGGAACATATGCTCTTAACTTCAACATAGGACCCAGTCTGCACCCAGGGGCGCTGCTCTGTAAATAAAACTCCGAGAAACTGAGACAATTGGCTGCAAGGAGCACAACAATACCTGCCAGAGATACCCACACATTCATAAAATCATGCAGTTGCTCTGAGCATTTTAACAACTGCCAAAACCAAAATGCTCAAGGAGCATCAGCACATTTAAGGGTTGTGATCACATTCATCACAAGCTTCGACTTAAGATCATTTGGTGCTCGTCAGAAAGCAAACTCAGTTCATAGAAGAGAATCATGAGACGCAGCAAGTGCACGTTGAGTCCGGATTATCCGTTCCATAAACTTGGTGTCTGGGGACGAGAGAAAGCCCATATGATCCGAGTAATATTATTGGTAAAAAAAAATCCACTTTTCACTTCTCCGACTTAATGACAACTTTTAATTTATCGCAATGTTGTAACATGACTGACATGATCCACATAACTAAAAAAACACCAATCTGTTTTAGTGAGACTAAAGGTGATTAGAAAATAAATCCATGATACGTCAGTGTGAAGTCACAACATATTAGTGTTTTGAACTTTTATTCAGCTGGGATTAACACCTGGGAAACCTGGAACATAAGGAACTTAATCTGATTTCTGAGGAAATGTTCCTAATTGACTGAGTTGCTTGCATGATGAAACGAAGCAAAGGAATCAGACATGTTCACCCTCTATGCAGGAAAAGAGCTAATAACATCGATGGCTCTGCTAGACCCGTTTAATAAATCGAAATGTGATCAGGGTTCAGCCGTTGATGTGGGAAAATCTGGTATATGTCCTGAGGTTCAACAATGATCCTTGTTTATTTTCTGTTTTGTCATGATTTCATTATTTATTGAGTTTCGTCCATCCTTTATATCGGTGATTATTTGGAATAATCTAAGTTGGCATGTAAGTGGAAGCAGGGAACGGCCTGTGTGAAAAAACAGGAAAGTATGTCTATAGACTGTTGATCTCTCCTCAAGAGAAGTGTGTTCCTTCACCTGCCACTATTAGAATTGTTTTATACTTGTACAGTATTTCCTGTTATTACCTTAACACAAGGTCCACTTGGAGTTATAGCATTCATCACACAGTCTAATGGTCTTGATCAGCAGATGTTTAAATTGTCATATGCAATAACTTAGTTTAGTTGAGGAATTTGTTAATATTAGGGGGGTTTGAGATCATTGTGTCATGGAATAATCCTTAAGTGATTTGAGCTGTCCGCGGACCCCACACCGGCCCAGTGTATGTCTTTATTCCAGTCTAACAGGAGCCTTCTACATACTTCTGGATGTGTGTGAAGCAACACTACACAAACACATAACTGCAAGCTGGAGGCTACAGGGACAAACACAGAGCCACATGGATTTCTCATATTTATACATTAGTAACCAATCTGTCCCTCAGCTCAACTTCTGCTGCTCAGCTCACATGGCTTCGCTTGTTGCGCTTCACCCTAAAAATGGAGCTGTATTTTTCCAGGATGTCTCTCGAGGAAGAGCACAAAGTCTGGTTTCTTCATTGTTATCTGTGGAGAGAAGGAAAGTCCTTTCTCTGGGTCCTCAGCAGTAAACAGCAGCTGGAGACTGAATGACAAAGCTGTGACCCAGAGGCTTCGTGAGGACAGAACAAGGGTTTGAGTCTTCTCATGCCAGTGAGTCTCTCTTTACTGTCAGCTCGGAGAGCATGTTCCACAAGTCCTGTGAATGAAAGTTTGTTACAAAACAAAGGCTGCTGGCAGGAAGTGAACTGGCTGCCGAATCTCGCGACTTCCTCCATTTAAAGCCGCCTCGATCTGTTAGAGATTCAGGAGATGGACAGAATTGGGGAGCGGAGTAGTGAGGGACACAGCAGGGTGAGGAGTCGCTGCCACCTGTCCAGACTCTCCCCTGGCTGTGTGAACTCTACACTTCTTCTTGTCTGAAAAACCTGGATGCAACCTGGAAGTCACTGGCCGAGCCGCTGCTGACAGGTCCCAAAACGCTGAAGGGCACCAAACAGGTCCTCGTATGACACGTTTCTGTGGGACGGCAGGGAGCTGAGGACACAGAGAACAGAGACAGATACCTTAGACGCCCAAATCCAGAGTCAAAGAGTTCAAAGAGTCAGGTTAAACCTGAATCATCTTCTTGTTTGAAACCTCAGTGCCTCATCGAATGATTAAGTTTTACACAAAGATAGTCAGTAACTCACATGAATTCAGTGAGTCGGATGTGCCAGGGGGGGAAGCCCAGAGTGCTTTCCACAGGACCAAACTTTAGCACTAGCTCCGGGTCAGGAATATTCTTGGTCTCTGAAAGACAGCATGTCAAACAGATAAAGATGTGAAACTTGCTTAATAATGGGACTTATAATCTTAAAAAAGTGGCAAAGGCTGAACATTATCTTTGTGTAGCCTGTGCTGTGCTTCTACTATCATGGCCAGAGTGGTGTGATAGCATCATTTGGCGAGTATCCTGTGATTAACAGCATCTTTCAACGACACTAAAATACAGTGAGTGTATTCCGAGGGTTTTCAGGTAAATACACCAGCAGCCTCAATGACAAACATTTCTGTGTACATGTTCCCCTACATTCTGTACTAGAAACCTGACCTGACACATACCACACTGCTGTACAGAAGATGCAAACCTCTTTAAATTAATACTGATCATGATATGTTTCGAAATCTGTCAAACAAGATCAGCTGACACCATGAACCCTCGTCAGCAAATGTGCTCCCTGCCAGACATTGGCTGCTTCAGAGATGTCAACGCCTCTCACTGATGCCCATTGAACAATGCACATAATCCATACCCCCCAGTATTCCCAGTAGGGGCAAGTATGGCCAGGGAATTCCAAGAGCTGGATAACAGATGGAGGACATATCTGGAATGGCGGATCACATGAGAATTTCTCAACACTTAATATAGAGAATCGGTTTGAGTTGTATTTGTAGTATTATGATGTAGATACACGTAAAATGTAGAAAAGCAGCTTGAGAGTGTACTGACATTCTCAGTAACATATACAATGTATCTCAATGAATTAGAATATTCAGGAAAAGTTCATTTATTTCTGGAATTGGATTAAAAAAGTGAAACTGATTATATAGATTCCTTACACACATAGTGAATTATTTCAAGCATTTTCTATAAATTCTGATGATTATGGCATACAGCTAATAAAAACCCCAAATTCAGTTTCTCACAAAAAGATAGAATATTAAATAAAACCAATGAAAAAAAAATGTTATCCAGAATTGATATTAAATAAAACGAATTAAAAAAAAATTAATCCAGAATTTCAGCCAACTGAAAACATTGTTTATGTGTATGCACTTAATACTTGGTCTGGGCTCCTTTTGCATAAATTCCCGCATCAATGCGGCGTGGCATGGAGTTGATCAGTCTGTGACACTGCTGGGGTGTCAGAGACAAAAATGAAAACAAGATCACCATAAAGCTTGCCAGCTCTCCCAGGTGGATGGCTGCGTTGACTTTGGACTTGATAAAAGACAGTGGACCAACACCAGGTCATGCCATGGCTTCCCAAATCATCGCTGAGTGTGGAAACTTTACACTGGACTTTAAGCAACTAGGATTCTGAGCGTCTCTACTCTTCCTTCAGACTCTGGGAACCTTGATTTTCCAAATGAAATACAAAATTTACTCTCATCTGAGGAGGACTTTGGACCACTGAGCAACAGTCCAGTTATTTGTCCTTAGCCCAGTTCAAATGCTTCTGATGTTATCTCTGGTTCAGGAGTGGCTCGACAGAGCCCATGTCCTGGATACGTCTGTGCATGGTGGCTCTCAATTCTCTGACCCTTTGCTTCACATCGTCTCTCAAGGCTGTGGTTATCCCTGATGCGTGCGCCCCTTTTTCCTACCACAATTTTTCCTTTAACTTAACTTTACGTGAATATGCATGGCTACAGTACTCAGTACACAGCCAGCTTCTTTAGAAATTAACATTTTTGTCTTAACCTCCTGGTTGGAGATGTCAACAACTGGCTTCTGGACATCTGTCAGGTCAGCAGTCTTCCCCATCAATATGTATCTTAATAAACAAAACTAAGAGACAATTTAAAGGCTCATACCTTAGCAGGTATTGTGGGTTAATTAGCTGATTACAGTGGGACACCGGGGGCAATATTGAACTTCTTTCAGAATATTCAAATTTTTTGAGAACTTACATTTTTGGTATTCATTAGCTGTACACCAACATTAAAAGAAAACCATGTGTGTAATGAATCAATATAATAAGAGTTTGACTTTTTTTTTTAATTGAATTACATAAATAAATTAACTTTTCCTCAATATTCTAATTGATTGAGATGCACCTATATCAAGATAATACCAGAAGCAGTGGTTAGCAGTGTCGCTTAATATTAAGAGGGATAGGATGGATTTAGAATCTAGACTTTAGAAGAAAAAAAAATCATGTGATATACAGTACATTGTTGATTTTGTGGCAGTGGTCACAAATATATCAATGTATGGGCTTAAAAATACTTTGTGTTTACTATGAAATGGTATGTGGTCAGAAGACCACCATCAGCTGAGAAGGCAATGCATGTTGTTAATGCATGAGGATTTGCATGTGAAAAAGAAGAGTGCTGCCACATGCATCCCAGGGACAACCTCTGAGTAAGGTGATCGAGTGTAGGACGCGTTGTGTTCACACCTGTAGTGACAGCTGTCCACTTGTAGCATGTTCCCCCTTATTTCCATGGGTCTACACACACAATTACCTCTGAGCAGTATGTCCAGCATTGCGACGCTGATGTCTTTCGAGCTCCTCTCTTTGTTCTCCACAGAGCGACAGAGCTGCTGCGCTGCCTGGACAATGCTCTGCTTCCCATCCTCCGGAGACAGCACCTTCACTGTAGGCCTGCAGGACACCACTGACACACACAAACACAACACACACATGATTGCCTTCAACTGGCCACGACTGAACACTAAACTGTGATGCCACAGGGAGATTGTGAAACTCTCTGGTGCCGCACTTTTAAAGTGGGGAATCTTCCAAAAAATCATGTTCCCAAACAACCTCTCAACCCCCCTGACCATTCAGAGGTAATGCAGAGGTCTTTAACAGGTGGTCCACGATCCCTAGGGGGTCTGCTGAGGTATTGCAAGGGGCTAGCAAAATGTTTGGTTGATTGAAGTTTTGAATGCACAGTAACAGGGTAGATATATTTATACATGGCACTAAGCCCAGCTTAATATAACACTATGTTTGGGGGTCCTTGGCCTGAAAGATGTTGAAGACTCCTGTCGTAACTTACGCAACAAATAAGATAAAAGGGTGTAATGGGGAGGCTGCACTTGCTCTTCATTATGATACAGGCGATTGATTTGAGGCAATTGATTTGAGGTGATAGATTCAGAGAGCACATAGTATACTTCTTAGACACTGGAAATAATGGACAACACAAAGTGATAATGCTTAATTCTTAAAAAATGTGTGGGTGTGTTTAAATTATTGCATTATGTACTGTAGTTCAGATGTTTTGATGTTGGTTGGGTACTTCAATAAAACAAATGATTGAACTATCCTAGAAGACATGAAACTTGATTCCTACATCTACGAGGGTGGGGCTGAACAAGTGCCTCACAAGAGAAATGATCCAATTAGAAAACCCAGAATGGACCCTAAATTTTAGGTGGCTATACCTGCTCCACAGCTTTCTTTATACAAGACATCACCACCATGTTCCATTTGGTGGATTCATGAAGGGAGCATCTGATCAGACTCAGAATCAGAATTGACTTTAATGCCAAGTAATAGTAACATTACAAGGAAATCTTGCATTGGTGCCATAAACATAGAATAACAAGTAGACAGTAAACATTAAAAAAAATAAAAAGTTAACATTAAATAAAGTAAACATTAAATACAATATATAGTATAAAGGACTCAGTGTGGGAGGCTTTTTAAAGTGTCAGAGACAGCACTGGATGTTCTGATGAATCATTTTCCAAGTCTACTGTGGTGCAGGAGGAAGCGGCATAGTTCTTCATATACTGACTGCCTTCATGAATGAAATCTTTGAATGTTATCTCTCCAGTAAAACGATCTTTAATCAAATCCTGTCATGCGTGTGTTCACAGTTTCACCAATTACACAGTCTCTGCCCGTGTTTCCAGCTCACTCTCCTTTACCAGTCTCTTCTTTATGAATAATACACAAGGGTCTGAGATCGCATTTAAAGAGTTGGTGTGTGTGTAAAGCTATTTCTATGTCAGTTCCCTCAAAGTAGAACAATGATGAATAACTGGTAGGTAATTGCGAGGGATACCTATGTGGGATGTGAGAATGAGAAGAAACCTGCAGCTTTGGATGTTTTGTGGACAACTATCAATCTCACTTTCTCTGTTTTGTGTCTGAGAAATCTAGTCCATCAGCCAAAAGGGGAGTTCCATACACATTTTGTGTTTTTCATCCCATAGAAACAAATAGGACAGGGTAAGTTCAGTGAACCCTTGGGCAAACTGAACATTGCAGCTTAGTGTAGTTTAACAATACAACTTTATTGTTTCCTTTTGTATCCTTAAGTTCTTTTAATTTTAAAGTACTCTACCATGGAAAATTGTGTTAGAACAAAATTACACACCTTTACTTGCCTGAAATAACCAGGATTTTTCCAAGTTGGGAATAGGGGCTCCTGTGTGTTGTGTTGGTTTGCAAGTCTTAAGTTATTTTAGATACAATGGCCATTACATGTAATAATATTTCCTTTCATGCAGGGAAATGTTACTTTACAGTCTACAGGTCATGTACAAGTATAGTTTTAATAAAAGGATTAGTTTGGTGTGTGGCAGAGAAACTACATTCTCAGAAAAAAAGTTAGCTAGGATAATCAATTTCCCTTAATCCCCTGCCCTGACCACCAAATTCAAGTTTTTCCTTCATATACTCTTTAAGAAATTAATTGAGAATTGATTGCAGGTTTAAATACCTCTATGAATGTACATACTCACAGAATAAAAAGTGGAGGTAACTTTGAGAGGTCCTTACCATGGTGTTGGTGTTTGTCACTAGCATTGCACAGGAACTCCACATTATATTTGGTTCCATCTCCACCCAGCAACTTCTGCTGCCGCTTCACTATCTCTTCCAGCAGATGGGAGTTGTTCTTTTGGAAAATACCTGAGCGAGAACGATATAACCGATATGCCAATAACATGGAACAAACAAACATAACCTCTACACAGTCACATGGTATTATAGACATAAGCTAGAGGAGGGAGGGAGGATGAATCATGGCTCTAGTGGGAAGAGGATAATTGTTATACTTATGTATAACTAGCGGTCAACCTGACACGTTTGGTAAAAATGAAACAAATCCAACAAATATAACATAAAGATGTGTCTTCAAATAGCTTAAGAAGACGACTACATCATAGATTAGTCAATCGTGTAAATGTGCATTCAATTGCCTCCATGCAGAGAATTGACTTTAAGACACATAAAAAGTTAGACTGCCAGCTCCTACCAGCTGCTGTCTGCTACAATAATCTGGTGTATATAAGTGGAACAGAATCACTGCACGAATGGCTTTGTTGAGGCGATAAGCAGCAGAAACATTTCGATCATTCTAAAAACATGACCTAGTCATATTATGACGGACAGGTGCATTATATAAGGAAGGCACCCAAGGTAGACAGTAAAATGTTTACCGTGATTGTCATAGACGCTGACATGCGATATACCGACGGCCATACACCAGACAACCAGGTTGGCTATGTCGGCGTAGCTTGGCTCCTCTTCCGCGACCAACAGGCCGACGTGGACCGGCAGCTTCTCCAGGGATCTGCCGTCGGAAAGACACCGCGACCGTTGACAGGAAGTGCCGTTTCCAGGTCCCGGGTTAGCGTTAACGCCGGGGGGGCTGCGATTCGACTTTTTCTGGTGGCCCGGGAACCCAGTCAGGGCCACCGGCACCAGCAGCGCGGCCACTGCCCGCTCCCACAGCCGCCCCTTCCAGCTACGGAGCCGTACACGGAGCCAGGAGACGAGTGCTCTGTTGACGTGGACCAGAACCAGCAACAGCCGCCACAACACACCGTACAGCAGCGCCATTGAAGCGCGTCTTCAGTTGGCGTAGGGTGTTACAGTAGCGCAGTCACGGGTTCAGCATGGGCGCTGTAATGACGTACTCTCGGTGTTATGGATCCAATTCAGCGCCGCCCGGAGCTCGCGCCGCCTGCCGCCATCTTTCTCTCGCTTCGACAACCTTTGGCCTGTGAACCCCGAGCGTGATACACGTAGCTCGCTGATTGGACAGGGAGTCAGTGACGCAATACTTAACAAGTGTCACGATTGCGTTCGTTTTCCACCTCGGCCGTGTCCGGTTGTCTCCGGCTCTCTTCGGCTAGATGCACGCGCTTCGTGCGAGTGACTCCGTAACAGGAGAGAAACAACAACGTTTAAATTATAATATAATCTGTATTACTGGCATTTAATATCTGATGACAGCAGACTTTCATAAAGCTTTCGACACAAACACACAGCTGCCCCGCAAAAAAGCTTTTGACACCTCAAATCTAAATGTAATTTTTCCATTTAACTTAGATGTATAATAATAATAAGTGCCTGACTCATAATGTCACTGCTCAATATGTCACAGATGCAGATCCCCCCCCCCCCTGTCACTTTTTACCCAACCACTCCCATCAGTTTGTCCTGATCTGTTAGAGTAGGGGTCTTCAACATTTTTCAGTCCAAGGAAACCCAAACTGATGGAGCAATGGAGCAGGGCCTCCATACTATATATATTGTATAAATCGTGTTTCATATTAAACTGGGCCTAGTTCCATGTATAAACATAGCTATAAAAATATGTTGGAATCAACCCCTGCTGCGGACCCCCCTACATGCGTCAAAATAAGCTAATTCATCCACAACACTGGCAACAAGCTTTCCTATTGAAGACATCTGTGTTAGAGGTTTCTTCGTAATTATTCCTGGAAATGTGATTTAAGGCACGTTGAGATCTGCAGTCGTCCAGATGGATCGGTAGTTCAATTTCTGGGCCGCTGTAACCTGGCTATGACATGCCATGGCAACTAAGTAGAATTGGTGTAAAAATGGAAGTTCAGTAAGTGTGTTTATTCATGAAAATATTTATCACACATTTCTGTGATTTTACACTCTATGAAAGAATATTATAAAATAATTTCAAATGCTGAAAGTAAATCACTCCACATTCCTCCATCAGATTTACTTTGTGCCATGTTTGGGTTGATCATACATAGTCAGGGAATGGTCACGGCAGTGTCCCTTTCTAATTTGCACGTTGGCTTTTCACTTGATCACCACTAGATGTAGGCCCTGTCACATGAAGTTTTGTTTTTACATAAAATGTAAAAAACAACCCAAATTAACACAATTACTAAAGGCACTTCACATCACATTTGGAAGATCTGAAGTATAAATATTTGCTTACCTATCAAAAGGCAGTTAAGTCAGAAAATTGTCAAAAAAAAAAAGAAAAACAAAAGCAAGAGGTGGCCTAGTGGTGAGGGAGACAGGCATTGGACCAGAGGGTTGCTGGTTCCAGGCCCAGTTGAGGGGGCCTCCCTCTGGAAGGATGCACGAACCCCCGCCACTAACAAAACATGGACGCTCTTAGCTGATAGACACTGCTCTGTGCATGCGCCACAGATGGGTCAAATTTTCCCCGACTTGTGTGTGTTTGCACGTGCATGTTTGTGTGGGACGATGTGTAATTCTAATTCTAATATTACATTTACAAAGAGATGGATATATGATTTTGATTATTATCAAGTCCGTGTCCGAGTCTGTGATTGTTGAGTTGTACCATCACGATTGACGAATACTCCAATCAGTACAATGATTATCAAAAAGAGCAAATAATAAGTCTATCCTTGTCCCACAACAATAGTGTCCACTCCTCTGAAAGTGTGGTCAAATTTTCCCCGACTTGTGTGTGTTTGCACGTGCATGTTTGTGTGGGACGATGTGTAATTCTAATTCTAATATTACATTTACAAAGAGATGGATATATGATTTTGATTATTATCAAGTCCGTGTCCGAGTCTGTGATTGTTGAGTTGTACCATCACGATTGACGAATACTCCAATCAGTACAATGATTATCAAAAAGAGCAAATAATAAGTCTGTCCTTGTCCCACAACAATAGTGTCAAGTCCTCTGAAAGTGTATTGGTTTCAGTGATCAGCATTTATGAAGAGAGTTGTGTTAAACTGTGTACTATTACTAGTACTAAACTACTATTATTATTATTATTAATATTATTATTATTATTATTATTATTGTTGTTGTTGTTGTTGTTGTTGTTGTTGTTGTTGTTGTTGTTGTTGTTGTTGTTATTATTATTATTATTATTATTATTGTTATTGTTAAACACTTTCTTAGCAACAAAACACATCATACATGTCTCAAATTAAGCAAATTCATCCACAACACTGGCAACAAGCTTCAGTCAGTAAACAAACATTGTCACTGAACTACAAAATACTAACAACAGAGAGCATAACAAAATGTGAATTATTTTTTTGAAGAATTTCTTCAAGATCTTTGCACTTAATTGTAATACTTATATATACAGTATGTGCATTGTAATAATTGTATATTATAACAAGCATGAATCAGCAATACAATAATATACTTCAGTTACATTTATGTTTTCTGTATCTTTGCATTGTGATTCACCGTACACACATGGTGTGGGCTAACGAGCCACACAGTGTTTAAAATGTACTGACGGGGGGGGGATGCTCCTGTGTGGGCAAGATTACAGTAAACGGCCCAACAGACCGCATATGGTTTGCCAACCCTGTTTCAGAATGTCTGATTCAACCCTGACACAAAACAATTAATATGTTTCAAAAATGTCAATAGATGTAAAGCATAAAACACAGTGTACAGTACTTTAAAATGGTGTTCACTAGTTGAGGGATACATGTCTCACCTGTTGTCAATTTTGATGCAATTGTTAAAAAGTTTGGCTGCAACCAGCCTTGTTGTTAGCTGTAAAATGCACTCAGCTCAGTTGTAATAATTATTATTTAATTTTATTGTTTCATTCAACATCGTTTTCATCATTCTGTTTTGATTTAGTTGTTAGCTATTTTGAACAAAGTGTGAGAGTTTATGGATTTTGGTTACCGTTGTCACTTAATGAATTTTGTGTAAAAGCAATGAAAAGTGAGTCACAGTTTGCTCCACGTAGATTTCTGTTTCATTGCCTGTGTTAATAGTTTTGAAAAAAAAACTGTAATCAGATGCTGCACGCATTAATTATATACATATGAAGAACAAGGGAACTCCATTCTGAGTAATGAGGCACAGCTGAGGCTATAGACTCTGAGCTCATCTTGTAATCTTATCAAAGCAAATATTGTTTCAGTGGTTCAGCTTACCTGCTGAATATTTTTAACGTGTGTTGCTGGGAGACAGTGGATGGCTGGAACATGTGCAGGTAACCAAATATGTCCCAGTATGGTGACTACACAAGTCTAATAGGACAGTTCTGAGGTATACTTACCATGATGGGAGGATGTGAACAAAAAGCATAGTTAGACAAAAAACACAAAGGTTGGATTTAAACCCATCTGTTACGATAATCTAATGATAAGGCAGCCAGAGATCTTAACTTACTCGACAATTATGTAAGCATCTGGGAGAAAACAGGCTGAATTCATATCCCAAGTTATCGCTGAAAGTGCTTGCACCTGCAAAAATTAGGTGGTGATTTTAATTAACTAGATACGGTAATATTAGCAGTTCATGTCACAGAACCTGCAAAGAAGGTACATGAAGAATGGAAAGAATATAATAAAGCTGTTCCTGTGGGTTCTTGATGTATCAAAGGTGGCTGATAATAAGTTTGGCATAAATGTCAGAGGCAAATAAGAACAAGTTTTCCTCAAAGTGTAAAATATTCTACCTAGCTGAAGAATTATAGCTGTGGATTAATAGTTAGCAGGTCTAGAAGATAAATGTCTATATAGCGCCAGAGAAATAGTACAAATTAAATGTGGATATAGAGATGGAGCGGAGTCCGAAAAAGAGACAGATAATGTGTAATCCAACTGCATATGCATGAGTCTGTGCTGTAAACCGACTCACATTGAGAGGGGATTACACCACTTCTTACACAAGCTGTAATGAAGCTGGGTATTATTTTTGAGGCTTTCCTTTCACAAGCGTCAAAAGTTCAGCCCTGTTTATTTTAACTTTAACCTTTAACCTCCACCAACCTTCAAAAAGTTGTTCATGCTTTCATCTATTCTTAACAAACACACTTGACTCTGGCATCAGGCCTCCCTCCACCATCTCCAGCTTCTCCAAAAGGCTGCTGCCTCAATACCAGAACAAAGAGGCATGAGCAAATCACCTCCATGCTTGCCTCCATACATTGGCCCCCAGTTAGCTAAATTGATAAAAAAAATGTACACTTTTGAATCACTTTTGATGCCTTAAACCAGTGGTTCTCAAATGGGGTTAGGTGTACCCCGAGGGATATGTTGGATTACTGCAGGGGGTTCTTAAGATGTTTTTCTAGATATTAGTTGAAAAAAAATCATGTCATGCATGATTCCTAAAATAATAATGTGGCAGTGGGGTGTGGTTAGAGCGCCAGCTGCACGTGAGAGAGGGGAGTGGTGGCCGAAGACCAGACACAGCTGACCAGAATCAGCTCACTCAATATAAAAGCATGTGGTTAACCTGGTTCTGGCGCGAGTGTCCGCTTATGGAGGTCGGACAGTTGGTCAGGGTTGCGGGACCACCAGTGTTTTCCCCCGGTCCTGAGGGGACGTACCGTATACCGGTGTGTATTCAGGGGGGTACCCAGCAGGCTCTGTGGGACACGGGCTGTAACCAGATGATAATCCATCAGCGCTTGGTTCGAACCGGGGCATTAGTAGAAGCATCGTGGGTGAAGGTGGGGTGTGTGCATGGGGATATTCACCAGTAAGTCCTCGTATTACTCCAATCCAATCCAATCTCCAAATTGCTCGCTAAGTGGCAAGGGCCCTTCGTGGTCACACGACCAGTGGGGGACGTTGATTATGAGGTGGTGCGATCTGACAGGGGCGGGGCAACACAGATTTACCATGTGAACCTCCTTAAAGCATGGAAGGAGGTGGCGTCTGCTTCTGTGGCAACAACAGTAAATGAGAGGGATGAGTTGGGATCAGAGGTAGTCATTAACAAAGTAACCCGGTCTGTTTGGACAGCAATATCTCGCATGGCCAGACAGCAGACGTCACCTCACTGCAAAGGCAGTTTGCCGACATGTTCTCCCCCTGCCAGGGCCCACCACTCTCATACACCACCGCATTGAAACACCCCCGGGGGTGACGGTACGTTCACGGCCCTATCAGCTGCCTGAACACAAGGAAAATTCTTCAGGCAGAGCTTCAGGCTATGCTGGAGATGGGAGTGATAGAGGAGTCCACCAGTGATTGATGTTGTACTGGTGCGCAAGGACAACAGGTCAACACGGTTCTGCGTAGACTATCGCAGGGTTAACGAGGTGTCAAAATTTGATGCTTACCCAATGCCCCAGGTCGATGCACTCCTGGACCGGCTAGGCACAGCTCACTTTTATACGACACTGGATTTAACTGGCAGAGTCCTCTGTCTCCATAGTCTAAGGAAAAAATGGCCTTCTCAACTCCGTATGGTTTGAACCAATTTGTAACACTTCATTTTGGTTTGTTTGGGGCCCCAGCCACCTTCCAGCGGCTCATAGACTGGGTCCTGCGCCCCCATGCTGCATATGCTGCAGCTTATTTAGATGATGTGATCATACATAGCGAAACGTGGGAGCAGCATGTGCAGCAGGTGGGGGCACTGCTCCGGTCTTTAAGGCAGGCGGGGCTCACGGCCAACCAGGGTAAGTGTGCAATTGGGCGGAGGGAGGTACGGTATTTGGGGTACCACTTAGGCAGCGGGCAGGTACAGCCCCAGGTAGAAAAGACGATAGCCATTGCCGGCTGCCCGGTGCCTAACACCAAAAAAGAGGTCACGAGGTTAATGGGGCTGGCCAATTACTACCGGCGGTTCATTACGACATTCTCTGAGGTGACCAGCCCCTTGACCGACCTGACTCGAAAGGGTGCCTCAGATCCGGACCAGTGGACGGAGAAGTGTCAGCAGGCATTTGAGAGGGTTAAGAAAGCCCTCTGTGGGAAGCCACACCTGTTCTCACCTAACTTCTCTCTCCCCTTTGTGTTGCAGACTGATGCCTCGAACAGCGGAGTGGGAGCCGTGCTGCCCCAGGAGGTGGATGGGCTCGACCGCCCCGTACTGTACATTAGCCGGAAGCTGGCCCAGAGGGAGGTGACCTACAGTACGGTGGAGAAAGAGAGCCTCGCCATGCGGCGGGCGGTCTGCGCCTTGCGCTGCTACCTCCTGGGGCAGCCTTTCACCCTCTATTCGGACCATGCCCCGCTTCAGTGGCTCCACCGCATGAAGGATGCCAACATCGTTAGTATCTGGCACTTCAGCCCTTCAACTTCAAGATGATCCACAGGCTGGGTAACCAGATGGTCGTGGCCGACTTTCTCTCTTGCTCATCGGAGGAGGGGGGGGTGGCTTGCGGGTGCTGGGACCCCGGCCTGAGAGGGGCGGTGGGGATATGTGGCAGTGGGGTGTGGTTAGAGCGCCAGCTGCAGGAGAGAGAGGGGAGTGGTGGCCGGAGACCAGACACAGCTGACCAGGATCAGGTAATCAGCTCACTCAATATAAAAGCATGTGGTTAACATGGTTCTGGTCTCTCTTGCAGTAGGCTGGATCCTGGGAGGAAGTGAGGAGGCGCCTAGCACTTCTCCAGGAATAGTGAGCAGTTGGGCATAAAACTTTATTTACCTTGAGGATGGTGAAGAGCCTCCTGTTTCGTTTGTGAATATAAAAAAAAACTTTTTCTCTGATATTCCCTTGTGTCATCTATTGAACGACCACAAATAATAAATTAACATTTTCATAATTGTTGATAAAACACACTTTAAATTCAATATTATAATATAGAAATGTAGCACTGAAGTATTCTTCAGTTGACAGGTTATTGTGTAATCAGACATCGATGGCGCTGTATTGTAATTCCTTATATAGCTAATTCTTCTGTGCTGGTCAGGGGGTACTTGGCTGAAAATATATTTCAAAGGGGGTACATTATGGAAAACGTTTGAAAACCACTGCTTTAAACAGAAGAGCAGTACTCACACAACTCAGACACACTATATCTTTAGAATATTTTAAGACTCAACATAAGAACCATCTCTTTACGAAAACTTTTGGGATTGTATGATTTTTACTATGTATACTGTTCTTACTTGTTCTTTTTGTTGATTTATTTTTCTACTTCTTATAACCATGTCCTTTTATTTAACTACGATATCTGGCTTCATTGCATTATTTTTCATTGTAAAGCACTTTGTCGCATTGTGATATATAAATAAGGTTTATTATTATTATTAGACCAAGCCCCATAACCACTAATAGAAAGTTATGGGTCATGTCACAGCTGATACGTATCAGTCAATGCCACAGACTTTGCTTAACATATCCTTCAGGATATGTTCCAATAAGCGTATACATTTGTTAATTCAGCTCAAGAAAGACAGCTGAGAAGGACTACAAATGCACCAAACTGTCCCATCTCATTCCTCACCATCTTACTCCTCTTGGTGCTAAAACATTTTAAAGAGCAACCCCAAAAGACCAAAACGAGGAGAGAATAGAAAATAAATGTTGTTACCTATAAAACAACAATTGATGCAGTAGTAGTAGAGTGTTGGAATTGGAAAAAGCTGTGGCTCATGAGTTGGATCTAACCAGAGGATCTTCTATTTAAACATTGACTCATCCAGTGTCCTTTAAAGTGTCAAGAGTGACAATGTCAACAGCCAGATCTAGTATTAAAAAATAAAAATAATAATAGAGCTAACAAAACCTTTCTTTCAAAATGTTTGGTGTAACTTAAAAAAAACATGTTAGCGGACCTCAAATATGAAGACAACTAACCTTTCAGTCCAACTTGCTTGTATGTACAATGCAGAGGATACATTTCCCCTGACTTGTGTGTTTGCATGTGCATTTTTGTGTGGGAGGATGTGCAATTCTAATTCTAATTCTAATTCTAATGTACGGACATAGTATTAGAATTAGAATTCTAAAGCGGAAGAGACAGACATCTAACCAGAAGGAAGCCAATTCAAGTCCAACTTGAAGCGGACTTCCCTGGAAAGGATAGATGAATCCCGCTGACTAACAAAAGAAACTCTACCCAATGCCCATGAGCCAGGCACTTACCCCCCGAAAAACATCTGCTCCCCGGGCTCTTTAAAGTTGTGGGTTGTGCATGTGGATGTTGGTGAGGGATAAATAAAAAAAAGCATATTTTTCTCCAAGGTTGAACTCGGCATGAAAGATCTGTGTGAAATTACTTCACCACTTCAAATGGTTCACTTCCATCAAAAAAAGTTGATCTTGCTTTTAAATGCATGTTAAATGCTAGGTATTCACAGGGGTGTTTCAAGACACTCTGGGGGCCCCAGACAAAAAATAAAATAAGGAGGTTACCAAAGTGTCTTTGCGATGTTTTCTACATGACAATACATTTAACAGGGTTTCAGGTGGTGGTTGCTGAGGACCAATTTACAGCCGTCCACAGCAGAGGAATGTCTGGGAGAGAATAACTGAAAAGTGGCTGGTAATCACACGGCAGGAATGCAGCCAGTGAACACCGTTAAAAACTCCCTAAGCCCCGGCTCCACTTCATTTCATCAGCGCTGCGCACAAAGACGTCTTTGTCTTTTCATTTTACAGAGAGAAGTGAGAAATTCTGGTGATGTTAGAACTGTTAGCCGCTTTATTCTTGTCCCACAAGAATAATGCCAAGACAGAACTGCTACTTGTGGATGTCTGAGCTACATCTGCACACCTGTTTCCCCGTCATTCACCGCTCTCACACACGCGCCTCACCGTGGACATCTGTACACCTCCTTTCTCCCCACCAATCATAGCACACACACCGGCTTACGTCCTTAAAGGGACAGGTCATGCCTGTAACAATTTTCATTTCGATAAAATGTATTTCCGGGTCTAGACTTCTTTGGCACAAAGCTGGGGATTCTGGGTAGTGTAATGTCTTCAGCGACAAGCTCTCACGCTGTTGCAGCTCTGTGCAGATATGAATGGACTCGGGAGAGCGCGCCCCGAGCTGGGGAACGGAGTACAGTGGATTAAATCAAACTCTCCGTGTCTCTGATTAAGATGCTAAGGGAGATGTGTGCGTAAAAATACTGTTCGATTTTAAGCTCTGTGTGTAGAAAATAAAGGGAAAAACATTGCAGTATGTGTACGCGCAGGTGCGAGAAGGAGAGAATCAGACAACTCCGAATGATGTACAGTATAGCTGATTGATTGCATGTCATTCATGGAATCTTACTATGGTGTGAGAGGTGGCTGCTGTGAAGGATTGTTTCTCCCCACCACAGAGAAGAACCACTTCTTTGCTCTGTCTCGGGTGCAGCTGCTGCTCAGTATTCTCAGCACACATCCACTTACTACCGAGTGCATGTCAATGAGCCACCACCTACCACAAGCATCCCATTTCTGAGGTACATTTTAGATCCCTTTTTATTTCGTTTTGTTCATTATCCTCCTTATTCCTTCAATAATTAACACTCCATGTCAAGGATATACATTTTCAGTGTATTTGCGAAACAAGCGGCACCTCTGACTTTATTGCAGGAAACTGGAGATTGAATGTTGCTGCTAATTGTAGGATTATACCTAGTCCTTTTTACGAGAAGCACACTAACCATAACTGACTGTTATAATCTTGTAGTCAGTGTAACAACTGATAAAAAAACAATGGCCAAAGCTGCTAAAATAACGTATAAAAAGCTTTTGGTTTGAAACCATTTTTGTGGTAACATAAATGAAATCATTCTGGAAGCCAAGATTCAGTTAAGTCTGACAGTTTATTTATAAAGAGAGCAAATATGAGAACAACTAAAATAGAGATGAAAGGGTGTTTTCTACCCCTCATAGTCCAGGGTTCAGTTATGTCTCTGGAAACAGTGGCATCATGTGTCAACTGTATCTTCACATAAATACACTCATCACTAAACTGTAAAACAAAAGCAATTGCTCATGTTTTTTAATACCACAGTTAGATAAGGAAACAATTACACAACACAGACTTTAATTCTGGTGATATTTATGCAGTGTTTGGGAGAAGAGAGAAAGTATGTGCGGATAATTGTTGTATCACTTAGTTGGAGATGCTTTTCAAATAGATAGACATGTGCAAAACACTGCAGGTAGTGTTACCATATCATTGGGAAGTCAATTTGTCACCATCAGTTCAAATTGTTGTGAACCCCAACTGTATGCAGGCAAAACAATTAGTTTCCAGATTTGGGCAGACAATTACTTAATAGGCTGGAAGGGGTGGGGCGTGCTAATCTTTTGCGTTATGGACTCCTACCTTATACCACCTCCACAATAAATCGCAAGGCTAATCATTTCACAATCAAAATATATTCAATGTAATTCAAATATGTACAATGCTAACGATAGTCCCACTAGCCCCAGCTGCATCTAATTTAGCATGGTGACTCTGACCTCAGACACTGATCTGTGTAAACAGTAGCCTATACCAGCTTAACATTAACTTAACACTGTGGGTTCTGCTGACATATGCATTTAACACAAAGCTATTGGCATGACTTGTTTAATAAATACAGGGTGCTCCTTCTGATTAGCACATCACCCTTCTTGGCCAGTAGCCATTGGTAAGCAATTGTGTGTCATTTTTATTGTGAGCAACTAAAGTCGAAATCATCAAAATCTTAAGGAGTTCTATTGTGAAAGGCCGCACTCACAACATTTGTATCGCAAGTAATTAAGGTGCTGTAAAAACCTGTACAGAAAAATGTTTTTTTATATCCCAATTCACATACATGATAACCATCTATCTTGATTTTCCTAGGCTACATACACACCAGGGTCAGTATTAATCCAATACTGAGGATGAAGAGGTTATGAAGATTGTCAGTACGTTGTGCATGTATGATGCCAGATCTACTCAGATGCCTAACAAATTCTTATTTGTGTATATTGGCTATATAAATAAAAGTGATTAGACGATGGCCTTCAGATCATCCAAAACCTGTGCATCATTTGGCATTTACAAATCATTTTGTGTGAATGCATATATTTCTATGTATGTGTCACACAACATTGACTGAAAGTCTTTTTTTTTATAATAATGGCATATTAATGTCAGGCCTGCTCTCCTCCTACTCTGTCTTCCCAGAACTGATCCCAAAAAAGTACAAACAATTACACCACAACAATGCTTGTTCCCTTCACTGCAGGTTTACTTTATGTACACAAACGAATGATTAGAAGACAACTGTATGACACGAATGGTGTCCACTTTTACTGAGGATGAAACCGAGAACCAGTTTGTCCTGAGAAACGACTCCAAATTGTCCAGACCATTGTAATTTAATCTCTCAGAGTTTACCAGTTCTGTTTATAGATGTAAATGCAAAACAATGACATCAAACTTATGGATCAACTGTAAACTTTTATCTCAAAAGGATAAAATAAGTCCGAAATGATGTGAAGTTTCCTGTGCAAAGCCAGGTACGGCCTGTGCTGTACCTACTGTGGTAGTTCATCAAACACTAGTGTGCTTACTACAATACTTTCAATATTTTGTCAATTTTTGGATCACGCACCCGTGCGTAAACTGCAGAGTGGGGAGTACATGCTGTGTAGCTGACAATTTAGTATCGACTTTATATCAAAGTATGTTTAACCATTATTAAATAATTGCTTTTTACACATGGCTCTTTGCTAGTCATCCGAAAATATTTTTAAATGTTGTATTCTGCATGACCATAATCTCCAATCTGTAAGACCATGGTAGTATGCATTAAGTAGTATGTTTCTATCTGAAGGAGAGGAATCAAAGCTGCGGAATAAACACATACACACATACTCGTGTATGTCAACTGTAGCCATGGAAGTAATTCTTCCCACATCTTTGCCTGTTTTGTAACAACTTTTTTTGGAAATGTTTCATACAAGCTCATATGGTGAGTGGTGGAAACAAAGCAGCAGCAGGCTGCAGCCTCCAGCTCTGCCCACACAGCCTCAGCTCAGGAATTAGAAGTTACAGAACCAGGTCTGCTTTACAGCTGCTAGTGTTGTCCCGAGCAGCATGTATTGGCAGATGTTGTTTACCTGATGTGGATTGATATCAGCTTCATCTGCATTCCAGTAAAGTCCCGTGTTTCTGTGAGATTCATGCAGCCTGGAGGCGGAAAGAATGGGTCTCTTCGCTGCTCTGACTGCAGCTGGGACCGCTGACCTGGCCACTGCGCGCATCCCAAGCACTCCAAGCGCACGGAGTGGGATGTGGTTATATTTGAATATGGCTTTCAATGTTGTCACCATGGCTGAAACTACTGTTGTGTTTGGTTAGGCTTGTCGGAGTATTTCTTTCCCGTGTGTAACAGTGATAGCATGGCCTCTGTGTGCACAGGTAATGCACGTGTTCAATATAGCCCATGACAGCGTGAAATTCGCAGTATAGGACAGATTCAGTAGGGACACCTCTGAAGCCGTATGTGCCTTATATATATAAATAAGGCAGCAAGCAGAAATATATGGAAAGAGGGCAGATTAGACGCGATACACAGGCCAAGGAAGATGGCACACGCTAAAATCAGTGTCACACGCTACAAGTCATTCCCACGGCAATCCAATTAGGGCACTGTGTGTTCCATGAGAAGACACTGAGTGAATAGAAATGGTGGTTTGAATGTGTGAGTAAAGTGACACACAGAGCATGTTTTGTTGGGTCTGACAGACCATAGTATGTGACAGTGTGTGTTTGTTTCTCTGTTACCTATGTTTTTCTAAAACGTCAGGAGTCGTTGGATGAAGGTAATGGACGGGAATCATCTTTAACCTGACAAGTTCCGCAACCTGGCCAAGCTGAATAAACATTTCTGTGTCTCATCTGTGTTTGTATTTCTACCAAACTTTACTTCATCTCTCTCTTTTTCTGCTGGACAACATTGCTCATTTACAGCCATGAATGACGCCATACTCTCTACTTGACAACTACTGGAAGTGTTTGAGGTTATTTCTGTCAAATGAGGTTTGACAAGTTATTAAACTCAAGGGTTCGCTTAGTTTTACCAGTCAGCGATTTTAATATTTAACCTGAACATACACATAATGTCTGAGGTGTGCCCAGTAAAGACTTGAGAGATTATAATATTGTTTTATTAACTTTGTCAGTACTGGAAGTGAGGTGAAGGTCAGTTCTGATTTTATGCCCAATTACATAATTAATTAGTCAGTAGAAAATGTTTTTGATAGTGAAATACCAGAGGAAACAACTCCCATTTAACATTTAATTGTAAACATATCCTAACTCGGAACAACACTGCACTCTTTGCTCAGGGTGAATATGTAAATGTAAACATTTTGTGAAATATTAAACTTAAACTTAAATATAAACTGCAGTGTTAATCTTCATGTGTGCCAATAGCATCATACTTTCGAAAGCTCCCCTATGACGCCGCTGTTTTGCACAGGTAACTCCTACAGTCCACTTCTGTCCCAATACTGCCTCACTTTCCACAGTGTAGTTGTCGATAGGTGGTAAACGCTTCAGTGTGGTTTCCAGGCGGCAGGGCAGTGAGGCTTCCGAAGATCAGCTGCTTCGGCACACAGAAGCCTGAATCAGCTGCTAATGCTCAACACGAAACACAACCAAAGAGTCCTGCAAGTCATTAACAGCCTCTGACAGGCTGTTGCTACGGCACCCTTTCCTGACTTGTGTTGTCCCATGGCCAGGAGCCTTTAGGGGAAGTCTGACCCCTTTGCACAACAATGATGTTATTTCTAGTGCTTCCTGGTTTCTCTGATCGGAAGACTGGAAAAGACTCAACCGCAGGAGCATGGCAGGTCAGAGTGACTGACCTCCCAGAGGTGCAATTGACGTGATCCCACGGGTCACCTGATGGCCTCAGCTGTGTCCTTAAGGAGACTCCTAGGGGGACCTAACCACTCATCTTAGACCCTGTATTTATCTATTATTTAAGGAGTTAAAATTCTGCAACACTTTTGCCATACAGTATACAGAGCTGCTTTGGAAGAAGAAGGGGGCCAGAAAGTGCCACCCTATCCCATTGATCTGGGAGCTAGTAAGCTGTGTGTCTGGCTGAGGGCCCACTCCCACCAGCATTCATGACTTCTAACGTTAGGAAGAAAAGTGTGTCATTACAGCCAGTTGATCTGCTATTGAGGTGGACACAGAAGCCTGTGCTAGTGGTTATAAGGAGACGTTTTATTGTCATAAAACAGAAGTGCCAGGAAGTCAAGAGTGAAGAGGACTATCAGAGTATAGTCATTCTGTCACAGTATCTACTTTTTAAAAGCCTGACTGCACAATAAGCTGCATCACAAAAGAGGTGCAACATGCTTTGCACTCAGTCAGTCCAAAGTCATGGACATTAACATTTGTGGTCAGTTGCAAATGGTATACAACAGTGGCTAGATGTCCATGGTTGCACCACAACATGTTAATGCATCATGCAATGCAAGTACAAATACCGCATGTTTACATAATGTGCATTTAAGGGGGGCTCCTTTTGAATTAGCTGCTGTTGTGGTATGAATTGTCTCACTTCTTACACTTTTTAACACCCTGCTGACACAGATAGTTAAACTCACTGACATGAAACCTGGTCTTCAAGCTATACACACAGTATAGTGATATCATGCTTTTACATATTAATGATAGTTAAGACACGTCAGAGGAATATGTCCCTTATAATGGCTATATAAGGGGTAATAAAGAGTTTTGTCATTTTTCTTCAAAAAAAAATGGTAATCCCAGTGTCTCCAAAGGAGATGGATCCCTAACTGCTGACTGTCAGTTTTATGACGTGTCAAACATCAACTCACACATTCAGTATAAAGAAATGTTTTATTGGCTGTAACTTCAATCTGTCATTACAAAAGAAAGCATACATTAATTACTGTGGTGCCAGCAAATGACTGCTGGAGAATACATTCAACAATAGTTTTCCATGTATCAATCTTGTTTAATTTGAACCAACAGGAACAAATCTTGTATAGAAACGTATGAAGGCACAACATTTGGGAAACCTGGAATGTATTTATAGGCACTTAATTTGAAAAAAAGTGGTACAAAATAACCTTTACATCATCATGATAATCATGACTCAAAGTGCTACTAAGTTTGTGCATGATACTGTGGAACAGGGATGTTTATCCTTTCAAAATAACAGCTTAAATTGTGAAATAAGAACTGTAAGTATGCAGCCAGCACTATTTCAGAGTCTAAATTGTTGTGAATTAAAGAAGATTCTAGTTCTACCAATGACTAGAGCAGGATTTTGAGGCTGAACAAATTGGGAGCTGTTGTCAACTGTTGTCAACCTTTCCACCTGGAAAGCTGACACTCTAGAGTGCAGATGGGAGACATAAAACAGGGTTCCTACACAGGTTCTCTTCCAACATTCTAGGTTAATGACAAGTTCAATTCATTTCAATAGATCAATATTAAAATTGTCATTCTGAATACTTTTCTAAATGTTATTGGTACATATGCTCCAAGTAAAACTGACTTCACAGTATACTGATAAAACCACTAAATATTTGTTTCACAAAACTAATACCATCAAACTTTGTGTAATTTCAAAAATAGGTTTCTTTAGGCCTTGGAATAATTTCCATAAATCTTGCTACATTCACAGTGATTTGTACATGGCATGAGCCTACACACTGTATAAAGATGGTAAAGCGTAGAAGAGAGCAGTAGGGGCGCTGCTTCAGAGGTGGACAATAACAACATACCAAAGTTAACATTTCATTATCTGGCTTAACTGAACCTAAAAAACATAATCACAATAAGGGCTCATACAACAGTGGTTATCAACTTGCTAAGTCAACCCATTGGCACAAACGGACATGTCTTCAGGCAGCAGACTTCACAAACTAAGAGCAATTTAGAAATGTAGACATGAAGTTAAACACATGATCTGGGAAACAAGCAACAGCTGCCAAACGCAGGGAGGAAAAAAACACATTTGTAAGTGAACAAGCTGATAACATTACTTTCATTAGCGCACCAGTAGATCTGAATGTAATCATGTGTTTCTTAGATCTGTTCTCTTCGCATGACAGTTTTAGTCGGAATATTTCTGCAATAGCCCCAGAGGGGGCAAAACAAAAAATTGAATTACAGAACCACAAATCAGGCTCCAGAGTATCCTTTATCTGTGGTTACATCATTTTCTAAGATAACTGATTGGTCATTAGGTGGTGTTTTCAATATACACTGCTTTGTTTGCGCTAACGTAACATGCTCTGAAGCAGGTTACTGTCCAGCATGAGTTGCCATGGTGATTTGCCACAGGTCAGACCTGCAGTTGCCTCTCTGAGTACAGCCTTCTCCTTAGTAGAGACCTCAATCACAGAGCCTATAAACAACAAACTACACTTATCTTACATAAGCTGTTAGGACATTCATTAACATAATGCATTCCTCAGCCCCTTAACACAGCTGTAACCATGACCCTCAAACTAAGTCTTGACTCTTGCAGGCATGTCAGGCCAAATATTTTCTCTCGGTCACACACACACAATCGCAGCAGTATGTCATTTCGAGCAACATTGACAAAACTGGATGTAGTGTTTCTTGGCTGAAAGAACCTTGTTAAACTAGCACCACCTCCACCCTGAGTGCATTCATACTTTAAGCTATAATAAATTATATGTCACTAGCTTAGTCATCTAATTACTTTACAATTACTGTGCTTTATTCATCATTTGAACTTGATAGCAGAACAATGTCACCCCTTCACAGAAAAGACTTCTGTAGATATGCCTATTTGCACATACTGTGGCATCAACTGAATCACTTCCAGTGTTTTCACAACATGCTGTGCTTTCAGGTCATGCTCAACCTGCAGTCCACCAGGTGGAAGGAACCAACTATAAATACCTTTGTGTTTTTAATTAGGAGTCATTGTCACAATAAATCAAGACACTGCAGTATAATATATTAACTAAAAACAAACAAAAACAGGTTTTCAGAATCCTGTGATTAATATGGGAAGATCATAATTTAGCATAAAAGAAAAATATATATTCTATCGTTTCATTAACCAGATAAATAAAAAAGCTTAAGTTCAGCAATAAATAGATGTTGATAAATACGCAGTGATGACCAAAGCCCTTACGTTGAAAGCTCTGGGAAATAAACTAGACAATAATAATAATAATAATAATAATAATAATAATAAAGGTGAAATCAACAGAAGAGTTCATGCTCACCTGATTTCAGACCACCTGATTTGAGGCAGTTGACCAACATGTCACCTTGGACACAGAACTGATCTAAAAGGTTTAGAAAATACGTTTAATGATGTCTAGGAAACAAATTTGCTCTCTTCCCTTACCAGATTTTAGTTTCAAAGATAAATTCGACCTGCAGTGTACCTGCTACTCTGGAACCCCCTCAGAATTAGGTGAGATCTGCCATCAATTAAGCCGTTTACTACAAAAGCAGAAGTCGGTAAGAAAACAGCCTCCAATTTGTTCAGTGGATGATCCAGAGTGACAAGGACACTTCATGAAGAGTCGCTGCCATTAACTTTACATTTTAAATTGACTTTTAACAAAAAAATAATTTCACCCACCTCAAGTGTTTCGGAATGGAGGCAGAAATCTTAAATTATCTAAACCCAAACTATATATCTAAACTACTAACAACGTTAAGTGAGAGAATGTTTCTTTTCATTTGGGGGAAACCATCCTTTACCTCAACCATTCACTGCAGAATACATGTTTAATGCAGTCAGTTCAAGACTGTGTGCATTCACAATCCCAGAGAATGATAACTGACATCCAGCTCAGTGAAGCAAGGCACCTAGCAATCTGTGCGTGGGCCTCTTAAAACACACAATACACAGATAGCACAAGCAAAAGAACAGGAAGCTGGATATGATTAGAAGTGGCTTTCTGTTGGTAGGAATAAACTCCAAGACGCTTACAGACACTTTGTCCATCTACTGACTTTCACCTGTTCATTTATATGCATGATCAATTCTCACTTTATATTCTGAGCTACTATTCATAATAATTCGTATTACTACGGCACCAGTGCAGGGACTGTTAATGGAAAGAGTACTGGCTTAACAACTGTTGAAGTGACTAGATATAAATGCGATGGGGGTTCTTATAGGTCAAACTGTCCTAAAATTAAACAAAGCCTTTTGGTGTTCCAACGTGTCCCACTGGTGACAATGCAGTTAGAGTATTGTGCTACTCGTGTAAACAAGGCTGAGGAGAAGGAGGGAGTAAGTGAGGTGAATGTTCTCCATCTTTCCATATCTCTTTCCCTCCCCTCCACTTACATCTTAGACCAAGGGACAAAGACAAGTTAATCATCAGAGACGGAGAGCCTGCTAAAGATGGGGAGGCGGCGGGAGGCATCCAGGAGAGGGGACTCAGAGCCACTCTGACTGCCCATGCTGCTCTGGTATCCCTCCTGATCAGACAGAGAATCCGGGGGGGTCGGGGGGATCTCTGATGGTGGCTGAAAGGGGGTGGTTGGAGAAGGCGGGGCCATACCTTGAGGCTCAGACACAAGGTGGTGCCCCCAGCTAGGACCAAACAGGCTGGCAAGTTCCTGGCTGGAATAGGTGAAGGAATTACTCTGCCACTCTGTCAGGTCTTCGGTGGAGAACACAGGTGGAGGAGTGACAGAGGTTGGGCTATCCTCCAGACCACCAGAGCTAGGGAAACCAGCAAAGCTGAAACTGTGCTGCAGCCGAGGGCGTTCCATCTTGTTGAAGGCAGAGAGGGGAGGGGGTCCGTGGAGCTCCTCTGCGTTGTGAACGAAGTGGCAGCGGGGGCCGTATGGGCAGAAACCTATGGTGTGGAAAGTGCGGCATGGCTCAGTTTTGTACTTTGGGTGACGGCTGAGGCTGCGCAGCTCATGCATGCCATGAGCGAACTGGCACTTATCCCCGTACTTGCAGAGGCCATTCTCCTCAAAGGGCCGGCATAACTCCGTTTTATATCGACTAGAGTTGACTTGGCTACTTGCACCCAAACAGAACTGATAGTCAGGACGTGGCCTGTCCCCCAGCTCAGAGAAAGAGCGCTCACGGAAACGGTTCTCCTTGTTGTTGACGCTGCAGCTGCTCCCCGGCAACACTGAGGGATTCATATTAAGACTGTTGACAAACTGATTCTGACCGAACTTTGAACTGGAGAGGCTGACTGAGTGACGACGTTGGAACAGGCTTCCTGTAGAGATGTCCCCCACCACCTTCCTGTCCAGCAGAGACTCAGAAAAGGTGACGTAAGCACTCGAATATTGGACGGATGACACCTGAGGTCCATCAAGGCTGTTGTTGGTGCTGTAGTTCAACATTTTACTGTTCTGTAAAAAGACATTTGACCATTAGTTGGATACACACCATTTAATCTTTGGTTATTTGAATTATCCCTGACTGGTGTGTGCTGTGTTCTTCAACCCCTTCTGAGCTTTGCATCCATTTTAAAAAATGGGGCAGAGCAATTAGGGCAGAGCAATTAGACAGATACACGCAGGTTTGGGACCTTGGTGTGTTTAACTTAAAAAATTAAAATGTTCCATTTTAATGAATAACACATCTAAGGCAACCATAAATCTTACTTCTAGTTGGCCAATGTTTTTATCCAACCAGCGTGTGTTTACAGTGCAAGTGTGTAATATCCACTATTGTGGGTCTGAGTTTGTATCTTTATGGTTTGAATGCACTGTACGTCAGACAAAGGAAATGTAATAACATTTCTGACAGTATTGCCATTAATCATCTGAAAATGCATTGGCTGTACAGTGAAATAGAAATGGAAGATTATGCAAACTTCCTCTCCTGAATTCAGAACTGATATTCATAAGATTGACTTAAATATATAAAACTACAATTATTTCAATAATCTATTCCCCTGAAATGCATTTTGAAAGGCAGCCATCGTGTTCCTTTCTATTAAACGCCTTGCATCCTATGACACTTGTGACTGTAACAGCGCACTGATGATGGCGTGGTATCAAGCAGAAGTTCAACAGTGTCATCTGTTGCAGTCACTGCCGCGCAGTGAGACTTCCCCCTGTTGAGACACACTTTGTCGGCGCTTAAGGCCGCAGCTCACTAACCATCTTAAGACAAAATATAAAAATGTGTTATTTCGTTTTCGCGTGCGTTTGCAGTGGGGCGAGCAGTAGTTATAGTAGCCACGTGCGTAATCTTGACAAGTAACCACTCATTGTACAAGTCTCCAAACTGCACAGGCAACGAGGCCGAGTCACGTTTAATAACAGGGACAGCAGCAGTCATACGTTGTATCTTTACAGCCTAAATCACAACGACGCTGGTCTCACGTCGCGATCTTTTACTACAAATGGCTGAAGTAAAATGAATAAAATTTTGTTTTTTTAAACGTTCAAACACCAGACGCGTCACTGAGGAACTTCTGATGTTAATCTCTGACTGCTCAGTGTGCGCCACTCACACGTTCTCTCCCAAACTATATTAACCGTGCAACTCGCAGCGGTTCACCAGCAGCGCAGGGACTTTCCTCTGAAGCCAGACATTTGAGTGACTTCAAATGTTGACACGGACAGTTAATAGAAGTTACGGCCGCGAACACGAGTCAAGTCAAAACTGACGAGGCTAGTGTTAGCATGTTTTGTGCAGAGAAAAAAAGACGTCAGATGTCCGCTTCCTCCACTAGAGGCATTAGTTACCTTATTGGAGACTTCTTTGTATTCCACGAAAGGAGAAATAATGGCAGCAGTCATGTTTGTGGGTAACGAATACGAGGTACCGGATTGAGGCGGAGGTTGGTGCTTCCTGCCCCGTGGAGAGCCTCCGCTGCCGCGCCGCGGTGCTGCGCAGCTCATTTTCATCAGGCGGCCATATCTGCGCTATGGGAGGGCGCACGTGCAGCGTGATGACGTTGCACAGCGCCCCCGGTGGAAGGCTGAGATATTGTCTGTTTCAAGCTTATTGAATCGTCTGCTGCTGTCAAACCCCTTTCGTAAGGTAGTGATGGGTGGATCGGTCTTAAATATCGATGTATCAATTCTAACGTTGGTTACGTGCGTGATGGGATCAAACTTATGTTTCAGTTTCTCTTCTCTACGTTCATTACTAAACTCCCGCTTGATCATGGAGGTTACGCATGTGCAAACTCCCCTCCTCTCACTCACTTCGCTCAAATTCACTCTGCCCCTCCCCTCCTCCCCTACTATACTGTGAATTGCGTGCAGGAACGTCACTCAGCAGCGCAGTGCTGGCTGCATGATGGCAGAGAAGAGAAGGAGCGCCGTTTGGTGTTATTTTAAAGCTGCAGACCAAAATACCGCAAGTTGCGATGTTTGGGGAAGACAAATAAGGTTAAGTGGCAACACCACAAATGTATAAAAACATCTAAAGGCACACCCAAAATAGAACTCAAACCACAAACAGACCAGATAACTATCATAGTCATGATAACTTGACTGATAAATCCTCTTGTATGGACATAAGGTGTGGAGTAACACAGGGGTCAGTTTTGGGTCCAAAACTGTTTATTTTATACATAAACGACATATGTAGGATTTATAAATTACTTAAATTTGTTTTATTTGCAGACGACACACATTTCTTTTTGGGGGCGGGGGGGAGAGAATTTGCAGCAGTTTTTGAGCAGGTCACGACATAAATGAAAAAACGAAAACAGTGGTTTTACATAAACAAATTGTTTTTAAATCTAAGTGCAACAAAAGCGTGCAACACGCTGTTTGGGAAATGTAAATTGCAAACAAATAAGTCATGATAGAAGATGTGCATATAGAAAGAGTATATAATAATACATTTCTAGGTGTAATCTTAAACTCTGTGTTAAAACAAGAATGAAGAGTATGTGCTTATCGATATGTGGGGTGAATCTGTGAAATGTGTTGGAGGTGTAAGTAAAACAAAGTACAAACATAAAAACATAACAAAATTATACAAATGCTTAATATATATATGGATAACTGTATGGGTTAACCACTAAAGTAACAACTACTGACTCAGGGAGGCAGGGAAAAAGTATTTTGATTCATTATTGTTTTTGCCTGTTTTGAAAAATGTGTAGATTTTTTTTAAATTGTGTTTGTTTAGTTTATTTTTTATATTGTGTTGAGTTGATTATAAATGTCATTGTTAAAATATTTGGGGTTGCAGATACAAATGGGATAGTGGGTAGTATTTAGATTTAGTTGAATTATTAAAATAAAAATATTGTTTAGATAGAGCTATATAATAGGTTTGTGTAAATAATAAATTGTAAATTGACAATGATGTTGTCAATGTTGAAAATATTGAACTGTTAAAAAGGGTAGGAATAAACAAGTCTGTACTTCCTCCCACTCCTTTTCAAGCAATTGTTAAATGCTTTTGTTTGTTTTTCTTTTTTTTCTTACAGAGTATTGCATACGATCATGACATAGTCAGTTATTTTTTTGTTGCTAAGTAAAAAAACAAACAGTAGTATTCTCGGTACAATAGACATTGTATTAAACATTCATTAATTAAATTCTCCTCTTTTTTTTGTTAAGCAAAATAACAAAAGAACAAGGATGAATACGTTATAAATCAGATGAGTAAAGATAAATAAAAGTATTCATAGTGGGAGAGATTCTGTCTTATTATAATCAATTAGTTAGATAAAAAACAAAAAGCAAAAACATATTGTTTCCATTATTTAGACAAAAGGCAATTTATTCAGCAGTTTCGTTTTCCGTTTCATATTAATCACTTTTTCTAAGATCTTTCTGTGTATTTTCCAAAAATGTTGCCGATTGGTTTGCGTCACGATCCCCACAGTTTTTCCTGCATCTGGGGCCTTCTCCTGTGTAATGACTTTTAAGTTTTTGTGTTATAAAAAAACACATCAAGAATTTCCATGCGAACTTCCTCAATGTATGTGAGTTAGTGCATTTCCGCTGAAGTTCACAATAACCCTAACATTCCTCCTTTATTATCTCTAAGCCTCCCTCCCTTTCCCATTTATTTTTAATATATTCTGTGGAGTCAGTTTTTTTTTGTCAGGAAGCCTTTATACATTCTAGAAATAGTAACTTTGTTAGATTCACATGAATACACCCTTAAGATTTCCTTTAATATTGGTTCTTCCAAATCTATTGGTTATTTCTTTTTACATTTGTCAAAATAATTACGTAATTGTAAATACCTATAAAATCTTGTTGTTCCAAAGAAAAATCCTTTCAAAGTTTGGAAGTCCTTCAATTACCCTTTGTTTGTCATGGAGTAAAAAGTTGATATCTACCCATAATTTTAAATCTGAGGTCTAATTGATTTGGTTTGAAGTCAGGGTCGTGTGCACTCAATCATTCATAGTTTGTCCAGTAATTTATATTTGGGCTTGATTGTGTTCCAAGTACTAAGCAGAAAGTTTAGCTATGGGTTATTCAGCTTATTTCTTATTTGAAACTACATATTTTTGTGAATTTCACTTTTTCCGTATGACTAGCTATTCAATTCAAACTGTAATTTAAACAGAACATGGTATTTTTTCTCCTCATAATGTAAATTACACTGCTTATATTACTATTCATTACATACAGTCCATTTCCACTACATACACTCAGATCACTCTTGCACAGCCTTAGTTTACTTTGTTCTGAACCGTTGTCCTTTTATGTTTGTATACTTTTTTTTACCTCTACACCGCAAATTTCCCCATTGTGGGACAATACAGGATTATCTTATTTTGTCTTATTTGGTCCATCTCCTTATTGCCTAAGATGGCCTGAACTGGGAGTTCCTTGATTAAAGTCCTTTCAATCGTTTTCCATCTAGCATTGTGATCTTCGTTACATAAAATTAACATAGGTCTAATGTGAGTTGAGTAGAAATAATCTTTCAAAAATGGAAAGGCTATTCCGCCTTCTTATCACTTTTGTTTTTTTCCCTGCCAGATGAACCTCGAGAGGGTTTTACCCCAATCTGTAAATTGTTTTGTGGTCAATGGGGAGAGCCTGAATCAAAAAAAATAAATGGGTTAGAGTTCCATCTTAATATATCTGCTTTCATGCTATTTATGAGTGGATCATAATTGTTTTTTTTAAATCGTTGTTATATCTTTTGGGAGGAGTACCCCAAGATATTTTATGGCCGTTTGGTCCCATTTCAAATGAAACTTCTCTTGTAGTTCTTTTGCTGGTGTATGATTTAATTTTAAAATTTGTGTTTTTTGGATGTTTAATTTATATCCCGAATATTTGCCTTATATTTACCTTATATACCCTATCTCTTGGGTATATAAGCTGTTTATCTCCTTCCTGATTCCTATAAAATGTTGTGCAATATTTGCTTTTGGATCCTTCTTGTGTTGTGCCTCAAGCTCTCCAAGTTCCTTATTTAATTGTGTTAGTCTCTGCTCTCTTTCCTTTTTTTTCCTTGTGCTTTAAGAAATGATCTTACCTCTGAAAAAATGCTTTTAGTGTATCCCATACAATTTCTGGGGCAACCTCTCCGTTATTAATTTATTTATTTATTTGTCTTTTAAATTGTGTATCATTAGGAAAACTTGTGCTCAGTCTCCACAGAGTGTTACCTAAGTTTTCGTTTATTTGAATTTTCAAAAGAACAGGAGCGTGATCTAACAGATCATTATTACCTTGTTCACAGTGAGTCACTCTATGACATTCTCTGCTGTAAACAAAAACATTGTCAATCCTCGAGTATACATTATGAGGATGAGAGTAATATGTGAAATCTCGATCTGTGGGATGAGTGTCCCCCAGATATCTATCAGACCCAGCTTTGACATGAGGATCTTAAGATTTTTTGTGAATCGTGGGGGTTCGTGCATCCTAACAGATGGAGAGCACCCTGACTGGGCCTCAAACCGGCAACCCTCTGGTCCGATGCCTGTCTCCCTCACCACTAGACCACCTCTCCCCGCTGCCAGTGCAAACATGAAAACAATCAACAAAATAAACAACTTCAGTTTGGGCTGACCAGAGGCATGCTGGGATATCCCCGCCCACACGTAAAGGGAAATTCCTATTGTTATTTGCCTCCCGACTTTGTTGTTTTGTATGTATTATCAGTTAGAGAGCTTAGTACTCTTATCTGTACATAGGCTGATCTAACTAACCAGGCCCCACTGCCACCGCAGAGCGAGAGAGAAAGCCGGCCGCGACCATCCGGTTACTTGACCTGTGAGCCACTGTGAAGTTAAAGGGCTGCAACACTAGATACCAACGGGTGATCCGGGCATTGGCATCTTTCATACGGCGCAGCCACTGGAGCGGGGCGTGGTCTGACCAGAGAGTGAAAGGGCGCCCAAGAAATTAATAACGTAGGGCGCCGACCACCCACCTTATGGCGGGGCACTCTTTTTTCACCGTAATGTACCTCATCTCCCATTGAGCCAGCTTCCGGGTGATGTACAGTACGGGGCGGTCAAGCCCATCCACCTCTTGGGACAAAACGGCCCCTACCCCACTGTTCGAGGCTTCTGCAAAAGGGGAGAGAGAAGTTACATGAGAGCAGGAGTGGCTTTCAACAAAGGCCTTTCTTAACCCTCTCAAACGCCTGCTGACACAGCTCCGTCCACTGGACCGGATCTGAGGCACCCTTTTTGGTCCAGTCGGTTCTAGGGGCTGGTCACCTCAGGGAAGGACGGAATGAACCGCCGGTAGTAACCGGCCAGCCCCATGAACCTCCTGACCTCTTTTTTGGTCTTGGGCACCAGGCAGCAGGCAATGGCGATTGTTATTTCTACCTTTGAGCGTACCTTCCTCCGCCCAACGGCACACTTCCCTGGGTTGGCTGTGAGCCCTGCCTGCCTTAGTGATCGAAGCACTGCACCCACCTGCTGCATATGCTGCTCCCATGTCTCGCTGTGCATGATGACATCGGCAATAGGCCACAGCATATGCAGTGGGGACGCAGGACACGGTCCATAAGCCGTTGGAAAGTGGATGGGGCTCCAAACAACCCGAAAGAAGTGTAACAAATTGGTACAAACCATATGGAGTGGAGAAGGCCGTTTTTTCCTTAGACTCTGCAGACAGGGGAATCTGCCAGTAGCCCTTGATTAAATCCAGGGTCGTATAAAAGCGAGCTGTGCCAAGCCGATCCAGGAGTTTGTCGACCCGGGGCATTGGATAAGCATCAAATTTGGACACCTCATTAACCCTGCGATAGTTCACATAGAACCAGGTTGGCCCCTCGAACTTGTTTACCAGCACAACTGGGCAACACCAATCACTGGTGGACTCCTCTATTACGCCCATCACCAGCATAGCCTGAAGCTCTACCTGAACAATTTTAATTTTGTGTTCAGGCAGCCGATAGGGCCATGAACGTACTGTCATGCCTGGAGATGTTTCAATGTGGTGGTGTATGAGAGTGGTGTGCTCTGGCAGGGGAGAGAACATGTTAGTAAAATTCCTTTGCAATGATGTGACATCTGCTCTCCTGCCCGGAGAGAGAAGGTTGTCCAAACAGACCAGGGCTACTTTGTTATTATTGAGTACCTCCGGTCCCAACTCATCCCTCTCAGTTACTGTGGTTGCCAGGGAAGCAGACGCCACCTCCCTTCATGATTTCAGGAGGGTCACATGATATAACCTGTCCCTAATCACAGAAAAATACGAGCGAGTGCAGCGTTCAGGTGCAGCTGGGAGCCATCAACCACTGCCACCTGGTCAAAGGCATGTTTGAGGGTCTCGAGGGGGAAATCCTCCATAGGAACCAAGGGCGGGGGCAGAGGGACCTCATTACAAGCCCCCTCCGTCCCTGCCCTCCCCTCTACAGCATCCACCTCCTCCGAGTCACCACTGAAAGCAGCACACAACTCATTTCGCTAATGCACAGGAACACACCCCCATAGCTCCCGCTAGTTTAGCAAACCCCGGCCAATTTATTCCCAAGATCAGGGGTTGCGTAAGGCGAGTACTAACTCAAGCCTTAACTCTGCTTGTTTCCCTTAAACGAAATGTCAAGAATCACTTCTGGGTACAGGTGAATATCCCCATGCACACACCTCACCCTCACCCATGATACTTCGACCAATGCTCCGGTTCGAACCAAGCGCTGATGGCTCATCGCCTGGTTACAGCCCGTGCCCAACAAATCCTGGTGGGTACACCCCTGAATACATACCGGTATACGGTACGTCCCCTTGGGACCGGCTGAAGACCCTGGTAGCAAACTGCTCCAGCATCACCAGCTCCACAACGTCCTCCGCGGAGTGTATCCCCAGCCGGAAACAGCAGCAATAAACAAGGCTCACGCTCATATTGCAATCCTAAATGAAGAGGCACATGAATAGTGGCAAACAAAACAGGATGAGTCTCATTGGACCTCTCAGCCCGAGGTTCCTTTGCTGGCTTCTCAGCCCGAGGCACCTCTACTGACCTCGGCCAGAGGCTCCTTTGCTGACCCCTCAGTCAGAGGCTCCTTTGCTGACCTCTCAGCCCATGGCTCTGTCACTGATTTCTCAGGTGGAGTTTTCCCCACCCTTAGTCTAAGCTATATGTTTAAACCCTCATCTTTTTCTCCAGGATCATCAGGACCTGTCTCCTATGTGTGACCACATGTTGAAGAGGAGACTTGCTGCTTGAGCTTCTAGATAGGAGACACAATGTTTCCGTAGCTCAACAGTACTCTATGTATAAGCTTGTCACTAATGTACGGCGGGATGTTGGAAATTGTCACTCTGTTAGTGGGTCTCGTTAATGGTGGCGCCATCATATACATGTTGTTCACTACAATCCCAACTCCACCACCCGGTTAGCTTTAGCCACTGAGTCCACAAACATCAGAACAGCTCACACATAATGTTTTATTTTTTAACACATATTTAAAGTAACACTACAAGGTAAAATAAAGTGTAAATGTCAAAAAACTTTTAAAAATTGCATTTTTTTTTCTCATTCTAAAAGACATTTTCAAGACAGTTGGTCAAAATAAATGATATTTTTAAAATCGCAGCATTTTTTAAAGAATCAAGGTCGCCTACATGTCTATAAAACCTAAAATCCAACCGATTTCCTTGCTTTAATGTCTGTCTTCCATACGTCCTGTGCTTCCTGCCCTTCCGGCATACGTATATTGCTACCTTTGCTTCGCCTGAGATGAGGTTATGGAGCTGTGACTTTTCTTTTTCCTGTTTTAGGTTGCCAGCCCCAATTATAAAAAAACTTCTCAGTTAAAACAATGTTAAAGAGATTAAAAACCATTGTCACAAAAGGGACATTTGCTAAAAAAGAGCCAGATTAAGAACAAAAATAAAAGCATTGGAGGCAATGGCAGCAGAGAGCCCAGAGCCTGGGGTTGTGCAGTGCCGGCCCTACGGCTTCCACCAGCTGCTGTAGGGTCAGAGTCCCAGACCGAGTCAGCGCATCCCTCAGGCCTTGGGTTGAACATTGCTTACTTTGAGTCTGGCTCCATTAATCAATAACCAGTACAGAGAGTCAGTTGTGGCCCATGGTTTCAAAATACTTTGATAAAAAGGAGGCAACCAACTTAACTGAAGAAATTTCGAATCAGTTAAAAACAGATCATTATCCAACCCCAGATTATTGGCATGTCTAAGGATGCTACTGGTCACACCTCTCCACACTAGATGTGCCGGACCTGTAAGATATTTCTGTAAAAACTAAAAACCTGAAAGTGACAGTCCGGCTGGCCAAGTAGACGAGGCCCTGTCTCCCCTCCTCTCTGGCTAAAAACAGCACCCCCTGTGGCACCCAGCGTAGATCGTCCCAGAAGAAATCCACCATTTTTCTCTGGATGTTTGCTAGCAAGCCTGGGGGGCTCCATACAGGTTAAACGGTGCAACAGATGGGATGCTAGAAGGTTGTTTAAATCCAGTACTCCATTTCCATTTTAAAAGTTTGCCTTAAATGTTCTCTGTGACAGTCTCCCAGTTCTTCTTCATTATATTACCTGACCTCAAAAGACACCTGTGTATTATATGCCATCTGTTCTGCATTTAAGGCTTTGGAGGGGAACTGGGAGACTGCCACGCCACTCGTCAACAGCTTCACTTTTTTCCAGTTGACCCTCGCTGCTGACACTGAACTAAAATCTTTTATAATGTTTGTTAAAGGGTTTGCATCCAGCTGATTCCCAATAAAAACAACAGGATAGCCCGCGACAGCACAGTCCTGCCTGACACCTCTACACAGACTACCATTAAATTTTACCACACTCTCGATGTCACTATACAGCACTTTGACCCCGGCGATGAAACTGGCACTGAACCCGAACTTCTTTACTTCCATTACTTGCCAGAGGAAGCAGTGTTCAATGCGGTCAAAAGCCTTTCCTGGTCTAAAGAAACTCAACCAGTATTCATACCCAATGAACTAGAGACTTCCAAAACATCCTGAATTAGGTGGGTGTCGTCCACGACGGACCTGCCGGGCACGCCGGTTCTTGTCCTGATGAATGACCTGCTCCATAGACTTGAGGCAGTCCATCACAGAAATCAGTCCATCACCCCTAAAGAACTGTCTGCTCCTCTTTGTGCTAACTTTTAAAAAGGTCACGGTAAAAACTCACGGCCCTCCCCCTTTCTGGCTTGGTTCCACGAGTTCCTGCCCTGTGTCAGAAAGCAGCGTGTGGATCACTTTCCCCTGACCGTTCTTTTCAACATGCTGATATATTTTGGGCATGAGGGTTTTGAGGTTGGCATGATTAAAATCCCCTGCTATGATGAGCAGGCCGTCTGGGTGTGCTGTCCGATGGCCCGGTACAGTTCACAGAGTGCCGACTCTCTGTCCTTATTGTTGGAGCTGGGGGGGATGTAAACATCGACCAGCTGTATGGCTGAAAAGGTGGAAAGGTTGGCACTTCACGAACAGAAACTCCACTAGCGGCGAAGAGTGCTTGCAAATGACCACAGTGTCACGACACCAAGCATCACTGATGTAAACACAAACATCGCCACTGCAGGTCTTTCCTTCCGCTCACCGTAGCTCTGTCTGCTCGGTAGCATGTTAGCGGGTCGAGCTGAATGGCAGAGTCTGGGATGTTGCCGTTGAGCCATGTCTCCGTAAAAGCGTAAACACAGCAGTCCTTCACGTCACTCCAGCTCGGCGGTAGGAGTTGAATATTGTCCACTAAATGTTCACTAAATACCCATTAATACAAAATCAAAATCTCTGTGAGACAAACGCTCAGTCACCCACTCACTCAACACACTCTCCCAGCATGCACTGCAAGAGAGAGACAGGGAGAGAGTCATTTATTAGGTGTTTAAACATTACTTTGGTTTACATCCACCTGATAATTTTGGATACTAAAATCACAAACAACATTTTCATAAATAAATAAATAGAATTAGGTCAGTACATCGCCATATTTTAACATTTCCTCTGCCACTGAGCAGATAACCTCTTAAAGGACCAAACTTGCTGGAAAGTGACAAGGTATTCTGATGCTTTATAAAAGCTAAAATTGACCAGCAGTCTGGATTTTATCAGGATTTTGCAAATAGTTAAAGTATGAATGATTCTTTTTCTGCTAAAATACACTGCCATCTTGGCCTCTCTCTGAGGCCTCCTCTTGAAAAGCATCTTGAACAGGCTCCAGCAGAGGATCGCTGCAGTCTGGTCACTTAACTTACAAACACAGAGCAGTTGCAATTCAAAGGGTGTCTTTACTGAAAGTTCAGCAATGCACAAAAATACACAGGAGTACAAAAATATACACCTGAACTATGAATGAAAATTCTATAAGCACGATGAATATAACAATGGGACAAAATGCTGGAAAGCTTGGCATAACACACAAGACCGTCTGGCAACGAGAAAAGGGAGACAAGGACTATACTGTATATACACACACACATGAGGGAACCAAATCACCAGGTGAACACTATTAGGGAGGGGCAAACAATCACACTGGCGGTAAACTTGGGTAAGGGAGGGAGTGCTCACCAGACACATGGGGAAAGGGTGTGGCTCAACATAAGGAGACAGGACATAACTGAACTGCACAAAACAACATAAAACACATTTCACCACACTAACCCCGCCCTCTCGGGCCAACACCTGACGGGCCAGGACCCTCTGCCAATTTGTCAAACTCCTCGATTAAAGTCTTGTCCATAATGAAGCTGGCAGGGATCCATGACCGTTCCTCCAGACCATAGCCCTCCCATTCCACCTCCTGGCCGACAGCAGGCACTTGACCGTGTAGACAGGACCTCCATCAATGACTCGGAGGGGGAGAGGTGCACCTGAACTATGAATGAAAATTCTATAAGCACGATGAATATAACAATGGGACAAAATGCTGGAAAGCTTGGCATAACACACAAGACCGTCTGGCAACGAGAAAAGGGAGACAAGGACTATACTGTATATACACACACACATGAGGGAACCAAATCACCAGGTGAACACTATTAGGGAGGGGCAAACAATCACACTGGCGGTAAACTTGGGTAAGGGAGGGAGTGCTCACCAGACACATGGGGAAAGGGTGTGGCTCAACATAAGGAGACAGGACATAACTGAACTACACAAAACAACATAAAACACATTTCACCACACTAACCCCGCCCTCTCGGGCCAACACCTGACGGGCCAGGACCCTCTGCCAATTTGTCAAACTCCTCGATTAAAGTCTTGTCCATAATGAAGCTGGCAGGGATCCATGACCGTTCCTCCAGACCATAGCCCTCCCATTCCGCCTCCTGGCCGACAGCAGGCACTTGACCGTGTAGACAGGACCTCCATCAATGACTCGGAGGGGGAAGGGTGGAGGGGTATGACCAGAGGGCTGTCCGTGACTGGTTTGACCCGGCTGACGTGGAATGTTGGGTGAACCCGTAGTGGCCTGGGCAGACGGAGACGAACCGACATGGGTTTGATTATGTTATTAATAGGAAAAGGAACCACAAACCTTGGAGCGAGCTTTCTAGATCAGACATGGATCGGTAGGTCTTTGTTAGAGTGCCACAACCGCTGCTCTGGTCTGTAGACTGGTGCCACCCGCCACCATTGATCTGCCACCGCCTTCATCCGTTCCGGGCGACTGTATCCCAGATCTTGTGCCATCTCCTGACGAGTGTGTGGGCGAAAGGCACCACAACTTCCTTTTCTGATTCTGGGAACAGAGGTGGTTGACAACCCTAGACACAATGAAATAGGGACATACCAGTGGCTGAGGTGGGCAGAGAGTTGTGTGCATACTCTACCCATGTCAGGTGCTCACTCCAGGATGCAGTTTCCTGGGACACCAGACAGCGATCGTGGAGTCTAGATCAGAAGGGAGGCTTCATAAATGTTACACCTTTCACAGTGGGGACTTACATTAGGGTAGATGCGAGACAAATTGGCTTTGGACATATGGGCAATGTGCACCACTTTGAACTGTAACAAACAGTGACCGGGACATATGCATGTTGAGTTAACCAGCTTGAATATCCCAAACGTCTTATGGTATTAAAATATTTAAATCATGCTCCCAGGCAGTTTTAATGTTGTTCAGTGGGGCATTTCTTATGCCTGTTAACTTGTCATAAATAGCCGAAATAAGACCTCGCGTTAAATTTATTTAAGAAACATCTCTGCTGTGGAAACTTTAGACCTTAGAATGAAGGAAATGCCTGGTCTGAAGATACCTGAAGAAATGATTGCTAGGGAGGTCAAACTTGTTCAAATTAAGCAAAACTGCTGTGAATGAAGAGATCTTGAAAACACGCGATACCGTTCGTCTGCCATTCCCGATATGCTGAGTCAGTTACAGATGGTTGAAAAAGGTGGTTGGCTAAGATAGGACTCAGGAGAGAGAAATTGTAAAAGCCAAAGTGTTTCCTGAACTGAGCCCACACCCTCAAGGTATGTCTAGCAACCGGATTGCTAATAGAGTTCCTTGGAGGGAGAGGTAGTGAAAATGCAAGCAATGCTAGGATGGAGAGTTATTTGGAGGAACTCACCTTCATTGCCACCCAAGACAGACAGTCGGCTTGGTTATGAAAATGTGACCAGAACGTGATACAACGGATGTTGGACGCCCAATAGTACAGACAAAAGTTAGGCAGCGACATGCCTCCATTGTTTTTAGATTTTTGTACATGGGCTTTGTTCAGCCAGGTAAATGTAAAGTAAATGATCATCTGCATATAGCGATACTTAAAGTTCAACCCCACTTCTCCAAATCCCAGGAATATCTTGGTTACTTCGAAGCGCGATTGCCACAGGTTCCATGACCAAATCAAAAAGAAACAGGATCAAGGGGCAACCCTGGCAGGTACCTTGTTGTAGGTTAAAAGGCCTAGATAGTGTTGAGTAAGTAAGTACCGAGGCTCTAGGGCCTAAGTACAACAGATTTATCTAAGAAAAGAAGTTCAGTCCAAAATTTAAAGTTTTCAGAAGCTCAAATAAGTACTTCCATTCTACGAGATCAAATGCCTTTTCAGCGTCCAGGCAAATAACACAGTCGGAGTCGGAGGGGGAGTACAACATGTTAAACAAGCGCTGTGTGTTATAATACAATTGACAGTTTTTGACAAAACCAGTTTGGTCTTCCAATACGATACTTGGCAAGTATTTTCGCGTCAACATTTAATAAAGAGATAGGCCTATACGAGGAGCATTCAATCTGATCTTTGCCTTTCTTTGCGATAAGAGTGATGAAAAAGATTTGAAGAATTCTGCAGGGATCCCGTCGGATCCTGGAGATTTCCCAGACTGTAGGGAGGAGATGGCTACAGATATTTCAGCTTGTGAAATAGGCTCTAGTCTCACTTTACTTTAAGTGGAAAATTTGGGAATGTTTAAGTTTTTAAAGAAATATTCCATCAGTTTGTTATCATTGTGAAATTCAGAAGAGTAATGCCTGGAATAAAAGCTTCTGAAAGTGTCATTAATTGTGGAGTGATCTAAGGTGATACTTCCATCCTCCATAGTAATTTTTGTAATTAACTGCTTTGTCTTGTATTACCTGAACTGATTAGTCAACAGTTTACCAGATGTTTCCCTCTGAACGTAAAACAAACTCTGGTTCCTCAGAAGATGGCTTTCAATTTGATGAGTCAAAAGGAGATTGAATTCAGTTTGTAACTCTACCCGCTTTTTGTACAACTCCTGGTCTTTGGTACAAGCATACAAGTCTATTCCTTTAATTCGATCATTTAAATCTCGTAACCTTTTGTTGGCGTTTCTTTTCAGATGTACAGTATAGGAGATAACTAACGACCAGACTATAAACTCCATGGGAATTATTAGTGTAGAAAAAGTGTGTTATCTGTTCTTCCATAAATTAAAAGAGTACAGAGAACAGAGTTGAACCGCCAATGTCTATTGATTTGGGGCATGTCAGGAAGGCACACAGAACTAGAGGAGCATGATCTGAAATCACTATACTCTGATATACTCTGAGACCGCAAAAGCAACAAGTCACATGACTGGACAGTTGAGAGCAAGTCATTATCAATGAGAAAGTATTCAATCCTAGAGTATGTATGATGGACATGCGAGAAGAAGGAGTACTCCCTCCTCACTGGATGAAGGCAGTGCAACACATCACAAATTCTGCAAAGGAAAGTAAAGACTTAAGAAGGGAAGCAGATTTACTCATTGTTCCAGTGTTAGCCGACGATCTATCTGGCACAGGGTCCAACCAGCAGTTTAAGTCCCCACCAAGAATGAGAGAGTATGAGCTCAGGTCTGGAGACGAAATGAGACGTTCATCTGCATTGGGGGCATACACCACCAAGCACCACTGGTGTACTATACAATTTCCTGGAGACGCTGACAAAGCGACCGTTAGGTTCCGATATTACACTGTGATGTTCAAAGGGGATATTGTAATTCAACAGGATTGAGACTCCCCTGGCCTTGGCCTGGAAGGTAGAATGGAAGTGCACTCATCCCGACATCAGACGGGTGTTATCAGAAGCACGGATGTGAGTTTCTTGCAAAAACGCGATAGACACTTTAAATGTGTGACAAAACTTTCTTTCTCTTAACAGGGTGGTTTAAGCCCTTTACATTCCAGCTAAAACATTATGTGATTAGCTATATTCATAGTTGACAGTGGAGAGTATTAAACATATAAAAGCAAAGCTCCAGAAACAAGTCTCACCATGAAAATATGAGGCTAGAATTAACCACATAAGGCCCAGGTCTGCAGAAACAACCAAAACATCATCACAACAACCCCCACCCCCAGCCTACCACCCAGTAACAAGAAAACTGCCTAAAAACGTAGCAGCAAGCTCTTTAAAACACCCATTGTGTCCAAAAAAGAAAAAAAAACTTCCTGTCACATGAAAAGAACCTTGCTCCAATAATGTAGGCAGCACAGGAATGAAACCCCTGGAATAAAAGTTTGACAGTAGTTGGGCTATTCCCTTAAAAAAAAGAAGAAAGAAAGAGAGCAAACACCACGCTACAGTATTAAAATGTTAAATAGTTCGCCAGCCTCACGGCTGCTATGCTAAAAAGTTGAACACAAACAAAGTCAAGTCACATGCAGAAAGTCTAGGGAGTCCGTCAATGTATTCTTTCGCCTCCTCTGCCGAACAAAGCCACGTTTTTTCTCCGTTAGAAAGAGAGGTGCGGAGCCGTGCGAGGTGCAGCAGGGAGGGCTTCAGGCCCCGTCTATACCATTCTGACATCCTTGTATTCAGTACGCTGGCTCATGAGATATGAATGTTGTTGAATAGAATGCATGAACTTGAGCATCCCCCTCCGCCGGGCTTCCTGCATCAAAAGATCTTTGGTCTGGTAGCGGTGCAAACAGAAAATTACTGGACGTGGTCTTTGGCCCTGGGCTAATTTAGCAGCTAGCAATCGGTGGGCTCTGTCGATCTCTGGCAGCATAGGGAGCATCTCCTCACCGAAGACTTCACGGAAGAAAGTAGAAAATAAATCAGTAGGGTGCCTGGATTCAGTGGACTCCGCCGTCTATTTGACTCTCCAGATCGCTAACTTTAGCAGTTTGCTTGGGGTTGTTTTCGGGAAGCGATGTTGTTCAAAAATGTAGGTCCCATTTGTGCTCAGAACAGAACTGCCTTCTGACGGCATTTTCAAGTTCAGCTGTCAGGATTTTGAACTTGGACACCCACAATTTTTTATTGCGGACATGTTCAGCAGTTATGGGTCGATGTCCAGGGGTGGGACAGGGAAGGATAAGGCGTTTTTTCCCTCTCTGAACTTGCTAAGTCTTTCCCCAAATGCAGTTTGCATTCCGGTTATCACGTCGTGTAAATATTCACAATTGATGTCCTGTTCTTCTTGGAACTCTTTCAGGGTGGGATGCACCTTCATTTAAGCCGGTAGAGGTCCCGGGTGTCTCCATAGAAGTCTACCAGAAGGGACGCTGTAGCAGGGTGATGGTATGGTGGATGCCTGGATGACAGGAGAACCGGGAAGTGTGGACTCACTGCAGGACCTTGGAACGAGCAGAGTGGGGAACAAACAAGCGGTTAGGAAGACAGTCAATGGGTTGAGGTTGAGTGCCCTGAGCATTCTTGACCACAGATTCAAAATAGGGGCAGTGGTGAATAGTTCCTTTAGCTTAGAGAAGGCAGACTGGGCCTCAGGGGTCCAGGCCAACTGAATGGCTGTGGAAGTAAGTTTGGTGAGGGGGGCTGCTACCCTAATGTTGTCCTTGATGAAGCGACGGTAGAAGTTTGCAAAACCCAAAAAACGTTGGCGCTGCTTGGGGGTAGTTGGGTTTGGCCACTGAACCACCACGGGGATCTTTCCAGGATCTGTCCTCACCTGCCCACTCAATGATGTAGCCAAGGAAACTGATGGATCTTGCATGAAAGTCACATTTCTCTCCCTTGATAAAAAGGCGATTCTCTTGGAGCCTCTCTAGCACTTCGGAAAAAGAGGCTGGGCTCACCAGTATTCCCACAACTACTGGCGAGCCTGCTCCTTAGAGCGACTGGGACAGGCAGAGATAAATGTCCGACCCTCCCACAGTACAGGCACTCCCGAGAACTCATGCGCTTGGCGTTCAGATCATGTTAACCGGGCCCGACCGAGCTGCATGGGTTCATCTATTGGGGGACGAGGGGAGGCAGAGGGGAAAGAACTTGGAGCGTCACTCCTACTAACCGAAGACGTTTACAGGCATTGCCACGGTGATCAGGATGATCAAATACTTTCATCGCCAGTCTGTCCGTCCACAGCAAAATCTGCAACTGGACCAATCCAGGAAAGGCTGGCTACAAAGGAATGGTCACAGAGATCTGCAACGTGATTCCGCGAGCGGTTCCCAAGATGTGTCGACATGAGCAGGGTTGCAGCATGCACACAAAGAGATGAAGAACATTCCCAGATCCATGATCATGCTGTTACAAATACTTACTCGTCCACCAAATGCAGCTGAAAGTAATCCTGAACGAATGCATATTTTCTCTAGTTTGCTTAAAACAACAGTACTAATGGACCGACAAGACATCAATACATTCAGTCCAACATGTAGTCAGACAATATGATTGCCTAAAGTTACCACAAAAACAACAAAAAGCTAGATTACTAATCTTGTAATGTGAATAATGTAATAAAAGTAAAAGATTTGTACGTTTTTCCTTTGCGTACATCCTCAGCTTACATTTTCAAGGCTTGTGAGGATGAAACATGAATATACAATGATGAGCCACAATGCTGAGAAAATAAGTGCTTTAACAGCCTCCATGCCTCTTGTTTGTGTTTGTTTTGTATGGTTTGATTGTCTTTGTTTTCTTTGGTTGTAGTAATAGGTAGTTGGTGTGCACCCCCGTCGCAGACGTGGTTACTGACTTTGAGCAGCTGACACGCCGGCATGCGGTGAAGCTCGTGCCTCAGCTTGCTGAGTCTTGCTGTGAACCAGGGTTTATCATTGTTGTTACTCAACCTGTGTTCGCGCTGGAACACAGCAATCCTCACAGAAGCTGATGTATGATGTCATAGCCTCTGTGTACTCATCCAGACTGTTAGTAGCAGTCCTGAAAACATCCCAGTCAGTAATATCCCAACACACCTTCAGGTCCTCAGCAGGCTTGGAAAGTTTTAGTTTCTGCCTGTAGGCTGGAATCAGGTGAACCATGTCATGGTCAGAGTGTCCCAATGCGGCGTGGGTGACGCCGTGATAGGCATTACTGACGGTGGTGTAGCAATGATCCACAGTGTTCCCCTGCCTGGTGGGGCATTTAATAAATTGTCTGTATTTGGGGAGTTTGTGTGTTAGGTTTCCCTTATTTAAATTGCAAAGGACAATAACTAAGGAGTCCGGGTAGGTCCGCTCCACATCGAGAATCTGCAGCTGTCCGGTGTTGTTCCTTCAAGCCACGTCTCCGTCTCCGTATTCCTCATCAGAAGCTGGAGTTTGTCCATTTTATTGCACAGTGAGCGGACGTGGGTGCTGGGTAGCAGCGTCTGTAGTCCCCGCGCCTGAGATTGTGTCTAAAATTGACTTTGAAAGATTTGAGATTTGGTTATTGAGACGTTGGACATTGAAATGAACATAGTTGATGCGGTCTACATTTTTATTTATAGTGATTCGGGGAATAAGAGATACCCATCCTGCCATCTCCGGGCACAAGGAGCCTGGCTCCGAGGCTGTGGGAGACCAGAAGTGGGTAAACGACCTGAACCTGTTCTTCAACAGGTTTGATCAAGCATCTCAGCTCAGACAGATAAAGGCAAAGAAGGCAGTGGGCCATGACGGCATCAGCTCCAGGCTCCTCAAATCCTGTGCAAACCAGCTGTGCAGAATTGTGGAGTATGTTTTCAACACTAGCCTGACACTGGCAAAGGTACCACAGCTACGGAAGACATCATGTGTGGTACCGGTGCCAAAAAAAGGTACCACAGCTATGGAAGACATCATGTGTGGTACCGATGGCACTAACATCACACCTGATGAAGACCCTGGAGCGGCTTGTCCTGGTCCACCTCCGCCCTCTGGTGAGACCAGCGAGACCTGCAGTTTGCCTATCAGTCTGGCATCGGAGTGGATGACACCTTGAGAAGCCAGGGAGCACTGTGAGGATCATGTTCTTTGATTTCTCCAGTGACTTCAACACAATCCAGCCTGGACTTCTGGGGGGCAAATTGGAGCAAGCAGGAACATTTACCTCACATCCTGGAACTTGGACTACTTGACCAACCGACTTCAGAATGTGAAAACCCGGGACTTTGTCTCAGACAGAATTGTCTGGAGCACAGGGGCACCGCAGGGAACAGTCCTGGCACTGTTTCTCTTCATCCCTCTACACTGCAGACCTCCACCACAACACACCCTCTTGTCACCTGCTCAAGTTCTCTGACGACTCAGCGCTGGTCGGCCTCATCGCAGCCTCAACGGACACGTGACTGACTGGGGCCAACGGAACCACCTCCAGCTTAACACGGGTAAAAACTGGTGGTGGATTTCCACAGGCGAAAACTCACCCACACAACACCAGTGAACATCCAGGGAATGGACATTGAGATGGTGACATCTTATAAGTAACTGTGTGTTCACCTGAACAAAAACCTCGACTGGTCTGATCATGACTCTGCCCAAAAAGGGCCAGAGCAGATTGTATCTTCTGAGGAGGCTGAGGTCTTTTGGAGTCCAGGGGGCACTCCTGAAGGCCTTCTATGACTCTGTGGTGGCATCAGCCATCTTTTTCAGTGTGGTATACTGGGGCAGCAGCATCACAGCAGTGGATAGGAAGAGACTGAACAGGTTTATCAAGAAAGCCAGTTTGGTTCTGGGACTATTGTATCCTGTAAATTTCCTCTGTGAATGTAATTTTTTGGTATGGTTAGTTTACTCCACTTGCACATTAAAGTTGAAACTGCATATACAGTATTTTCTTTACTTGTATCATAATGCACATTCAATTAATCTTATTTAAGCATTGTTTACTGTGAATTCCAATATCTGTGGGTTAACAATTTTCCGTTAGCATTTTAGATTCAAAACTACATATTTTTCCAGATGAGTATCTATTCCATTCATACTATAAATTTAAACCACATAAGGTGTTCTTATACTTGCACCGCTTATATTACTTTCATTACATACAGCCCTTCTTCCACTGCATATATTCAGGTCATTGTATATATTGTTTGTTGTTCACTTTGTTCTGAACCTGTGTCATTTATGTTTGTATACTTTTTACCTTGCTGCTGCAACACTGCAAATTTCCCCACTGTGGGACAATAAAGGAACATCTTATCTTATACAGGTCTTCTAAAGTGAAGGGAGCGGCCGAAACTGGGGCAATGAGAGATACTATGGTGCACCGGCCATGCCATAACTTGGGTAGGCTGAGTGAACCCTCCACAATACCAGAATACGTCTGATCTAGCATGGATTAGTTTGGTTTATTCTTTCAGTGGTAGCATTGATAGTTTTTGTACACCAAGCTTGTTATAAGAAGCCAACTTTTTCTGATTTGGCTTTACCGGGGGTGACCTCTAAGCATGTAGAATTATTCTTCATAGGGGTGAAAATGTGTGGTACAGCCACCAGTGGGTTCCCAAATGTTTCTTCTTGGCTTGAGGCTGAGGTTACCCAATCTATAAATTTTTCAGGGAAAAATCTATTATCCATTATCCAATCTTATTATCTATCTATTATCCAGGTCCCTTATCATCCCCCCCATCAAATAAAAATGATCTCCCCTGATTTTAATATTGAATATTATTCGGGATTATTATGATTAGTGTTTATTATTTAAATACATATTAATTTTGTATTGCTTACTGTGATGCAGAACAGAGGACAAAAAATAAGAACACATCAGGCAGGGGGCAGTTAAGAAGTCAAGGGTTTTAAACAGGAGAAAAAATATAAAAACAACAGGCAGATCTCAACTTCCAGGAACATGCAGGGATCAAAATACACTAGAAACAATCACCAAGAAAAGGCTTAAACGCAGAGAAATGGCAACTAAACTGAAACACACTGGCATATAAGCACTGGTAGGCAATTGTCAACAGGTGAGGAAATCAGGTCATCAGACAAGCAGGAACACCTGTGAGTGAAAGAGGCATGGCACTTTCATAGTTAGTGTGAGCCCTGTGCTTGGTGTTTCTCGGCTAGTTTCTTCACTGCAGGTTGCAGAGAAGTTAGTTTTAGCCATAGTGCGCCAGAGCCCAGCAAGTCAATGAGGTGCTCCTGGATAGCGGGCTCGCACTCTGTTGCGTCTGCCTGAAAGGGCTACACAACCCAGGTGGGAACATTGAGTTCCAGGAGGGATCTCCAAGTCCTTTTTAACCATCCTCAAGTGGTCGGTGTAAATGAGGAGGTCATTGGTAAGCTCCTCAGACACCTGGAATGAGTATGAGTATACAGAAAATTCTTCTCTATGCAGACCATCAATTCAATTTGTTATCTGGTTATGTATTGCTTGATCTTTGTATTTGTAGTGGATATAATTAATAATACCATCATTTACAATTACCTTGGTCAGCTGCAGGAAATGAGCAAACTGCCTCCTGCTTATGCTCAGCCTGTACAGATCCAGCCTGGAGGTCAAACTGGGTGACTGCCTTGCACTGGACCAGGGTTATGCCATTTCCTTGCAGCTTTAGTGTGACTGTTCATTTTGTCAAAAAAGTTTGCAAGATACATGATGACACAGCGGCTGGACAAAATCTTTTCACGAAGATCTGCATCCACCTGCCCCAGAAACTCCACGATGCTGTCAACCAGCTCACAAAAACGCATAAGGCAGTTTCCTTTTGAGAGCCAGAGGACATCAGTGTGGCGTAGAAGACGCTCAAATGTATAATTATTTCCCGACACAGCTGTCGGAACAGTCTTTCATTTAAGGCACATGCTTTTATTGCCTTGAATGCAAACAGGGCTGGATTTTTCAATTTGGCCACAAGGTTGTGGCAGTGCAAGACTCTGTGGACTGCAAGTCAGACGGGACCTGTTTCTTCAGCAGAGCAGTGAAGCCACAGTACCTGCCAACCATGCAGGGGGCACCATCAGTGGCACATGCCAGGACGTTGCTAATGGGAATTGCTTTCTCCTCCAGATATGCATAAAGCACAATAAAAATGGTCTGGCCCTTCTTCTATGATCGTTATTTGATTAATTACCAGTCTCATTCTTGAAGGATTTAGGTGTTCTTTGCATAGCAGAGGTGGTGAATACTTGTGCGATATTATTCAAAAATCAGATTGTATTAACAAAATACGAATAAAACATAAATGTTCTAATCTAATATTTCATGCTTAAGCATGAGAGAGATTGAGAAGGTGTGTGTGAACACCTGAAAGTGAGTTTGTGTGTGTGTGTCTTTGTTAAATTCTCATGCTTGAGAACGTGTGACAACAATGGAGTTGTGAGCAAGAAGGAATAAATCTCCACTCTGCATGGAAGGCCAAATCGAGTTATGTGCGTGTGTCTGTAATATTTCTATGCCAGACCTTGCGTCTTTCTGAAACATCATTAACATCACTACACATACAACAACAACACCTATTGCTGCCCTGCAATTTTCTGCCTGTGGAAGAAGAAAAGCAAAGAAGGGAGACAAAGAAAATGGCAAAGAGACAGCCAAACACAGGCGAGAGGAGTCAAAGGCAAGGCTCTGAGCTGAAGCACAGAGAAATTCCAGCCACCGGCAGCTGAACCAGAAACAGAGCAAGTCAGCAGTGAAAAGGTGTGTCCAGAGGAGGGAGATGACTAAATGATGAAAGTGGAACCACAGAATGGAGAAACAGGGTTTGTTTACTTACTGAGTTTTGGTGTAGGAATAGCCTGAAAAAACCTTTCAGTCCGAGATACATAGCTGCATGAGTAGCAGCGCAGCATTTCAGTTATCATCTGGCCAGTAATGACTATTGCTAGAACGTGACATAAAGAGGGAGATGTAAATCATGTCTAAGGCTGTTGTTGTACAGAAGGTATCTCAAAGACTGACTTTCGAATACCGTGCAACTATAATTCACTTGTTAAAGACAACAACCCTGGGTAATCCATATTTTGGAGGGGAGAGTGTGAATGTAAACTGTATTATTGTGTATGAGAACTGTTATTATTTTATTGTACCTCACTAACTGGTAAATGCCTGATGTAGGTTCATGAAAAGCAAATACAATTTATGAGGTTATTATGAGTGAAGCTCACACAGGCATTTAGGGCAGCTTTGGGGTCCTATTGTGACTATGCAAATAGCACCGGATGCATCGTTCTCTAGATAGAGCTGAGTATGCAGCTGCGTTGCAATGATGTTCATGTGATTCTGTGTTTTCAGGTAAGCAAAAGTTGTCAATGACACAGTTGTAAATGGATGTGTATGTGTAACTGACTGACAGTTATCTCATGTTAAGTTATATTTTTTAAGTCTAGTCACACACATTCAAGACTGGAAATGTCACACAGAGCTTGGTGGCTCGTTACACTGATTTATATAGACGATTGAAAATTACAGATAGCACTCAATACTAATCCATTCTCTGCCAAAACACAAGCCTCTTACTCCTTGTTGAAAAAGTCCGTCTCAGGTGTTCCGATGCACTCTGTGGGTTTGGAACAGACGAGGCCATCTAATCCGTTTTCTGCTGCAATTACGACGAGCGGTTGTCATTGGACAAACACTGGGTCCGTGGTCTCTGTGACGAGTTCCTATCGTCCTTCTGCAAGAATTGTGAGATCAGCGGTTGTGTTGCGGCTGTCTCCTTGAATCCAAAAATGATGTGCGAAAAATATTTTATCGACCAGCGAGTTGCAGACTTGTCAGCCTCAGTTAAAAAAAAAAGCGAATGTTTGTGGAGAAGTTACTTTCTCGCGTGGTCGGGTCGTGGCAGAGGACAGTGAAATCATGCGGGTGACAACGAGGCACTGTAAGCCATGACTGATGGTCAGCACAGATTTTATCCCTGAATGACATTGCCCCCCGGAGTTCTGGGTCCTGCCTTCCCCTGTCGCCAGACGGTCCTTTGATGAGGGCCAAGTGGTAGGCTCTGCTGATTACCATGTGGGCCAGGTGAAAGGAGGGGCTTTTCTCCATGGACGGCCTTATGGTTGATCGACAGGTTAGGCTGTGGAGGGAACTTCAAGTGGGCATGAAGAGGGGTAAAGAACCCCACGTGGGGAAACCTACTGCTGATATTGGGATGTCAGTTTCTTACCCCATGAGATATCAGACAGTATGCTGTGATTAAAGGAGTTGGTCAAGCTGCACCACTGCTTATGTTTCATTCACACTTGTATGATAACAGGCAGTATGTCTTGATTAAAGGAGCTGGTCAGGCTTTCATCATTGTTCATGTAGATATGTGATCCCAACAACTGTTTGGAAAACCAGGGCTTTTGATGATTGTATTTTTTGAGGGGTTTAAGTTGGGAGGCAGATCTTCTCACAGAAGTGGATATATGAGCACAAAGTGTCAGAAGTCAACTCTACTCTTCTTTGCAGGAAATGACTATCTGATTCATGATCTGTCTGTCAACCTCGGTACATCTGTCGTTTCCCTGACCGACACTGGATGACCAACTGTCCTTCACTGCCAACATTGCTGGGACAACCCGTTCTTGCATGTACACTCTTCATAACATCAGGAGAATATGTGCCCTATCAACCCAAAAGGTTATACAGGTCCAGGCACTTGTCATTTCAAGTACTGTCTGCGAGTAATGTCTGTATTGTATTGTATTGAATGAGCTACCCCTGTAGAATACAGCAACCCATCTGATCTTCAACCTTCCCAGGTTATCCCACACAAGCCCCCTCCCCTGTTCATTTCACTGGCTACCAGTAGCAAATTGAACACACTTCACGACACTGGTACTGGCCTAATGTGCATCTGCTCGATCTTACATCCAGGACATGGTTCCACCAAACACCGATGCACTTCGCTCTGCATCGGCCAACCAACTCGCGCTTTCGTCCGTGCGAGGGGGACCAGGTACCCCTTGAAAAAAACATGACTGTTTGCTGTCCTGGCTCCTAAGTGGTGGGACAAGCTTCCCATTGAGATCAACACAGCGCATAGTCTATATTACTTCCGCCACAGACTAAAAACCCATCTGTTCTGCCATTATTTATATTAAATCTTACAAAAAGTACATTGAGGCCTATTTTCATGTCAAGTATGATGTCATGTATTTTCATACAATGTATGCATACCTTTCTCTCTTATTGTAAGTCGCTTTGGACAAAAGCGTAAGCTAAATGAAATGTAATATAATTGTTAGTTATTTTTTTTTTAAGATATCTACCCCCTCCCCATGGAAAAGCCCTCAGCCGATGCAGAAAGCAAACAAATGCACAATTTAAGAATATTTTAAATAACCAGACCAGATATTTGCTTACATATATTTTGTTGTTTTGTTGTATACTCAGGAATCTTTAGCTTATTATTTACAAGCTAATAAAGAGAGGTTTAGGCCACAGACTAAAAACCCATCTGTTCTGCCATTATTTATATTAAATCTTACAAAAAGTACATTGAGGCCTATTTTCATGTCAAGTATGATGTCATGTATTTTCATACAATGTATGCATACCTTTCTCTCTTATTGTAAGTCGCTTTGGACAAAAGCGTAAGCTAAATGAAATGTAATGTAATTGTTAGTTATTTTTTTTAGAGATATCTACCCCCTCCCCATGGAAAAGCCCTCAGCCGATGCAGAAAGCAAACAAATGCACAATTTAAGAATATTTTAAATAACCAGACCAAATATTTGCTTACATATATTTTGTTGTTTTGTTGTATACTCAGGAATCTTTAGCTTATTATTTACAAGCTCATAAAGAGAGGTTTAGGTAGCAGTATAAGTTAGGTTTTAAACAGAGACAATACTGTAACCAAACAGATACTCATGTTTATTCCACAACTCAGACCAGACGTCTTGAGGCATGGACATGCAAATTCACACTGCCATGTTAGAATTAGAACAATACACAGGTAATTGTTCTACCCCCAACTGGGTGGTAGAGCCAGGAAATGCAAAAGTCTCCCCCCATTCCACCTCAGTTTAGAACAAAATAAAAGCATGTGGATGTGTAGGAATGAATTCATGTATGTAGGTAGAAATGTATGAAAGTATGTAGTTACTTGTTTATAACATTACTCATGACTTATCATTACGTAACTCATATTCTGTAGGTATAGCCTGCATGGCCAAACTTGTTGACCAGTTTAACACAAAGGACACTAAGACCCAAGCAGGACACTCGAGACGGACCAATCAGGTGCGAAGAGGGGTCTGGACAAACATGCCCAGCCCCAAACAAGGAGGTGACATGTCAATGACCACCACCCACCTATAGTTTAAACCAATAGGAAATGTAAAGTAAAAATTATTATTTAATGCGCTGCGACACAACATACGTGGTTCTTTGCTCTGAGGTCCGAGGTGAATCGTTTGATTGCTTTACCTGCGGGACTGGATACCTTGATCAAACTTTTTATTCATTGTTTTTTGTAATAAACTTTGCAGCTCAGTTTATCCAGGTCCTGGATATCAGAACAGAAGCTTCCAGATAGTTCAAGTTGTTCATGCTCGTCTCAGTTTGCGTAGGAAGCAGAGGCGTTTCCAGATGTGTGAGAGCTGCGTGAAGGACAGTGGAGATGGCATCATCAGTCGAGCGGTTTGACCGATATGCAAACTGGAGTGGGTCCAGGGCAGGGGAAAGACAGACTTTATGTGATGCATGACTAGCCTTTCGAAGCACTTCATGAGGATGGGGGTTAGTGCCACCGGACGGTAGTCATTGAAGCAGGAGGGTGATGAATTTTTGGCAACCGGGATGATGGTGGTGGCTTTGCAGTAGGTGGGAACAACAGCTTGACTCAGCGAGATGTTGCATATGTGAAAACACCCGGCCAGCTATGTTGTCAGGACCAGTAGCTTTGCGAGTGTTGATCTTGCTGAGGGACCTCCTCACACTGTCCTTGGACATGGTCAGCACCTGGTTGCCAGGAGGAGGTGAAGAGTTCAGTGCAGGCGTGCTGTTAAGGGCCTCAAAACAAGCAAAGAAGGCTGTGAGGGTTCACGCTCATGGTGAGGTAAAAGGAAGGCAGAGTAAGGCTTCAAATCAAATAAATCAAAATGAGTTTTTATTGGACCTTAAGGTGCCACTAACTCAAATCCACCAACATTTAATGCAACAGACACAGCTATAGTCTATTGCGGGAGAATAACCTACAATCATCCTCCTTCAGGATCCAGCTTGCTGGGCAACACCAATCACTGGTGGACCCCTCCATTACTCCCATCTCCAGCATGACCTGAAGCTCTAACTGAACTATTTTTCTCCTGTGTTAACGCTGTTTGTATGTGGTGGTGTATGAGAGTAGTGCGCCCTGGCATGGGGGAGAACACATCAGCAAACTGCCTTTGCAATGATGTTACTTCTGCTCTTTGGCCCGAAGAGAGTAGGTTTTCAAAACCGACTGGGGCTGCTCTGGTCCCAGCTCATCTCTCTCAGTTACTATGGTTGCCAGAGAAGCCAACTCCCTCCATGCTTTCAGGAGGTTGATGTGATAAATCTGTGTTGCCCCGCCCCTGTCAGACCGCACCAACTCATAATCAACATCCCCCGCTCGTCCTTGCCTTTGCCACTTGGTGAGTAATTTGCAGCTAGAGGATGGGAGTAATACAAGGACTTTCTCTCCCGGTGTAAATTGTCTGAGTCTTGACCCTCTGTTGTACAGGCGCTGATGACATTCCTGGGCTTAGAGCAAATTCTCACGTGATAACTGACCCAGTCAAAGGAGTTTTGCTCGCAGGTCCATAACGTTTTGTATTTCATTTTTGCTGGTGCTTGGACATTCCTCCCAGTTTTCCTTAACTTGGTACAACACACCTCGTGGCTTCCTGCCAAACAAGAGTTCAAATGTGGAAAACCCTGCTGAGGCCTGGGGAACCACATGCACTGCAAACAACAGAGGGTCTAACCATTTGTCCCAATTACGACTATCTTAGTTGGCCCTAACAGTGATGGTCTTGAGGACTGTCACATTGTCAGTACACTTGGAGATGTAGGCAGAGGTGGCATCTGTGTACTCTTGGTTGTCTGTGGAGCCGTTGTAGGTGGCAGCCTGTTTAAACACATTCCAGTCCGTGGTGCTAAAAACAGTCGATGAGTGCCTCCGAGGCCCCCTCTGGATTACACCCGTACCTGCTTCCTAACTGGTTTGGTGACTATACCCAGGGGTCTGTATGCAGGCATTAGCATGACAGCGATGTGGTCTGAGGCACCCAGGTCTTACCTCCCTCAGTGAGAACTCTGTCAGAGCGGTGGCTTGTTAGCCACTTGTGCTGGATAGCATGGTCCGCGACGTTCTTGTTGAGCCATGTTTCAGAAAAGAAATAAATACAAGAGTCTCTCATGGTCCTCTTTGTCTCCCAAAGCGTTGTGTGTAATCCAACTTGTTATCCAAGGAGCGTACTTTGGCCAGTATGATGGTGGGGATAGCCGGCTTGTGTGGGCTCGCTGCTAGCCTAGCTTGGATCCCTGCGCGTTTCCCCCTCTTCTGCTTCCACTCACGCCGGCAGAGTGCACAAGTCTGACGGGTCAACACGGTTCTGTGTGGACTATCGCAGGGTTAATAAGGTGTCCAATTCTTATCCAATGCCCCGGGTCAATGAACTCCTGGACTGCTACTGGCAGATTACCCTGTCTCCATAGTCTAAGGAAAAAATGGCCTTCTTCGCTCCATACGGCGTATACCAATTTGTAACGCTTCCTTTCGGTTTGTTTGGAGCCCCAGCCACCTTCCAGCGACGTTGAGTCTGGAAAGCCCATCACTTCGGCGGTGTTGTTCGCAAGTGGTGTTGTTGGCGATAGCTTGGCTCTGGTCCTGTTAAAGGTCCAGCGCAGGGGTCCAGCCGTTCACCAAACAAGGTCCTGGTGACTGGACTGCTCTTGAAGGCCCTGTTTGGCTTCTCTCTCACCTTGGTTGTACTGTTAGCCTATGCTCAGAAAAAGACACTGGTGGGGTTGCTGCACTCCTATTTTGGATTTAATATGACATTCCTGAGCTTCATCACATTGTCCATACTGTGCGTAATGGTGCTCGAGCGCTATGTCTCCATAGGCAACCCTTACTTTTACGAGGAGCACCTGAGCACCCGCTTGGGTTACTATTCGCTACTAATCACTACTGTACTTATCTACCTGGGTAGCATAGTTTTCTGCATCTTCTCTTTCTTTGGGTTTGGTGAATATGTGAAGTACTTACTTATAATTTCATGTGCAACAAATCTGTCATTTACCTGCTGATGCACAGGAGGGGCAAAACGTGCAAAACGTGTGTTTTGCACGTTTTGCAACAAACAACACAACAAAAGAGACTCCACCTCTAATGCCCTTGAGCAAGGTACTTACCCCATCTGCTCCCCGACCGCTCTCAGCTGCCCACTGCTCTGTGGCCTAACATGCGCCACAGATGGGTCAAATGCAGAGAACAAATTTCCCCCGACTTGTGTGTTTGAGCATGTGCATGTTTGTTTGGGACAATGTGCGCATTTCTAATTCTTAAGTTGGTTTTGGACTATTTGCATCCAGAGGCTCAGCCGTTACTCAAAAGCAAAAGTAAGCTGTGATCGTATCAGAAGTGGTACAAGGGGAAACTTCCTGACTTACATCTGTGTCTAAATAAAGTACGCTTACACAGAAAATTAAACTCAATGGCTCCATTTACCCCTGGTATTAAAACCTTTTTCGAAGCCAGACTGTATTTAGATGCCACTTTATTTACATGATTATATTTACCACCACTTCTCTTAACCAGCTGCTCATGCTGCTCCAGTAAAAAGATCATCACAAATGCACGTGTTATTTACAAAAGAGTCATTTTGGTCATTTTAGCACAAACTGTTTTCATTCCCTGTGGTAGTGAAATTATTATACGCTACAGCAAACTGATGCAGCAGATTAGTGATCATGACCTCAACACCATTTAATTAATATTTCATGAGGTATTTTCCTAGGCTTGGATGCATGATAGAGAACAAGGCCTTGGTTGACCACTTGCATTTCCCAAAACTAGTGTTTACAAGTCACTTTGGCTCAGGGCCGATAGACATCTTCAGATTATACACATCTGCAAGCAGGAAGAGCAGAATAATTATTAAAACTCTGGTTGAGATGCACTCTGAGTCGAGTGAAAACAAACTCTGAACTAAATAAATGTGAAAACTAATGAAACATTCATTTAATAATTTGTATTTGTTTTGTGTTGCACAAAAGCTGGGTCTTGAACCCAAAACTTCCTGGCAGTGAGGCACATACTAACCACTGCTCCACCGTACTTGTGTTCTCAGTGTGCTCATTAATGACTGATGGTAAATGTTTGTCTGGTGAGCTCCCAGCACTTTAATTGAATGCCCTCTGGTTCCCTTTCAAGATTTCTATTAGCTGAAAACAATAGGTCCACATGTCCTAAGAAGAAAGCAGGCAAACAAGAGGACATGTAAAATATAAAATATAAAATCAACGGAAATCCCCACAAATAGGAACTCTCATACTGTCTCCACATAAACAGAGTTGCAAAACACGGCTGCAATTCGAGCACAATGTGCTGACATACTGTTGGTTAACACAGATAACAATGTAATTATTGTTATATTATTAGTCTTTTTCAGTCCAATTTCTGTCTCTCAAATATCAGTCTGTAGGCCTTTTTTCACAGCAGACAGGTGTCACTGACATTAACAGTGGCACTGAACGAATCACAGAATACTGAAACTGAATCAGCTTAATGTAATTCAACCCTCTGTTTCCTTTTATTATTTACACCTGAGCAGTGAACACTGAGATGCTGACATGCCGTGAAAAAGGCATACTGGTCTGATAAGAATACCAACAGCAGTTAAAACCTTTAAAGAAAGCATTGATACATCAATTGTATTGTTATAACGTCAGATGAAACGTATTAAAGACACTGAAACTTATAACATTAACTCCATGGTGAATGTTGCTGAAAGAGTTGAAAATAAAGATTTCTTTTTGTTGTGGTTACATCATCGCAGGACTGGATATCGTTGCAAATCAGTGCAATCACAAATAATACTTGCTATTTTAAATTGTGTTTTAACAAACAATGTTAGAAAAGAAGTAACAGTCCCAGTTAGTAGCTGATAAAAAGTTGCATTAGACTCAGAACCACTTCTAGGAACCTGAAAAGAATGTCTACCAGAAATGGCACTTCATCCAGTGATCTTTATTTCCAAAAGGCAAACACCACATTTAATGTAATGGTTGCATGAGATACTGTGAGCAACGTCCAAGTACAGAGCACTATGTGCTTGTCTTAACACAGGCATTTAAAAAAAATTCATGATAGCGTCATTCTGTGAAGCATGTATTAGTATACAATCAACATCATAAACATTGTTATATAGTTCTGCAACAAAGCATGCCTTTTTTGTTCCATGTCGTGGTTTTCTTTTTAAACTTTAGCATTTTTGTAGTTCTAAGAAGCATTTTTAAAAACACGTGTAGTCCTTGTTTTCTGCTGCATTCACACTAGCCTATAGCCTCACTAAGTATTGTGAACAGGAAGATCAGAGAGATATGTGCATACACAGATAATGAATACATTAACATGGGTGTGTGAATGTGAGGATCTGCGTAGTATCTCTGCAATAAGGTCAGTGACACATGTATTGTTATTTTCCCTCACTGGTGAATGGTGACTATGAAAAGGTGCATGTTGCAGTAAGATTTAATTTATTCAATCAAATAGCTATCACCATAGCTGAAAGCGGGAGCGGATGCATTTAGATGCAGTACAACTCATGGCCCTTACATGCTGGCATTTACATACCATCTGCATAGAACTCTTTTTCTTAAGTCAATTTATTCTGCAGTTTTACATTCTATTTCACATGAGGCTTGGCTCTAAAAAGCTATTGTCACTTCAGTATGGGATTCTGATGTGAACATTTACCAAAGAGGTATTAAGGCTTCTACAGAAGTATGTGTTGTGGCATGTTTGCTTGATTGACAGCCTATCAAGTTAGTCTCCACCCAAGCACCTTACACTTTGTTCATATTCCGATTTTCCAGGTTGCACGAGCCGGTAAACCCGAATCCATGCTCAAGAAAGTCACCTTCCGGCACTTCCTGGTTGAATCCTACTTACATGAGTTTAAAAGCTGTGGATTTGCATGAGTCAGTTTCATTGAAAAGTACACAGTGCACTCTCACAGTAATACCAGTGCACTTCCTAATTTCAAGCCATCCCCTCGTTGGTCATATGCACAGTATGGAACAGTCCCTTCTTTTTCATTATGGCTTATCTTCCATTCCATTGTCATTTGTTTCCATCGAGCATTGCTCATTTTCCCCTCGTCCTCTCAAAGTGTGAATGCAGCACTTGTCAAACAATGTCAACAACAAAACATTAGGACAACAAGCCCTGAGATAGTGTTTAAGGAGGTCATGATGTAGGTAGCATTTTTGATCAGTATAGTGAGACAACGGCTTAGTTTAAGGAACCATGCACAACAATCATGTGTCATGTTCTCAGTTGTTTTCATTCACATTGAAATGCACATTTTAAAAACGGAGTTTTAGTAGGCATCATGAAAAACTGCATGACTACAAGCACATTGTGTTATTGTTACATTTAAGCTTCTCCCTCTCATGTTACTATTTTACTCTCCCACAACTGCTTTTGTGGGGGTGACTTTTTAGTTAATCATTTTTATGTGTTCATGTTCTCACTTGAGCCACATTTAGAGTTACAGCACCGAGTTCAAGGTCCACATGCACATCAAACTTCCTTTAAATTAGTTCCACTCATTTTAAAGACTTTGATAGTAGACTTCCAGATTGATTGCAACTTGGGTAGAGTTCCAACGAATCTGGAAATAACCAAGTTTTGGCCATCATTTCAATCAGTGATTATAACAATGAACTCTCCAAGTGAAATGCTGAAATTTGGGACTATATTGTCAGTCTGACAAGGCAAGAAAGAAGGAACATTGTCTTTCAGACATTAGCAAGTTGATATTCTACTACCCATAACTGCAGGTCAGCTTTGCAAGTTAAATGAAAAGCCTGACATTGTCCATGAGTCCAGATACTAGTGGCTTCAGATATTATACTTTGTGCCAAATCAACAATAGCTGTCACATTGGTAAGTTTAACGTTTATCATAAATGGGCAATGCTGCGAACCAATCAGACAGTGCTAATAAATACCTGTTCAGACAATACAACCTTGACCTAAAACTTTGAGGGATTGTAAGACAGGTGTAGTTTGGTTCATTGTTGCTGGTTGACATAGGCCCATGTTAGAGTTTGTTGCATTAACATTACTTATGCTGAGTGCTCACAATGTCAGAATAACTGAGATAAATAATGGCCAGAGCTGCAGGATTAAGATGTAGGTATTATCATACCTATTCATACCTATTAGCTGACAAATATTTTGTTTTTAATATGACTGCCATTTGGCATGGCACAATTGTTAAGACCCCACCAGTTCCTCCACTTATAAAACACAATGCATTTCCATCAGATCAAATAGGACACAGTGAATACTGTGAACATTACAATATTTAGCACAAAGGGACAGGTATAGTTCCTGATTAAGCATACACCAGAAGAGGGGAGAACTAAGGCACTCATGGTGGTATTTAAAACATCCTCTTGCAGGGGCACGCACTGTCTATGGGCCCATATGAATATGCAGCTCTTTCGCTTCAAGTGTTTTCTCACTCTCGTTCTCTTTGGTCTGCTCCGGTAAAAACCCATTCTGTGGCTTGCAAGCTTCCACAAACAGCGGGAATTCAGACAAGCTGGTGTTGCACTCTTTGTCTTCACTCTCATCCTCTCCTTCATCCTTTCTTTTGCCCTCTTCCGCAGAGAGTGGGCTGCGGTCGAAAGTGGGCGTGCTGCAGCCGTAGGCCTCGCTGTGTGGCCGGCGAGCATCGTCTGGGATGTTCTTCTTCAGGTCCCGGTTTCTGTTACGCTTTGCCAACTTGGTAACGGAGCCCAGGCGGTTGAAAATGTTGTCCTCGGATGTGGTCTTGTGGTCAGAGCGCTGGTCGCACTGCTCGGCACCCCGCAGCCTGAGGTTGTTCAGCTTGGTGTCTATGCTCTCCTGGGAGGAGGTCTTATAGCTGTTGGTGTCCAGACTGTTGAAGATGGCACGGCGCTCTGGAGAAAGCATGTCCAGAGACACAGCACGCTGGTCCAGGCCCAGCTGCCGTCTCTCCATGCTCCGGATTGTGGCGGCCCGCTGCAACTTGTCATGGACCTCCACGCTCATCCGCCGACGTGTCTCCCTGAACTCTGCACGCACGTTTGCTTTCCACTCTGCTGCGTGAGCCTTGATCTCTCCAACCTGAACCAAAAATATAAGGAAAAAATGTTTACATATTATTTGATAATAAAAAATGCAGTAGCTCAATAAGGTCCTTTTCAGAATGAATAAATAATAAATAAGTCATCTGTGAGATTTAATCATAATTATTTTCATAATCCATCCATCCATTTTGTATACCACTTATCCTTCGAAAGGCTGGAGGACAGCCAATCTGGAACTGACTTTGGGCAAAAAGCAGACGTTGTCATTCACACTCAGACACAAACGGCCTATTCATAATCTCCAGTAACAAAGGTGTTAATATTGAAACTTTAGTACTTGACATGGTTGACAGACGTATTTTGAATATGAATCTATATTTCCTCTTTGTATTTGGCTTTTGATTGAGGTAAATGTATATTGTATATCTATGTATGTATTCAAGGGACACAATGTCTGAGTAATAAGATGTGATCATCTTGCATTTACACTACGTAGTATTAAGCGGCGTCATTAACTGCTGCTGGGATTTATTTTTGCAACCAAGGCACCATTCAGACCTGGCTTCATCATCTCTCTCTGGTGATCAGATTAGTAGAGAAGGACACCAGAGAAAGTGGTAAGCTCTGACTTTGCCAGTTCACCCCTGACATGACCTTTGTGGGACCACTTGTGATCAATTCTCACTTCCCCACTCGATGTTGTAGGATGCTTATAATTTCATAATTTCACGGTGGACTTCAGTTAGAAGTGACTGAAGGCAGTCGTACAATTGCAATATAGGCCTTTGTTTAGAATGTCACACATCTAAAAAACAACAACCTGCTTGACGATTCAACAATTATGAAACAAACACAGTAAATAAATTATGTATTAGGCAGTAAGAGTTGTTGGTCGAATAATAATAATATAATGGCATTCCTTGAGAGAGCATACCTCTTCTTTTGTCTTTTTGGACAGCACCCTCAGCCAGTCTCCAATCATGTTCAGCACGGCAGCAAAGTAGGCTAGACCGCCCAGGATCCAGAACCACACTAGGGGTCTGTACCACTTCCGGTACTCTATCCTCCGGTCTCCCCCTGATTAGAAGAGGATGGATGAAAAGAATGCAAAAACTTGAGTAAAAACTTGCTTTAAATTATAAAGGCTTCTCCAGCTCTAACTGACTGATGGGGACTCCTACATATTTAATCCTTTGTGAGGACATTAGTCACTCAGTTCACTTGTTGCACCACACTTTTCCTTTTTTAATTTTAGAACCAAAATTATCTCTGCTCAGTAAAGCATTTTTATCCCCCTCGAACAAGGATAGATGACAGGTTTAAACTGTAACTGTTACCGTTTTCACCTTACCTGCCACATAATCGCCTATTCCAACTGTCGTCAGAGTGATGACCACAAAATATGTCGACTCCAGAGCCGTCCAGCCTTCTATGTATTTAAAGATCACAGCTGGGATGGTGACGAAAAGGATGCAGCCAGCCAGGATGAAGAGGAGGGTAGAAGCTACACGAATTTTAGTCTGACTGATCTGGTTGTGTTTGTTCTATGATATGAGAGGAACAAATCAAATAGACATGGTTTAAAGCATGGCGAGCCGTAATATCAGTATAATTTTCAGCAGTATCTGATTGTGTTTGGATTCTTTGTGAACCCCACAGGGTTCCAGAAAGGACATTGATGAATCAGACCTAGTGGCTTTATAATTCATCAGCATGAGCACAACTATGATGAGAAGAGAACACTGTTGACTGCTAATGGCCAAGTCAGGAATGACAACAGTTTGAATCAACAGAACTGCAGTCGCAGCACGCTACATTTGTTTGCTTTAGGTGTATCTCAGACTCCTTGATTTTCAGTAGAATTGCTTTGCATTGTTTTCCTGAGGAAAGAGCAAATAATATTTGGCACCTTACCTATAACTCACAACCTTATTGCATTTCTAATTTCCTGCTAGTTAAAACTGAACCTATATATATATATATATACAGTATATATAGCCTTCAGACATCTGAATAAATTGTGCTAAGTGTTTAACCAGGTAAATATTACTGAGAGTCTTATCCTGTTGTCTGTTAATGTTTCATCTTAAACAGATGGAGTAGAATGTCAATATCACGGCCATATCATCTGCACAAACCTGAGTCAGATATAATAAAACTTTACAGTGTTACTCACCCGGAACATCTTCTCCACCTTGGCGATGCTTTTGACAAATATGGTACCTAGCTGGTCCCCCACGCCTGCCAGCAGGAATCCAAACAGCGGGATGCCAAATATTGCATACAGAATGCAGAAGATCTTCCCTCCCTCTGTGCTAGGGGCAATGTTACCATAACCTGCATGAGCGAAAGGCGACACAAAAGATCAGGTACTTATTTATTTGTTATACAATTATCTACAGTATATAAATCTGCTGTCCTTATCGGACAGAGGGTCTAGAACAGGGTTGTCCACACTTGTTCGGCTGGCGAGCTACGTTGAAATGTAATTATATGTAAATGTAAATGACCAAGTCAAAATGATCTACCTATATATATATATATATATGAAATCGTGATTAAAAGCAGGAAATAATGCGATTAATCGCAACTAAAAAATGTAATCGTTGCCCAGCACTACTTTATACATGAACCCATATGGCACAATGTAGCTCTGTACATTGTTGTACAAAGTCACCAAATGACATCATGGCCTAATTTAGATTATCAGCAATTTAACGTTGGGGGGTACCAAAAGTTAGAATTAAACACCCAAAGTGACAGTGGCTGTTTGAGTGAAATGCAAATTTAGTGTGACAGTGACAGTCACATTTACATCCCGCTCGCGACGGCTTCGCACAAACGCGATTCATGCAGATGCGGAGGGTGTGGGTCTCCTCTCCTCTTTGCTCTGACTTGCAGCTGGGGCTTCTGCGCGAGTCTGACCACTTGTGAGTGCACCGCGCTGCTCGATAAGGACAGTAACTGCACAGAGAAGCGTGCTTTTACGTCAGAGTGCCCTGCAATCTACCCACAACACCTCCACGATCGACGTATTGGGCACCCCTGGTCGAGAACACTAGTTCTAAAAGGTTGGAACAATGTCGTCCAATCGTAACGGTTGGAAAGGCTGTGGACTGTGAGAACAGCGCACCCTGTCGGTGACGGCTAGTGATCCGGAGCGATACAGAGTCATGTTAGGCAACGGAGTGCCCCCCGGTTTTAGCATTTGTAACACTGTAATGTGCTTTAATACAAGTATAGCAATATGCTTTAATACAAATGTCCCCAAGACTTCCCACACACCAGGAACACTCCCTCGCCTTTAACTTTCACAAAAAAGTAATCATTTGTCAATTCTTCTTCAAAAAAGTGTGACAATCTGGATCAAGCTTTCTTTTCTTTATTATTGCGATTTTGATGATATAATCAAAGGTGCACGTCACTGGTGCTGGTACGCATGCGCAGCAAAAAATCCGGAATGCATTATGTCCCCTGTGTCACTCAGCGCCTTCGCGTACCTGATAGGTACAGGGCAGCATCGCACCCGCCTCCCTCAGTCAGCACATACAAACCTGGTCTGGCTGTGGCTTGAAGGAGGCCGGAGGTTCCCCACCCCTGTTTTAGGGGGTCATTAAAATGCTTAAATGCTTAGTTGCTCTAATGTGAAGGCTGTATTTGTGGAGACATTTCAGTAGTATTCAATGTATTTGTATTGATACATCTTGGGGAGATGTGAATAATAAATCTAGCAGGAAAAACCTACATGACTTTATTTATGAATAATAATAATATAATAAGAGTTTCTTAAAGATGACATATGTTGTGGGCAATAGAATATTATAATAATAATATATATACAATATTATTATTATTAATACATGAAATCAGTGTGTTAAGTTGCACTGCACCTCAGTGACAACTCTCTGATTATTAGAGACAACACTACATTGCTGGACTTTATTGAGCAACTAGGCTCAATTAAATGTAGACAAACAGATTTGGAATTGGTCTACTAGATTGTTGAATACATGTGGTCTACATTTTATTGCCATGACAACTTCAGGAATTGAGTTTTCTAAACTTGATGGGAGAATTCAAGAACACCAGAGAACATTTCCAAGGATGTGGGAGAAAAAAAAAATGGGCTGCAGATTTACAAACTGTATAACACTATTGTAATATACATAAGGTTCATTTCATATTAGTTATTTATAAATGATTAACCCCCAACAATTATATGATGAACACAATGGATTTAGAAAAGCCAGAACATGTCCAGGGTGCGTAAAAGCAGTCACTTCAAAGTATGAAATGTGTTAGATACATTGTTTTAAAGCTGTTTTATACAATATAAGTTGTTAAGTCTTTTTATCATGTCATGAAATCTTTATTTGGCTCCTGCTTCTTGTGATCAGGCCAATGACTATATGACTGGATTGTTTTACTCGTATGAGGATGATGTTTTGTCTCCAACATTATTTTCCATCAATATTAATCATACAGCGTGTGGTCTGGGACTTAAAGCTAATGATCAGATTGGCGACATATAGATATATTCAGATGATGTAGTTGTACTTGTTTAATATTATGAGCTGTGAGCCATGAGCCAATTGCTTCTAATCCTTATTTTAACCTCAATTATATTTCTTTTGTGTTTCACAGCAGGAGATTGGGGGCAAAATGTCATGCAAAAATGCTTTGTTGTCGTATGTTATTAAGAATTTAAGAAGCCACAAACAGTTATTACTTTAAACAACTGATTACCAACACCGCTCTGAACAAAGTTTTACATTACCTATGGTCGTGATGACAGTTCCAGCGAAGAAGAAGGCACTACCCAGATCCCAGTGACTTGAGTTGTAAGACGTGTCACCGATGGGATTCACTCCTGCATTCACAGCCTCCACTGAGTGCTGGAAGAAAAACATAGAGACAGAAACACTTAATAAAGGCATGGTACCGGATTACCGTGCGTGGTATCTCGTTTTGCTTAAATCTCTGCAGTTCTTCATGACTTGCTGTGTCCTGAATGCTCTGTGGTGTGTTGATGCATAGTTTTAACACTCGCATATCTTCTGGCCTTTATGTCTGCATAGCAGAGTGGATTTGCTGTTGAGTGCAATATGCAGGCCCTGAATGTTACTCTAGGTCTAATGTAGAGTGTGATAATGCCAATGTGGGACATCAACTGCTGTTATTGCCCATTTAGGAAGACTAGATCTTCTTTTACTTTTCAGGGACGGCTCAATCCCAATAGTTCTTCAGGCTGCCTTTCCTACTCTCATGATCAACTGGAGAAAGGAGACGGACAGCTGTGTCCTTGGCGTATAACCTTGAATGCCCAGCTGCCTCTGGGGTAACATTTGCCCAAGGAAGATATTACTTACCGGATCACAACTCTTCATTTTGCCGACAGGGCTCAGTAGAAAAATCTTTCGTTGATCATTCAGCGCTGCCTCTTTGCCCAGTTTTGGATTAGCCAGCACTAGGTAGAGCTAGACACTCCCGATATTGCGATTAAGGTTCAAAAATGTGTTGCGTCGATGCAGTGTCTTCTAATATATATATAAGATGAGGTTAATTTTTCACATGCACAATTATGCATTGTATAATATGCAGTGAAATGTGTTATTCTGCCGGCATCAATGTTTTAAAGTAGTAAAAATGTTGCTACACAAAATAAAAGTAAGGCTTAATGCTCAGAGTTGTTTAGACGGATAGCCTGAGAGTATAAAACTCCTCCTCATCCACACTGTGTTGGTTCTCCACAAGATGAGACAAGATTTAAAACTTTTATTTAATGAGTGGAATTGACCATACGTCCTCATCACTCTGCTTGGAGCGCAGCAGCACCTCTCAAGGGACGACGAAAAGGAGATTCCTCATGTTTCTTGAGATCGTTCTGTTGCATAACACAGTGGCCGCTTCACTGTGTGTGACTTTGGCTGAGGTGAAGTGGGGGGTACAGAGACGAGGACATCAGTGATATCACACCCAGTGCCAGTCTGCTCTGTGAGTGTCCAGCCAAGCAGATGGAGACACAGTGTAATGAACCCCCACTCAGGGTGTGAGAGATAGGTGTGCAGGTGTCTGAAGGACGAACACACAAGGACACAACTGATTCGCCACATCCACTGTGAGTCAGCTTATCAGAGAATGTTAAACTTTTTCACAGGTGTAGAGATTTACTACACATTTATAGCTCTACTTTAGAACCTTTATACAGAACATTTTACAATAAATGATCAGTAGCAAAAAAAGACGCTAAATCAGAAATGATGAGTCTTTGTCACCCTGTGGCCTTTATGTCTTCATAGCAGAGTGACAGTAAGTTTGCTCTTGAGTGTATTCAACTAAGTTCTGAAGGGACATTTGTGAATATGAGAGTGGTCTTAGGAAAAACAGTGCAAAGAAAAGGTAAAGACATCACCATGTGCTTGTTCGCCTGTGTGATGTTTAATTTAGTTTCCACATTAGTGATGACATTGGCAAGAACCTACGACTGCACTGACAAATCCAGCTCCAAATGCATCTTGACGTTCGCTGATGACAAAACAGTGGTGGGTCTCATCAACAACAGCGATGAGACTGCTTACAGAGTGGAAGTAGGCCAACTTGGGATGTGGTGCAACAACAACAACCTCTCCCTTAACATAGGGAAAACGAAAAAAAATCCTAGCGGACTTCAGGAAAGTCCGGTTTGAGCACACCCCTCTGATCATCGACGACGCTGCCATGGAGAGAGTGAGCAACACGAGTTGTTGACTCCGAGGAACTTCGTGTTGCTCCCTCAGAAGTCACATGGTTCTCTCACATGACAGCACTCAGGAAGAAGGCCCATCTGCGTCTCCACTTCCTGCGTCGACTGATGAACTGAAGAAGAGCCTCCTTCCAGCCATCCTCACCACATTCTACAGAGGCGCCATAGAGACTGTTCTGACCAACTGCCTAACTGTCTGGTATGGCAACTGGTACCATCCGGCAGAAGGTACCGGAGCATCCGCACCATATCCGCTATACTGTGCAATAGCATTTTTGTACTTATACTGTTTACCCTCTTTTTTAATAATACCCATACTCATACTGTTTACATCTGCATTTTTTTGTACTATACCGTTTACATTTTTTTTATACACTATACCCCATTCTGCTTATACAGTAACTGTATTTTTTGCACTGACACTGTTTACACTTTTTTTTTTATATATACTTATATATATTGTATTTTATACTCATTCTAGTATTGTTACACCTGCTTTGTTTTTGGAATAGATAATCTACAAACTACAAATTCAGTTAAAATACTTTCTAAATTATACATTGTATGTTATGTTCAAAGTTGTGTCATGCCACCCGTCAATATGTTTTAATTGTCTTGCATTTCCTGTGTTACACTGTGGGCCGTTAGAAACTATGTCTCGTTCCCTGTATGTATGTACTACATATGCGGAATGACACTAAAGCTGACTTGACTTGATTTCAAGAAGAGCTATACAGAACCAATGCCAATAGTTTATGTTTGCTGCAGAAATGAATCATGCAAAATTCCACAGTGTGTGTATTACTTGATTAGTATTTGCAATTAATAAGCCTTCTCTCATCTAGACGCCTTGCCCAGACAGTGTGGTTGTTACTGTATATGATTACCCCATGGATAAAAACTGCATAAAGCAAAGGTGTTTAACAATTCATATCTTAATTTCGCCAACTTTGTCACGACAGATCCATTTTCAATCACTTTTCCCCAAGTGGGTCAATAAAGAAAATGCGGAACCTTAAAAGCTTCTTTAAGGCTCTCAGCTTCCTGTCAAGAATCCAAATATTTTGTATGGCTTCAATTAATGGATGAGAGAAGGTCATTTCGTCCCAGCACCAGATGGTTTAATTGAACGCAAATATTAATCAAGTAATACACACATACACTGTTCAATTTTAAATTATCCATTTCTGTTGCAAGCAGAAACTGTTGGAACTGTGTACCTGTCCTTGCCAATGTCATCAGTAATGGGCAAACAAAACATTGTACAGGTGAACAGGGCAAAGATGCTGAACCATGTCCACCATATGCCCACTAAGTGCCGACATCCGCTAGGCAGGAACCAGTACAGCACCTATCCCAGAATGTACTGGTCACATCACAGTGTATCTAGGCCTCTGATTTATCTAATTTGAGCTAGTATGTGTGCTATTATCAGTGAATTTATCAATGCTAGTGTTATCAGGCCTCAGGCGTCGCCGAAAACAGAGCGCTGTAAGATTTAGAAAAAGGGTTGTGTGTGAATGCACAGGTGCACAGGGGATGCTTTTCTGCCTGTTCTGTTCATGGATGGACCACGTGCAGAAAAAAAACAAACACTGCACTGCAGCAGTCACATGGCTTATTAAATATCTGTGCTTGTTCAATGAAGGCAGTTGTTTTGACATACCGGTAGTTTTACTGCAAGAGCATGTGATGTAGCAGCATTACAGTTCCCAGCGTGATGATGAAGTTAGTGAGCCTTAACAGCAGCATTCAGTCCATCTCCCCCCAGGCTGCAGCCTTCAGCTCACTCTACAGCTCATATTTCCTACGGCGGCACTTGATGTGATACCTGATAGCTTTCTAGTTTTAGCCCATTTCCCTACTTTACCAAAACAAGATTAATCACCACCTCACTGTTGTGTTAAGAACTTACACATGCATTTGCTGGAATCCAATCGCGGCATATGTAATTGCTTATTTTCTCCGCTATTTTTGGATGCAGGGCCGTATCTAACGTCAGTTTCAGAATAACGCAGTTGGCATTTTTCCGTTCAGCTCAAGCGTTATTCGAATAGATAATGCACCTGAGTTAATCTCAGTCAGACAGGCACATTTTTAACGAATAAACCAATAAAAACCTGTTCTGATGAATGGTCACTGGTGCAGGATTTCAGTTAGTTTATCCTCCTATTTAGTCAGGTGCACAACCCATATACATGTTGATTGTTACACACACACACACATGAGCTGTTTGTGCAAAAGGAGAAACAATTCTCTCTCACTCCCTTACACCAACATTATAATATAAAACCACCAACCTGCAAGCATTGGTTTTGTAACATTACAAATCTACACTTAGAGGAAACTTAACACATCTATTAAATCAGACAATTGTGTAGGATTTAGAATTAACAAAATTAACCAACAAAAATCACACATATTTTGCAGAAAATTCGGCAGGTCTATGAGTGATCAAAACACCAAACATGCAGTAACGCGTCCATGTGTTCCCCTTATTTGCCACTGCCACTGAGTGTGAAATGAAGATGGCATTGATCTACGTCAGTTTTTCCACACTCAGCTGCTGTTGCTGTACTCTTTTATCCTGCCATTATGATATAGGGTTTCACTACTGCTGAGGTCAATAAACATCGAAGCCAAACAACTGGGTGTTATTATACTGCTTTATGAGTGGCTGTGAAAACTTCTGGTGTTAGCAAAAGAGAGTGCTGCAACATAAGTCAGAGTAGGATTAGTTTTGGGGTTTCATGTTCTTTGGTATTCAGCATCTAGGTCATCTTACTGTCGGAACTACTTCATTTCCCTAAGACTGACCAGAATCAGGTGATCAATTAACTCAGTATAAAACATGTGGTTAACCTGGTTCTGGCCCTTTGCTCTGTCTTTCTCCCAGGATCCAGCCTACTGCCATCGACCCACACTCCTCCAGCAATAGAGGAGTGTTGTATGAACATTTATATACTGTGTATTCTTTGTGAGTGGAAGGAGGACCTGAAATCACTCCTTTAAGACGAGTGGAGAGTTACCTGTGCATTTTGAGTTCCTGGACATTAAAAACTGTTTTTATTACAACCAACCCTTCCCCTTCATTCCTGAATTCCTTCAACTGGGCACAAACCTCCACAGGAACTAATTAGATAGCAGTTGAAAAAAAGTGTGTAAAGGAATTATTTAATAACAATTTGAAAAAAATATATATAAGACGTTCAGATATGCTGTCAGTGGAAAGGAAGTGAATTCATAATAACATATTGTCAAGCATGAACATTATCAGTTTGCTAGGGAAATTATTGTATTACTGAGGGAGTCCCAGATGCACTAGGGACTACAGAAGGAAAATAAACTAACTATATTTGGTGCACAAAACTGATTGTATATTATCCCTATTCAACAAACAATAAAATAAAAAATACAGGCAATTAGAATTGATGAGTGTCAAAAGAAAGTGATTTATGGTGTTTTCAGTAACAACACGGGAGGAAGATGATGCTGCTGGGCTGACGCAACTATGACTCATAAAGGGATTTTGAGACAACTACTCCCTCGATGGTGGAGCTGGTCATGGACTTCCGCAAACACTCAAACGCACACCCCCCACTCCACACTAACAACACAGCTGTACGACTTGTGGACTCCGTTAACTTTCTGGGCACTAACATCACCAGCGACCTGAAATGGAGAGGCGTCATGCGTGAACAGCCAGCCGTCTTATGGGCGACCAACAGATGCCCGTGCACAATGTCAGATCCAGGCAGCTGGTAAGCATGATAGTGCACAACAGTCTGTTCGGAACCCCTCATCAGGCCGCAGGTGGAGATCCATCAGGGAGTCACGTGAGGAGCACCTTCGGAAAGGTAGCAGCTTAGATTTGCTCCATACCCCCGCCGACAAATAATGGCAAGTAAAATAATAGAACTCTCAGTAAATGTATGGTGGTTGACCCTGTCGGTTAAATAATGCTCGACCTCAGGGTTAAAAATGACATGAAGGAACTTTTTGCAGAAATTGCCAAGATTGACACGACTTCGGCTACAGTGGCGGACAATGTGTCGCTAATTAAATCGGACACAACAGAGTTAAAGAACACAGTAAATGCATTACAGATCCGACTGGGAGAAGCCGTAGATCGTATTGGTAATCGAAGAGAAACAAGCGTACACACAATATAGGGGTAATAGCTATAACAGATCACTCACTGGTTGAACTACATATGGACCTTAAGGTTGATAAATGTAAATTAGGAAGATAGAGATTGAACACAAGTCTATTACAAGATGAGCGGTTCACAGCAAGACTTTGGGAGGATACAAAAAAAATCATGGAACAACCGAAAGACTAGCTACAGTTTGGGATGCCCTCAAAGCATTTACCAGAGGAAAATGAATCGCTCACAGCTCTTGGAAGAAAAGGGAATCTAAAATGAAAACAGAAAAGACAGAGATATTTTGGATGTCTCTATAATCGAATAAGAATCTGAAGTCAGAACTTCTATTAAGTGTATGGAAACTGGGGGTCACCTAAAGTAGTTGGCTTTCCAGCAGAATATTTTAAGAAATACGAAGACATCCTCTCTCCTATATTAACAGAGGTTTTTCAAGAAGCGTTTTATAATCTGACTCACTCCCAGAAAGCCTTAATGAGGCCATTGTAGCAATATTACCGAAAAAGACAGAGACTTATCGGACCCAGCTAATTACAGATCTATTAGCTTCATAAACGTTGATTGCAAAATTATTTCTAAGACCCCTCCCCTGAGGTTGGATACAATTCTGCCAAAAATCGTCCATAGAAATCAAGTGGGATTTATAAAAAACAGATCTTCACATGATAACATGAGAAGAATATTACATTTAATTTGGATGAATAGAAATAATCAGCAACCTGTCGGTATCAGCCATATCCCTAGATGCACAAAAGGATTTTGACAGAGTGGAATGGGCATTTTTATTTGCAACTATTAGGATTTGGGGTTGACTTCTGTAGATGGATAAAAGTTGTATTCTCATCTCCTAAATATGCCGTTTTTACTAACGGGCTGATATCTCAATTCTTTAAAATATCAAGGTCAACTCGACAGGGATGCAGTCTCAGCCCACTTTTATTTACAATCTTCCTTGAACCGTTATTTGCTGCCTTGATAAGAGAAGAGCTGGAGTTGTTGGAGGTGGTAGGGAGCATAAACGTTTTCTTTATGTGGATGACATTTAATACTAAGTCAAGATCCGACAAGCTCCATCACAGTGGTGTCTGGCTACTGTATTAATTGGCACAAATCAGAGGCCATGCCAGTGCCTCAAACCAGGATCTACTATCTACCTTCAATTTTAGATGGTTCCCAAATGGTGTGAAGTAGCTAGGGATATAATTGAATCCAGATAAAGAAAAAATATGAATACCAATATGGAAGAATTATTAAACAAAATCAAAGTTAATTTGGATAAATGGAGTAACCTGACACTGTGGGGGAAAGTTAACACAATAAAGATGACAATCGCCATGCAGATAAATGACATGACTGGAATGATACCTATTTGCAATGGGCCAAAATACATGTAAGGGGATTGTATCACGGAGGAATACTAAAGAGAAGCTAGAAGCAAATGTATTCAGTATAGGATAATAATAAAATGGCTATAGTTCCACATCTAAATAAAAATGTATTTAGACTATTAAAGACTGGTCTTCCAACATTTGGAAGGTTCGAATGATGGAGACAGCCGCATGTGAACAAATGCTGGGAAGATTGAATGCTGAGTGGCATGGCTGATGATCGATGGGATCATTTCTGTGGATATATGTCTGGTGAAGAAGGGATCATAAGAAGACACTGATGGATAGATGAGGGATGTTAATGTTAAAGATATCATGCACTTATGTGCAGTGTTATGACTGGACGTTTGTCCTTTATTTTCTGTTTATATATGGAGATCTATGTCATTGCCTGTTGTTTGACCTGCCTGTTTTTGTTTTTTGTTTTTTTCGTTTTTTTGAATTACAAAAAAAAAATAATGATCTATCAGGACCAGAACTACCAGACATACGATTTGTTTTTCCCTCAGGCCATCTCCCCCCTCAACAAGCAGTCCTAGACTATCACTGACAATGACAACAACAAATACCCTACCAGGGGCGGCTGGCTAATAGAGGTTGAAGAGACTCTAAATTGTTCATATGTGTGAATGTGAATGATTGTTTCCAACAACATTTCTGAAAACCGTCATGTAACAATCTTCTTAATATAACATCTTGGTGGTACGTCTCCAGTGTTCTGGCCAATCAGAGTAAAGATAACGCAATCGAATTTCCAAGGAAGACCGGTCGCGACGGGTTCGGAGACATTGAACCCTCCTGAGCGAGGAGAGTTGGGTGCCCGGTGCATTGTTGCCAACTCTGAGACTTTTCTTTCAATCAAAAGCATCCCGCGACAAGTCTATCAATTTCTTTTGGTTTTATTGGAGACATTTTGGTGTTTTGGCGACTCTGACGTAAAAGTACGTATCATTGTGCAGTGAATGTCTTGAACGAGCGGTGCGTGCTGTCGTGAGCCCCTCTCTCTGCTGCCACAGCCTCGCACAGCAGTCCCAGCTGCGGTCAGAGCAAAAGAGACAGTCTTCCTCTGCGTCCACGCTGCATGAATTGCGCATGCGCAGAGCCACCGCTGATCCCTTACCTTTTCACCTCTTGTGAGTTTGCAGATAGGGTTCCCTCTGGTAGGGGGATACAAAAGGGATACAAAAATACTATAAATATAATAAATATACTGCATGGCCAAGCCCTGTTGGTGGCGCAGATATCAACAGCACTATATTACAGCAAAGGTCTGTGAAGGTTCTCAGTCATCCAGGTCATGGTAATATCAAGTGCGATTCAAAGTAGACAACTGGACTGGTTGAAGATTTCTTGAAGAGGTTTCACCTCTCATCCGAGAGGCTTCTTCAGTTCTAACTAGCTGCTGGAAAAGTTCAGGTATCTATCCTCTGTGAGATGAATAGCTAATCAGAGGATGAGTACCTAATTAGAGGACCATTGTGTTAAACTTGCAGGTTGTTGGCCATCTGGCCCATATTCAGGTTATGGGTTTCGCCTGATTCTAGGTGTAAATGAGGGTCGTTCTTGTTTACCTTCCTAGGGAGAGAGTGAAGGACAGCATTGTAAGTGGCTGAAAGATGGCCAGAGGAGGTTGCTCTTCGGTGTTGTGACATGGTTGTTTTGTTTCTCCTATGTATAAATCAGAACAGTCCTCAGTGCATTGGACTGCATAAACCACACTATTTGTGTCTGGGAAGCTTGTCTTTTGGGTGGACCAGGTTCTGCCTCAGAGTGTTGGTGGGTTTGAAGTAAACCGGGATGTCGTGTTTGTTAAAGATTCTACGGATTTTTTCAGGGACTCCAATATACGGAATAACCATGTTTTTCCGTTTACTGCTGTTTTTTCTCTGTTAGCCCTCTTTTGCCTGGTAGTTTTTACGAAAGCCCAGTTCGGGTAGCCACAGGTTTTGAGGGCTGCCTTAACATGGTTCCGTTCCTTCTGTTTACCGTTAGTGTTTGTTGGTATTGTTGTGGCTCTGTGATTTAGTGTCGTGATGACCCCAGATGATCCCAGTTTGTGCTCCAGAGGGTGGTGGGAATCAAAAAGTACAGCAAAAGACACGAGCAAAGATATTTTGTGCCATGATAAAGATTTAAGACTGTTGACTGTGAATTGTATTCCAAAGATGGAAATTGCACTACCTGATGCAATACAATTAGCAGATCACATACAGTATTCTGTTCAAGAGAACAAAATTAAGATTTGAAGAGGTCAATGCTACAACGCATTCAGAAGCGATATTGACAGCAGGCCGACCTCATGACGGTGACAATAAAGAATAGCCGGCAAATGGAAACCCTGCCCAAGATCTGACATCAAACAAGATACGCATCAGACAGAGGTCCGACAGAGAAGGATAACTTACTGCAAGATGACTTTCAAAGACAATCTGTGGGTCTGACTTGCTATCAGCAAAAAAGGGATATTACTGCTTAGTTTGTTAAATCTCCAGGCACTTATCAAGCTTTCCTCAAGATTTCAGTGGATTTGACTCATAGGATACAGCTACTCTATCTACGCCCTACAAACAGAAGACACTCTGTGATATTGTGAAGTAAAACATGTTAAAAGGTTTCTTGACAAAAATGCAAACAATAATAATAATAATAATAATAATAATAATAATAATAATAATAATAATAATAATAATAATAATAATAATAATAATAATAATAATAATAACAATAATAATAACAATAACAATAATAATTATTATTATTAGTGTAAACAGGCTTACAGATACCAATGCAGGCATTCAGATGAAAACAAGTGCATGACTGCAATTTATAAAAATAGATGCAGTGTTAAAAGTCACTAAATGTAGACAATCATGACAAATTGTCAAAAATGTGGCCTTTCTGTGTGGAGTTTGCATGTTCTCCCCGTGTACTCTACCTTCCTCCCACAGTCCAAAAACATGCAGGTTAATTGTTGACTCTAAATTGTCTGTAGGTGTGAACGTTTGTGGTAGTCTGGCATGTACTCCATCGTCGGCCCTAGACAGCTTGGATTGGCTCGAGCAATCCACACGACCTCATGAGGATAAGAGGTTACAGATAATTTGTGTGTCCGTGACAAATAACGTATGTCATGTCTATCTCCCTCTCTCTCACACACTCACACAGATGAACATGGCTCCTGGGGGTTGAGGATTAGTTTGAAATTGAATTATATTTTTAAAAAGTCACACAGAGTGTGGCTTTAATGTTGGAGGAAGGTACAATCAGTGAATGTTACTAGTGCTAATGAAAATGTTATTAATTCAAATTATTAAATAACATTAATCTTAGGATGGAGATCACAATTTATCTCTCTCATAAATTCTGTCAAAATTCAAATGTTGTTGATTTCATTGTAAATGCAGCATCTATCTATATCTAATTCTGCCCATCCTGGGAGAGGGATCCTTGCTTGTGAATCTCCATGAGGTTTCTGTATTTTTTTTCAGCCAAGTAAGGATTGTTAAACCGTAAGGGGCCAATTTTGATTTGTAAATACAAAAAAAATAACTTATTTGATTCAATTAAAAAATAACGCTAGTTAGAATCACAATTTCTTATTTAAATTATAATTACATTTTTTTTGATGAATAAATTAATAATGAGAATAATTTAAAATATTAATAACAATTTCCATTGTTGACATTACTTCAACGCTAGTTTTTTTTTTCTGTCCATCAAATCGACAAAAACCCAAAGAAATTAATTGATACCAAAACATCTTAGGGAATCAAAAGGAGTTTCAAGGTAAAGCGGATATATTGGTACTTTTGTACGTACGAGACAGGTCATTGTGGTTTGTATTCAGTTCTAGACTGTCTGGCAGAGTGTGGAGTATGTGTGGAGCTTGAATGGCATCGGATCGATGTGACGGTCAGATTTCAGAAGACCTGAGTCCTCACTGGGGACCACATCCGGAACTGAGGAGAGGCCAGTGTATCGACTGGTGGATGCTCTTACCTTGATGATAGCCTCCAGCTCGTCCGGGGTCACACACGGGTGTTTGTGCAGGAAGGCAGCCTTCTCCGCTGTGATGGTGATCTTCTGGTTGTTTTCAAAAGGCTGCTCCAGTGCCTGGAACACAAGGCCCCCTGCCACCAGGTAGGCCACCACCACCACGAACACCGCGAGCACCGTCTTCAGCTTCATCATGGTGAACGGGGCCGAGCCATCGGCCACCGCCTCCATGCTGGCCACCATGCTGGCAGGGCGAGAAGACACAGAGAGCCGCGGCACAGCGCAGCCCATCGGGTTCTGCATGGTGGCCACGCTGGCTTGCACCAGGCTGGACTGCAGCATGCCGGGCTGCACCTTCTTCGGGGGGACCAGATTGGTCTGGACTTCCGCTGAAACCACAAACAAACAACTGTGCAATCTGTGCTGCGATCTCTGGATGATATAGTGATGGTACTGAAGTATAGCATAAATGACGGTGAAAATCTTTTAAAATATCTGCTATTACAAAGAAAAAAAAGTCCTAAGGGCAAATCAATGTGATAATATTCAGTATGGCGACTACAAAGTCATCAGAGATAACGAGGTCTGTGTATTTCCAAAGTGATGGGGCCAGGCAGACAGAGAAGAGAAGACCGATGCAGTTCTGTGATTATATTCTATGTATCCTGCGCATGATCCTTAATCACTGTGAACTGGAAAAAAAGTAAAAAATCATATTCACTCCCCCAAATCAGATCATCCCAGCAATAACTTCTTCAATGTGTGCATGCTGCTATTCTGCTGATGTGTGTTGCACTCAAAAGTCAGGATATCTTTGCCTCTGCAGCACTGTTTTTGATTATATTTAAAGCCTGTCTCTTGCACGTTCTCTAACTTTTTAAAATATGGCACTTAATCTATAGTAAAGTCCGCAGTGGCGAAGGAGACGGAGCAGGTCAGCCACCGGATACTAAACCCCAAACTGCCCCTGTTGTGTCATCCGTGTATGAAAAGAATTTGTAAGAATTACAGTGAAAGAGTGAGTGTGAATACGTATAAAGTGTTGGGTAGTAATTATTATTAATTAATTTCGTAATTATTATTACAGTGTCTGTCGAAAGTTCATGCATGTCATAATTTTCATTGGAAAATGACAACAAAACACCTTTATCGTTAATGAGGTATAGAGGTTAAAACAGCTGGATAGATTGTGATGAGCAGTTGAAAGCTCTGGGAAAAGTTAGACAGCATTACCTTTTTAAAAGTGTTAAGGGATAACTTTGAAATATAAAACGCAACATATAAAAACATGAAATCACACCTTCTCCTGTTATTCTGCGAGTGATGTCTCAGAACCAGCACATGGTGCTCTTAGAGTCCACCGTGACTCACATCTCAGCGAAATTAAGCTCTTCCCATGTTTTTCAGCCTTGTTATGCAACAGTTGGGAAATCGTGACCGTTGTCGGCACATCCAACCCAACCAGTCAGACGCCGTGCAGCCTACAGAGAGCTGCGCTGTGTGCTCTCATGCAGGTGAGACGATGCACGACATAAATCACAGAATTAATGGCACAAGGTTTCAGAATCACAGTGGGCAGTCCCATTGTTCTACAAGGCCATGTGTTGAACATATAAATCACATGTGCAGGCTGTCACACCTGGGTACACATGTGCTGCTGATGCAGGATACATAGGGGCATCTCCCTGCCGCTGGATGAGGTAATGGATCTGACAGACCCTGCTGTCTACATCCCTCCACTGCATCACACTGTCACTTCTGTTTACACTTTCCTGCACAACCTCCTTGTGGGAATTATTGAATGTTTCCTTTCTGAATCCCCCCCACACACACACATACAACTTCAACATGCAGCGTCTGCCTCTCCTGTACCATGTTTCTCTGGTCAATTTGTGGTCAACATAAAAATTTCATTGGCAAGCAGTGTTGGAGCTGCCTAGTATAGTGCAGTAATGTGATCATCTTAGACTTAACTAACCACGTAATCTATAGTATCTAATGGGGGGGGGGGTGGGCGCAGCTGGATATGCAGCCTTTTGCCTTAAGACACACTGCAGCCCTTCAAAAGGAATGCATCAGAGTAAATGATGGTCTAACCTGGTGGAGGGTTCGTACTCCCTGGTTTCCTTGGATTCTCGGTGGGAAATTTCATCTTGATTCTTTGGCGATGGGTGCTTCTGCAGAGGGAAGTGAACGTCCTTAGTCTCTCGCAATCCCGATGGTCGACGGTATCGACTTTAACCGAGAAAGGATGGAGAAAGGCAGGGAGTAGAAACACATCATCTGCTGCTGTAGTGGCTGCTGCTGCTGATGTGGTGGCTGGATGGACGCAGCGCCTCTTATCTCCTCATCCACGGCGGTCCTCAGGAGCACACACACACTGCTCGCCGCATAACCATCTGCATTGTGTAGTAGTTGAACACCTCGGGCGCACAGCGGGGGGGTGGGGCATAGCCCATTAAGGATCCCAGCGTTTACATTGTTTTAGAGTAATTTTTCTTATTGTGTATTTTCGTCAGGATGCACGAGCTGCGGCTCCGCACTGCGAGTGATCATCATCCATGCATTGATGCGTCTGCTGCACTTTGGTTGGCCCTCCACTCCACGTCGCGTCGCGCCGCGCCGCGCCGAGTAAAGACACGACGTCAGGAAGAAAAAAAAAACGAGCATTTTCCTTACCACTGAGCCCTTGGATATACAAAAATGTATATGCAGCTGAATACACACAATAAACAATACAATAGGTAACACATTTTAACGTATTCATTGCTTGAAAAAAAACAAAAAAATAATAATTAATGTGCACTGTAATATAGGTTTATCTATACAAACAACAGCTAGGAATATTTTACCCAATTCATGTGATATGGGTAATAGTAGTAGTAGTTGTAATAGTAGTAGTAAATTACTTAAAAGAAAACATGTAATGAAGGGCATCCACAATGCAGTGCTATATTGAGGTACATTGTGTTACTTGTGTGTATAAACCGATTCAACCAGGAGGTTAAGTCATCAGAATCAGAATCGCTTTTATTGGCCAAAGGTACAGGTACACAGGAATTTTACTTGTGTGTACATTGCCAGTGAATAAACACGCAATACATACAACATAAGACATCATTTAAGAGATAAGACGGTAGAAGTCGCTGTTTAAGTGTCCAGTGGCCCCAAGTGTGTAATAACAGTCTAAGTCTGTCTGAGTAGTTAAGTTACAAAAATATATACAGAATACGTCAAGTGAAGGATTTTCATTGTAGATACAATATATGGTATGTGATTGATGTTAGCAGTAGTAATAAGTACAGTATGCAGTTATTGTCATTTACATTTTACACTATATAGTGCGTGAATGTTACTGAAGTTTATGAAATGATCATAATGCATTGCAATGCGTTTAGGTTATTGACATTTATCAGAAATGTTCATAGTGCAATATACAGTGAGTTTGGGTTACTGTCCTTATTCAGAGTAAACATAATTCAGGAATGCAGTGCATGAGGGTTGTTTTTTGTTATCAGTGTCCATGATGGGTTAGGATCGCTTGTTGAGGAGGGAGATGGCCTGAGGGAAGAAACTGTTCAAGTGTCTGCTGGTTCTGGTCCTGACGGATCCTGACGGGTCTGAACCTGCGGCCTGACGGGAGGGTTCTAAACAGGCTGTGTGCCGGGTGAGTCGGGGTCGCCCACTATCCTGCTGGCCAGCTGCCTGGATCTGGAATCCGAGCCGAGCTGTAGTCCACGAAGCGTTTGGTGGTGGCGTTAAAGTGGTCCAGCGTGTTGTTTCCCCGTGTGGCGCGTGTCACCAGCTGGTGTAGAGCGTCGCGGGCGGGGCCTTGCGGGAGTGTAAACACCGGCGAGAACTACGAATGAAAATTCTCTCGGGGAGTAAAAAGGCTTACACTCAACAAAAACGGATTCTAGAAAACGACAACAATGTTGGTTTAATATCGCAGTATCCACGCACCAGTTATTGTTTATGTAAAAGCACACACCGACGCCCTTCGATTTCCCCACAGGCTTCCGTATCACGGTCCGCTCTGATCGGCTGGTAGCTCGATAGCTCCACCGCGCTTTCTGCGATCTCATCGTGCGGCCACGTTTCACAAAAAAAAAACGCTCAGTTCATCTGCAACTCCTCGTTACCCCTTTGGAGAATGCCGATTTGGGTCCATTTTGTTGGAGAGCGCACGAACGTTCGACATGCAGATGAAAAGTTGCGGAGTCCGGTGTCTCCTTCTCCTCCGCTTACGTGGAACACCGGCCTGGCGTCCTCTGTAACGCCGGAAGGGCCGCTTGCATGTCGGCGTGGATTCCGTGCTCTCTCCGGGGGTTATGCAGTCCTAAATTTCCTCGCGTGGAGTCAAAAAAGTCGGCGAAAAAAACAGGTTGTGTGAGATCCCTTATCCTGAGTAGGGAAATCCTGTCGTATGTGAAACGCATTGTGGGGGGGAAAAAGTGCACAAAGTAGTAAGAAACAAACAAGAAACGAACAAAACATGCAGCCCAGGACGAAGGTCAAGCGCAAAGGTCATGGTAGTGCCTACAGGACACCACTCATCGAATGTGTTTTTTGGAACCTTTTTTTTTTTTTTTTTTTTTTAATGGACCAAGTCCTCTACAATCCCCACCAAAACAAAATCTATGCTAGGTGTTGTCCTTACATGTGTTGTTTCTTAGTCTTCGTTGATGGGTAGATGATGAAGGAAACCACTGTTGATATTGACTCGGTTAAGAATACCTTTGCCATGCTTATGCCCGTAAGGAAACTGCAGCCGAATCGTTCCTCCCCCCGAAGAACAGTCAAACGATTTTATAGCCTGCACAGAACGCCGTTGGGTCTCAGACTTTCATCGTGCGGCCACGTTTCACAAAAAAAAACGCTCAGTTCATCTGCAACTCCTCGTTACCCCTTTGGAGAATGCCGATTTGGTCCATTTTGTTGGAGAGCGCACGAACGTTCGACATGCAGATGAAAAGTTGCGGAGTCCGGTGTCTCCTTCTCCTCCGCTTACGTGGAACACCGGCCTGGCGTCCTCTGTAACGTTTCCATATGTGGTTACCTCAATCTTTCTTAGAAATAAAAAGGAGCCATCTATGTTCACCTTTCAGGTGAAGCTTACCACCCTCATTTACGCCCAGGCTAAGGTGAAACCTAAAACCTGAATATAAGGGAGAATCAACAGTCTGCAAGCCTGGCTTAAAGATTGTCTATTTAGACGATAGATACCTGAACTGTTCCAGTTGATTACACACTATTGGAATTTCGGTGAAAAGATATTAAACATAAGGTCCCGTCTCGTGAAAGTCCAGATTATTGCTTCTGTGTCTGTGTGTTTGTCAGTCTGTTTGGAAATTCTTGACTCACCTGCACACCTGCCAGTCATCATCTCATCAGGCGACCTCCTCTCCCACTGCTGCAGTATATAAACTGATTAAGCAATGAGACACAGTCAGACTAACAATAATAATACTTAGATGTACAATAATTATAAACAGCAGCACTGATTCAGAATATGGTCATACTAAGGATGTTAACAGAATGAGGAGAGAGAGAGGGGACAAAGGGAAGAAGTAAAAACTACTGGAGAGACGGAGCATAAAACGGTCCTGCAGTAAACTTTTTTACATTTACTTTTTTATGACTTGACCTGTGACCTTTGACACTCCAAACATGTAAAACTGAAAGTCACGAATGTTTTCATTTGGTGCTTACTGTGAAAGGTTTGTTCATTAACTTGGTCAGTGCTTTACAATTATAATCAGGAAAAACTGGGTTATTGACTTCCTTTAAAAATGTGTATCCCACTGCAGTTCCAGTCCATCCATGTGTGTGGGGACATAAGAGATGCACTTTTCCATCAAATTTATTTTGTCAGTTTTTGTTTTCAAAACCTCTGTTTAAGTCCAAGTTTAAAATATTATGTGATTGTGCATTAAAGGAAATTTTAGTGGAATGTTTGAACACTGCAGCTGGGATTGAGCACTGAGAGAATGACAGAAGGAAAAAAAAGCGTCGCGGGGAAGTAATTTACCATTTCTGAAATTTAATCTTGGATGCTCTGAAGGCTGTAAGTCAGGTTTTGTGCATCCTTCAGACAGAGAAACTTAAAACGTAAAACACCATATACACTTAAAAAGTGTATAAAGTGTATAAATATCTTGTCTTGTGTCAGAATGAATGGCCCGTGACATTTGCACCCAACTTTTACTACACTTCCTTCGTAGGCAGAGTCATTTCTCTTTCCCAAAAATACAGCCCTTTAGCTGAAGGTTGTCACATGTTTGACCCTTAATGAAGAATGCACTACAGAGCGAAAGCATAACTTATCACTGATAACTAGTATTATTGCTATATGTCCAGTAGATGTTGATGTTGAGCTGCATTGCCAGCAAGTGTTGCTTTGCGGTTTATCCACCAGGGGGCAGAAACAACCTGCAATAGAGCTGCACTCAGACACAAGGCATTCACGCATTCCCTTTAGATGGAAGGCACACATGAGCTTGTGATAGCACTAAATTTATGTCCAGCTTCATGCCAGAGGCTGCCAAACGATTATGAGCTTTTAAGTATGTTTCTTTGAACCAATGACATTTACTGCTCTTGTCTTTAAGTATATGATTGACCAGTGTAAAACTATTACTCGTTCTAGGACTTATCTGTCCAATCTATTTGCACAGTTCATGGTGGTTTCATCCTAAGTCATATAATGAAATGCAGTTTTAGTGTAGATTAATTGCAGAATAAATTTGGTATCCAATAAAGTTATATAGAGGAGCTTAGGTTTTTTTGTTGAACCTATAGTGGACCAAGACTTAACTTCATTTGAAACGTAGTTATCTTTTATATCCTTTAAATAACATACCAAAATTATTTCTTGTCAATCATAAAAAAGCATATGTGAGGTAACAGATAAAGCAATGCAAAACATTTATTATGTACACTGTGTATGTGACACACACAAACACATACACACACACACAATAGGATGTGGTGCAGAAGTGGTCACTGAGCCAAATCTTTGTTCAGAATTAACAATTAAAATCCTCCAACGGAGACATAATGAGCTAGCTGGCTTCTGTCCACAATGCCCAAGGGAATGAAAAAAAACACCCACACACCCACACACACACACACACACACACACACACACACTTCAGTGCTTTGAATGGTTAATGACCGACCAGATCTTTAGTGACAGTATAGGGAAGAGCAGCAGGCCCAAAAGTAATAAAACACAAAGACTTGGTATTTTTGTGTTTTTTTTCTGGTCATTTATATTATGAGAACGAGACTGGAGGCAAGATATGAGTAATATCAATGATTGATAGGAGGATACAAAGATGATGAATCATTCTTTATGTGGACTGCAGTTCTTCCAGTCATGCGGCAATAAGGCTTATTTCTCTTTATTGGGTTATTTTTATAGAAAAACCTACAGTGAACAAATTAGCGTACATAAAGCCCCCACTTGTAAAATTTCAAAGCCAGAAAAGCAAGACGGGAGGATGATAGCTGAAGTTTCATCCTTCAGCCATATTGGAAAATATTCCATGTAACAAACACTGGCCCATATTCAGCTGACCTCTAATTAGCATCATCAGTCAAAACATGGGGTGGTTGTACTTCTGCTTTCATTATCTGTTTATGTTTTTTTTTCTATTCAAATACCTTATTACACCACTCACTCTCTTTCTCTCTCTGAAACACACACACACTGTTCCTAAATAGATACAAAATAAATACACAAAACAATTCCCCCTAAAAGATTCAAGTAAATCCACCATTTTAGAACTAACTAAAAGACTACTAAAGTCTCATTTATTAAAATATATAAAATATAAATATAAAATAATATAAAAAATTATTAAATAATGTTACGTTGGCCAGTAAAACACAATGTTGGAACAGTTGCAGAAACACATACGCTTTAATTGACAGCCAACACAGATCCCTTCACAGAATATATATTGTATATTTGTTCTATTTGTTGAATATCTGTGTAAGTACCCTGGTAACTAAAAATCTCATCCCCACATATGGATGATCCTGGGGGAGCTCAAATTGTAAAAGAATGAGTGAAGGCCTCAGAGACTTACAAATACCATGTCTAAATTTCTAGTTTGCAATTGTGTTTCTAAAGTCTACTGCTTTGCTGTCTGTATACTTCAGTTGGATTGACTTACCAAATTGGTAAGTCAATCGTGGTTGTTATCCTTAGTTAAGGTAAATAATGAAAATATATCTTTCATATTCTTAATAAAGGGCCCCGTGTGCTCCAGCAGGACCCTGGAACCTCTGTTAATTAAAAACAAACCTGCCATTTCCAAAAATAACCCCAGGCATTGCCAAATTAAATCAAGGGTTGTAACATTAATTAGTCTTTCTTTTATAGAATACGATGTATTAATGCTTTAAAAAGGGCAAAAGTTGCACGTCAGTATGCGATCAGATTGGACATAGAGCTGCTAGTTTATGTTCCATGAAATCACTCAGTTGTTCAAATGTTTGTGTGGCCCCTGATAGGTGAGAGCAGTGAAAAGGAGGCACTGCTTGTGGGCTTTTGTCCACATTCCTCAAAGCTACAGCACAGTGTCATGAATGGTTAGCGATAAGGAGTCCAATGACTGAAGCGGCTCTGTGGTCCGAAGTCCTTGTCCACCAAGGCGGAATCCTGTTGGTTTATTTTGATACCCATGTTTAATGCTCCTTAGCTGATAAGGTTACCAGGCAACACAATCTTTGATAATAATAATAACAATAATAATACATTTTATTTGTGAGCGCTTAAGGGGGTATGCAAAGACGCTTTACATAAAATCAAGCTAGTAAAAAACAACATAATTAAACATATCATTTAAAGATTAAGCAATGATCACACCAGGATCAGTGTGTGTGTATATACGTGTGTCCCCTTGTCCAAACGTAAGGATTTTAAATCATATACAATTGGACAGGTCATTTTTCCTACCACCATGTACTAGATAAGGCTTTTGAATGAAAATGAGCCGACATTCTCTTTCGCCTGGTGATGCAGATTGGATGGTCCTCCTGTGCTTACTGTGGCTGACTGCTACAGGGTGATTAATGTGTTCATTTCCCATTATTAAAGACTAGAGCAGTGCTGCAGGCTACAGATATAGGGCCGCGTCATAAATCTTAGCCAAATGAACAGTCAAATAATCGCTCATCGGAAATGAAATCTGGGCTCATTAATACTGACGCCCAGACTGGGGGGAGAGTGCACACACACATTCACACGCACACATTGACACGCACAAGTCTTGGCATCTAATTTTCATCCACACACACCCACATGAATACACTCACGCACAAATACACACACTCTGGTCTGGTCTGCCACCTTGGCGCACCACTCAACAATGACAGGCTCATCATTAGAGAAGAACACATACAGGCTCATTGTAGGTCTCCTCTCAAGACTTGGCTCCCACACCATAGGTGCAAGACAAAGTAATCACAGGCTCCAAGTGGATCATTAAATAATGACCTCTGCACTTCCGTTGCCTCCTCACCTCCTCTGACTCCCTTAAAATGGATTTATTGCTTTGAACGTATACATTTTTTCTGTTTGGTTTTGATCTCAGAGCAGGGTAATGGATACTGCTAATCACACTTCACTGCATATGAATGCATACATACAGTGCTAAAACCTATGAGTTAACAGTTGTGAAGACAGACACTAATAGATTCAATAAATATATTTCAACTTGAGACATACAACGAAAGGGACAATGTGATGGTTTAAAAGGCTTAAAGTGGAAACCATTCAGAACAATGAAAGCGAAATTATCACCTCAATATTATAATTTTTTTCTTACACTATTCAAAGGCATTATTATTTGCTGAAGGGAAGTTTTTAAGAAAACATTTGTGGGTGTGACCCAGATTCTGAACTTAATATCAAGATGTCTTGGCCTCATTCTTTGTGTAATCTGTCTTTTGCAATTCTTTGACAAAGTGCAATAATAAAATAGATGCATGATATTTTAGGCAATTACCACTGAGGACAGAGCGCACATTGGACAGATTGGAGTGGACACACATTTTAGAGATTTATTCAATCCATTGACAGTGGATCCCTGCATTAGTGATTAGGTAGTTTAGTGTTACCAACCCAACCCATCCCACTCATAGAATTATCTTGGGACTCTTGGAAACATTTCAATTTTACATGAAAAGTTAAATGAATGAATGTAAATAAAAAAAGAACCTGGCAGAATCTAAGCTGTACCAATGGTCTATGCTGATATCTAACACTGAATCAAAGCTTTGGTAGTTGACAGAAAAACAGAACCTAACAGGCAATGTGTTATTGAAGTTTTTCAGGGTGCAGTGTGCTGACTAATAGCATGCTGAGGATTGATTGTCAAAGAGATTAATGGAGTGTACAGGCTGCATTAGACCAGGGATTTTTAATAAGTAAGCTTTGATTTATAGTTTATGAAAATAATAAAGGTTGCCTTTTTTCAAAGCTCAACAATTATTCCCTTAAACTATTGTATATTATTATTCACAAAATGGATACACAGCACCTATGGTTCAGGTTAGGGAAAGGATTAATCGTTGAAGAAAGTACAGACTCGTTTCAGAAAAGGGACGAAGCTACAGCAGCAGCTGTGCTCTGCAGATTTTAGCCGTACACCATTTCTGCATATTTCATCAACAGAGCTCAGCTCATACAGCAGCTCCGCTCAGGCGAACGGGAGACCTGCCACATGCATGCTGTTTATCATTGATCAGCCTCCCTGTATCTGCATACATCACCAGCTCACACACACACACATATACACACACACATGCACTCACAGACACACAATTGCCTCCACCCATGTCTTTGCTGGCCTCTTTTCTAAGCGAGTACTGACAATGCAAATGACTCTCACTGGGGCAAAGGATGATGGGTGACAGCGCCAGCCAGACCAGGGCTGACGATGAAGGGGCAGGGGGGTGGTATATTTGGGAATATGTGCTGAGTGTTTGTTTTTGTGTGTGTGCGTGCCTTCAAGGTTTGAGGTGGGTGAGAGATAGAAGACGAGGTCAAGGATGGTGATGCACAGGCCCGTCCCCTGGTAATGTGTTGGGAGGGATGCACCATGGTTCTATGGTAATTTATTACATTTAAGACAGCGCCTGACACCCTGAATCAGCCTCCATTCAGATCATATTGGCTGGCCAGGGTGGTGGGAGGTTGTGTGCAGAGGAGTCGAGGGAGGGAGCAGGGGGTAAACACAAAGGAAGAGCAAGGAGAAGAGGAAAGAGAGAGAGACTGCATGGAAATCATATGCATTGCGGAGAGATGTAGCCTGAGGCATGGTGCATGTTTTGCCTGTTTCCTTATAGTTAGTGTATTTATAATTCAAATATATGCCTTTAATAATTCACGTATGAGGCATATGAAAGGAAAGTGTGTCCAATATTTCTGATCAAAAAAAATGTGTGCTGGAAATCTCCCACTCTTTAAGCAAATACGTCATCAATTTGAATAAGGAAGAAAAAGAGACAGGTGATCAAGGCACTTGTGACTGGCAGGGGGTGGCCGGTGGAGCCAAATGCAGACTTACAAGAACTAGATGGTGCAGGAAATGAGCTGTAATGAATGAATAATAATACAGGTTTACAGACATGAGTGAACAGAGACAGAACTGAGGAAACTGGCAGGTAAAATGTATATTCTGAACAGGGTGATGAGCACATTGGGCAGTGGGCAGGGGCCCACTGCATTATGTAGATCATATACAGGTGAGAATGAGAATAAAACACACCTGGAGAGACATCTGGTGGCTGAACTTAAAATGGCAGATATGGGAGGGGAGAACGGTACCCAGGTTGGAGATGGATGGGGATGATTTTTGTGTCAGTATTTGTGTTTTTTTATTTTATGCCAATTTATAATTATATATATTTTTTTCAACTAGTACAGTTACAGTCTTCACATGAGGCCAATATTTTCCTCGTTTTAATATCCTGTCTTCTTGTGTCTTTCTATATTTGAACGAATACCATGAAAAGTACAAAGTAAAAACATTTTTAAATGAGTCATTACCACAAGGAGTGACCTGTGTTTATTCACTGTGACAGAACACTTTGTAGACTCTGGGCAATTTCTGACCAAAAACTATTTTTGTTTTCTGTTGGTTGTCAGTGCATACTGAATGAGTGGACAGCTGTAATATATTGTCCCATTAAGGAACTAATGTTGCACATTGTTTCTGTTATTTTGTGGCTCTTTCTTGTCAAGCGGAGGGGAGAAAGCTTCATCTTGCACACTGAGGCTGTGGGTTCTCTGACAGGTGACTATACCTGTAGCAAGTTAAACACAATGTTTTTTCTTTTTAGGTGTGAGGAGCAGTAGCAAGTTACTGAAAGATTAAATACAACTTAAAGCAGTGGCCCAGTTAAGTAGTATCAATCAAACAATCAGATTTTATTTATAAAGCCCATATCCACAAACCACAGTTTACTTCATATGGCTTAACAACCTGTGCAGGGTGCGGGGCCCCTCTTTCAACAAGGCTGATGCAGAGTCAAACACACACACAAACACACATGGATAGAGACAGAGAGAGAGAGAGAGAGAGAGAGAGAGACAGAGAGAGACAGAGAGAGATTTAGAAAGATTTAGAAGGAGATTGTCTTCAAATTAAGAGAGCTCACTTAACTTTAAGGAGGTGACATAAACAGACTCGTCTTTTTTTTTACTGTCCCTGATGGTCTTATAATACATAATACATTCACTAATCAAACGCTGTTAGTGATCTTCCAATACTCAGGAAATGTATCATTTCACATTTTGCATATACAGAGTGAACCTCTTTATATATATTCTCAGCTCAGAAGTCTCTTTAAAATTGTCAGTATGTGTAAGGCTGTGTGAAAACTACAAATTGAGTTGAGATTGCCACTTGTGAAGCGTTTTACTCCATAAAGTTGAAAACATGACCCCCCCCCCTTTATTTTTAAATAAACTTACAAACAAAAAATAGACTACCGCAATGTGGCTCAAGTTGCTTGTGCAATTTTCTACAAACAAAAAAGAAGGAAATAACGTTCAAGTAGATTGTGTTAGAACACTTGGCAACCTATATTTCCTTTACTGCTGCTAAATAGACAAGCATCAGGCTCCATTCACACACTTAACATACATCCTCCTCCACAGACCCGTGAGATTAAGAATTTGAATTAGAATCATTCCACACAAACATGCACATGCAAACACACACAAATCGGGGGAAATTTGACCTCTGCATTTAACCCATATGTGGGGCATGTAAGGCCACAGAGCAATGGACAGCTGAGAGCGTCCGGGGGGGCAGATGGGGTTAGTGCCTTGCTCAAGGGCATTACAGGTGGCGTCTCTTTTTTTGTTAGTGGCGGGGGTTCGTGCATCCTTCCAGATGGAGACCACCTCGACTGGGCCTCGAACCGGCAACCCTCTGGTCCGATGCCTGTACATTACATTTACATACAACACATTTACATTGAATCCTCAAACCACTGCCTCCATTTTTCTAAGATGAATGCCTTGTTATATTCAATAGGTGCGCTTCTTTTTAGTTTCAGAAACGACTCACAATTTAGGTTTCACTCTGTGGATTTTTTGGAATGGGTTTATTTTGAAAGCAATGGCCGGAAAAGAAAGTTTCAAAACACAGCAACTTGTCAGCAGCAGGCAGGCAGGCACTGGGCTGCACCCACCCTGCTCCTCCACCCTCCGTCATCAGCGCGTCCCGCAGATGCCGGAGTGCTCCTATAAGCGGCTCCACAGCGGACCTGCGGACAGTGAGCATGTCGGCGCTTACGGGCATGGACACGAGGACGCAGTGAGCGCAGAGGACATGATCACTGATATCTCACACTCCGATGTGGCACATTTGAAGAGGCAGGTTATCACTGACCTTAAAGACGGAGATCGGTGCGTGCTGTGGCTCTGTAGATTACACGAAGAGCCATTCTTTTGCATCACTTTGCACTGAGTTGCGTCAACTCGCTCCATGCCACACAGCAGGAGCGGATTATAATCCCCTCTCGGATTTTAACACCTTTAACTACTCAACGACATCAAACTTCTCCTTACACTGCTGAAAAGGTGCGCACGCGGAGATGGCGCAGAGGGTACGTATTGTTTTTATTTCGATCTTTAAAAATAGTTACGGTTTTGAGACTTTTTTCCATCCATTCCATTCCATCCGTCAGTCATGTAGGAGTACAAATACACGACGTAGGCACATTTACATTTCTCATTAATGGGTGATCTAGTGGCTATAATTTATCCTGTAAACATACTGTTGGTGTAGCCCACACTGCCGATCCTGTTGGCGGCTGAACCCGAGTCGTCTCCAGGTTCTGCTCGTGTTGCCCCTTCACCTGTGCATTTCTTTAATGCCATCTGCAACTTTCACCACAGTACGACGAGCTGGCTCATTACGGCGGCGCCATGGACGGAGTCGGAGTCCCCAACTCTATGTATGGAGACCCACACGCCCCGCGGCCCCTGCCCCAGGTCCATCACCTGAACCACGGTCCTCCCCCGCACCCGAACCAGCACTACGGAGCCCACGCACCGCACAGCATCATGACCAGCAGTATGGGCAGCGCTGTCAACGACGCACTGAAGAGAGACAAGGACCAAATCTACGGGTGTGGACACTTATAACAAAACATCTTTATTATAGCATGCGGTAATTATTGTGTCGATAACAAGAATAAGTAAACAAAAAAATAATCAATGTTGATTGTATTATTATTATTATTATTATTATTATTATTATTATTATTATTATTATTATTATTATTATTATTATTATTGTTGTTGTTGTTGTTGTTGTTGTTAATATGATTTTTAACGGTGATAATATAGTTGCTGTTACGAGGCGATAGAAACAATAATGAAAGGTTTTATTTGTTGTTTAGTATGTAGAAATAGTTTTCATTTCGCATGAGCAGCGGAAGCATATAGAAAAAAAAACATTTCACATAATTTCGTCTAAAATATTTTTTTGTCCATGAAAATAAGAACTTTATGAGACGTTTTTTAATATCATCAAAAAGGCATTTGGCTGCTTAAAAATGGGGGCATGCATACAGCGTGAAGAGGTTGCTTGGAAGCTGGTAGACTATTGTTTCGCTGCATTTTGGTCGAATAATGCATATTACTGGAATCAGCTGGCAGTGCCAAATTCCTTTGCTGAATTCTACCGAGTTTATGTTTATGTGTAAATTAAGTCTGGGCCTCACATTAAACCTAATCGAAAGGGCCTGTCTCCGTTGTGTTGCAGCCATCCGTTATTCCCTCTGCTGGCTCTGGTGTTCGAGAAGTGCGAGCTGGCGACCTGCACGCCCAGAGAGCCCGGGGTGGCGGGAGGGGACGTGTGCTCCTCCGACTCCTTCAACGAAGACATCGCCGTGTTCGCCAAACAGGTAAGGATCAACATTTTTTTAAATCTCGTGTTTGCGTTTTGTTCTGTTAGACCAACTAGTGATCTAAATGAAATCTGTTGGACCTCACCTCTATTTTTGTCCTCTCCCTGATCAGATCCGCGCAGAGAAACCTTTATTTTCGTCCAACCCGGAGCTGGATAACTTGGTGAGCGCATCCTTCTCTTTATTAGATTAGCCGTGGGTATTTTTGTGCGCAACGGGTCGCACAAACCCAGCCCGGGGTGACCTCTCTACAATACAGAAAAACAATATTTGGGTCAAGATTTGAATGTGTAAAGAGTCATTCTTGCGTCCGTCTCTCTTTAAATAAACCAATCTCCGTATTTTGCCGTTGATTTGTTTTATTTAAGAACCCTTTTTTTTCTTCAGATGATTCAAGCAATTCAAGTCCTTCGATTTCATCTCCTGGAATTAGAGAAGGTAAATGGTATCATCTTTGCAAATTACAATAATCGATGCGCAGCATTCGCCCTTTTCCTTGGATCCGTTTAAATAACACATTATTTTTGTGCAGGTCCACGAGCTGTGTGACAACTTCTGCCACCGGTACATCAGTTGCCTGAAAGGCAAAATGCCCATCGACCTGGTCATAGAGGATCGAGACGTGTGCAAGTCGGACTTCGACGACCTCTCAGGATCCTCCACCAACCTCGCTGATCATGTGAGCCAACCCGCCCGCTCTTATAAGAGATTAAGATTCTTATTATGTACATTATTGACAAAAGGTTGCAGCTACATACAAACGCGCGCGCACAAACATACACTAACGTGACAATAGCTGCTGTGGACCCGAGAGGTTCCGAAACGGGGGTCCGAGGTCAGTAGTGTCCACACTATACATTTATTTGTCTTTAAATAAATGAATAACAGTAACAAATATTCAGCAAGACATGATGGAATTTTAATATTTTTTTTGATATTTTCATACGGTGTACGTCGGGAGAAGCTTTTTTTTTCAAGGTTTCTCCTTGCTGAATTGACTTGGATTCCTTCAGCATTTCATGCATTAAATAAGCCTAAACAGGTTGTTGGTTTAGGTGAGTGTTTGGCTGAGGGCTACAGCCGTTGGCAGGGTGGTGGTTAGGGTGTTGTGCAGAGCTTCAGTGGAAAATATCTGTTTGACACTCACAGGAAATGCCCTGGTGAGAATTATCAACTAAGTTGACTCTTATTTGAATCATATTTTGCAGCTTTTATTTATATCAAGATGCACTTCAGAGTGCAGCTGCCAGCAATGTGTTTGCTGTTGAGCTTTAGTCCCTCTCTGGTGTTTCTCATCCAATAGGATTATAAGACAAGAGTGGAGGGGGGTCTTTGTAAGGCTCCCCCCTGTTGTGTGCTTTACACAGCTTCTTCCTATTTTTTAGGCACCTGCGTTGATTTACAAAGGAGCAATTTCATATGTTACAGTGATTCAGAGTTATTGTGTAGCAGCAGAGTGGAGTTTTATTACACACAAACAGGCTGACTCTCAGTGAGCTACTGTTTTTCCTTTGGAAATGTTGGAAGGTTCTCCATGTGTTTGCCTGTACATAAGCATATACTGTATATATATATGAGTGTGTGTTTGTGCGTGTTTCAGTGTGTGTGAGGCCACCACTTGATGTGACTGTTTTGCCTTCCTTCCTCCTAGAATGGCTCATGGATATAATGCTTATGCCCTGGGTACAAAGTGTGCACAGTTGTGTAACCTTTCGGTACGTTAACCACCATTAGTTTGTCATGTTCAAGGCAGTGTCTTGGCTTTGGTGGTCAGTTTGTTTGGTTTATTGGACTGGTTGTGTTTTCTGCTGTGGTCTACACTGGTCCTCCAATCAGTCGGTATTGCCAGGTGAGCGCTGGTAATTTATATCCACAAAGAAATCGGCCCGTATAATGTTTCAGCCAGTCCTAATTTTAATCAGATCTTTCCTTTTAAGCGATACAAGGATCTGTAAGAAACTCATTTGGTGAAATTTCCAGAATCAATTTAAAGTTACTGTTGGGATATTTGGTACGTTTAATTCTGCCTGTAAAATAGTTAAAGCATTTTTTATAAATTATTAATTCTTTAATTTCGTGAAATGTTTTGACAGGTTTTATTGTCACTTTGCATCAGGAAAGTAATTTTAACACATTTACAGAATATCCAATCTCTGCACTACAGATGTTTATTCAAGAGAAGGGAGAGATTCAGTGCGAGAGAAATGACTTACGACTTTCGTCTAAACTGAAACCATGATATTACCTATATGTAATTGCTTTAATCACAAAAACAATAAAATATATTTCACCAATCTTAAAAGTAATCCTAAAGCCCAAAGTAAGTTCCGTAGATACTCTTTTTGATTTAAAGATGAAGGTGAAATGTTTTACATCCAAGTATTGCATTCTGCGGCTTTCACCCAGCCCTCCCCTGGTATACACTGTACGTTCACTTCAAGTCAGACCTCGTGGTGAGTTTGTAGGAGATTGATGTCTTTGCGACTATGCCACAACTGGCACATTAATAATTGAATGTGATAATATCCAGTTTGACCTGATTGTGCTGAACAAGCATCCCTTTACTCACAATATGTGCCGTGTTTGGGAAAAACAGTCCTAATACAAATGTTGATAGCTGGCTCTACTCCATGTCTGCTGCTACTGTGAGAATGTAATTTGTGTGTACAGTGAGTCCTCTGGAATACACTTGCAGCAAAGAGCCACAGTACGCATGAAGCTTGGGTAGAATAGGACATACACATTTTTTTGACTGGGTTTGAACAGATGGGCTGTGTGGAAATAAGACCTTCATTAGCTTGATAAACGTATAAACAAGTGGTGCTTCTTTAGAGTAGCTGTGTGTACCGAGGAATTGTAATTATTGTGTGGCTGTGTAAGAAAAGAAGGCCCATCCATGAGAGGCCTCATTCACACTGCGCCTTTGTCCCCTCGCATCTTGTTGTCATCTGCTGAGCTCTTCATCTGATCACCATCCGGCAAACAGCTGACGCCGAGAGGCTGAAGAGGGAGATCTGCTGTTTGTTTTGGGCTTATGGTGGTCTGAGTGGCCCGGCCAGTCTGCCCCATAAATACAGGGTTTCTCCCCAACACTGCTCACAGACACGGCCAGGACACAGGAGGGTCCACATGTTGCAGAGCTGCTACACTGCAATCCTCTGAATTCTCTCTTTCTGCAACTTGATTTCTGTCGGACAGAATGGTAATGTTGATGTTGTTTTACATATCTGACAGCTTTGCCCCTGCATTACTATGCTAACCGCGGCACGCTGCTGTCTTTGAGGAAAATGCATGATGGACCTCGTATCGGACTTACTGGACCCTCCTCATTTATTTCTCTCCTTTTTTCCTCTTTTTTCTTATCTCCTGTCCCCTGGTGTGTGGACCTCTCCCTGACCTCTCAGAACCCAGCATCCTGGAGAGACATGGATGACGCCCACTCCACGCCCTCCGTGGGCACCCCGGGACCGTCCAGTGGGGGACACGTATCCCAGAGTGGAGACAACACCAGTGAACTCGGTAAGAGCCTACTGCTTCCTCCTCCATATCAAAGCTTTGACTTTCCTGTGACCTCTCTGAGGCTTGGGCACTGCTGCCTGGTGTCGGGGGATATTTTAAAGAGAGTGCCTGTACTTACTCCACCTAATCACTGCAAGCATTTTCTTCTTAACTGATCACCAAAACAGATATTCACACCTTTTCTAAGCACTGCTCTGGAATGTTTTTACACTATTTCTAATATATAGGAAAACTTGTTTCCAACTGTATTCTTCCTGTTTTAGAAATGACTGTGTGGTTTTAATTTTATTTTAAATGAATGAAATAATTGAGCTGACTAGACACAGTCGGGTAGTCAAAGTACTGTTTACTGAAAGGCATATACTTTGGTGGTATCTGGGAATTTAAGCAACATGGTGTTCTTCATATTTAAAAATTCGGAGGGTGCATACTAAAGTCGTTTACAGTATATAAACGATTTCAGACAAATTATTTCAACAAACGAAGGATACTCTCCATTAAGATTTTTGTCCTGGCAGATTGAAAAGCAATCTTTTAAAGTACATTTAGACTTTTGTTCATATACGCTGTGTTTCCAGAAAATATATACAGAAATAACTCCGGAGCTATTATTAACCTCATTATATAAAGACAATTATAAAGACAACATACTTTACAAAATATATGTATCATTTATGATGTGTATAATGTGTGTTCAGAGATATACACTGTGAGGTTTAAACAGATCTAGCTGTTGACTTCAAATAAGGGGACACCAAAAGGGGAATTAATGTGGATTTTTCAATTTAACTGTGGTTCCCTCACTCTTACAGTCAGTTAGAGCTCAGTCTTCTCTGATGCCGCCCTGCCCTCCTTCTTGTGTCGCCCTGGTGTTCCTGCACTTAATGTGATTTCTGATGTGCTAATTGGAGGCTATAAGGGTTTTATGGCTTGTTTTTGTTTTTCTCCCCTTTGGCCGCAGTAAAAATAGAATGGACTTTAAAGCAACTTTCCACCCTCTGCCCATCAGGCATCAATGAGCAGAGCATTGGAGGACAATAGGAGGATGCTTTGCAAGACAAGAGATTAAGAGACAATCAGAAACAGACCAAGTGCTCTGGATCTGCTTTTATAACTCATCTTAGATTCTCAACTTAACCTATGGAACACTGCGGGTGTGACATGTATGCTTGGTAAATTTTAATTCACCCATTCAGTATGTAGAAGTCTATGCTGGAAAAGAAAACAGATTATTTCCTTTAGGCTTTTTTTGGAACAACAGTGGGGGAAAACCCAAGGTCCATGCCCTTTTGACCTGAGAGAGAATGCATAGAGGATGGGGGAGCAGAATGCCCCCTGTAGGGATGTAAGGACAGAGCACTTTATGTATGAGAAACAAAGGGAGAAAAGAGAGCAGAATGATCAGAGCTGTGGTTGCTGCAGCAGGATCTGCTGCATGCTACCTGCTGCTTCTCCCCGGGCCTTGCCGCCTTGTTTCCACTCTATTCTCATGCTAGGAAAGAGCCAAACACACAACTTGAAAGGACAGAAAAAGACAGTCAGAGGCATAGCATGGTAATCTCATTTGGAGCCGATAAATCGGCCTACAGAGACCTTCAATTATGTTTCTATGCAGATATCATCACACCTATAATAGGTTTACGACCAGACTGTCACCTCTTTCCTCAGGCACACTTATGTGAGTTTGATTGCTTAGAATGCCAGCTGTTTTGGAATAGATGCACTGACTTCTCATTGTTCTATCTCCTACATAGCTCCATAGCTACATAGCTCTCACATTGTAAGAATAAAAGTGATTTCCTGGATCGTGGACGCGCTTTGGCTAGTTGCAGGGGTTGTTGGGTGTGGATGACTTAAATGCTTGGTCTAAATTAGAGGAAAATTTCCAGTTTAATATTTTAAGGAAGCGAAGGTTAAACTGATGTTGCATCAGACTGCTCTGGTCAGTGGCAGTGTTGGAAGTAACGCATTAAGTAAAAAAGGTCAACACTAATGCCTGTGTATTTATCCCATAGGTTGGGCAAGAGGGAACACTGTTTTAAGACTGTGAAAACATTCTAGTTTAAAAAAAACTGCATTTAACCACTCTGAGCTCCAAATAAAATTAAAAAAAATTATGACAAAAGGCGAGAATGTGCTCTTCTCACTGTAATGGGCTGTCATTAAGTCATTCTTCAGTGGTCGGAGGAAACCTTTTAAAATCCACCGTCATTTGAGAACACTAAAGTGGTGGCGCTGTGGCTTCCAGTCCTGGCTAACCACAGCTCAATGATCCATCCAGCGTGTGGCCGGTGGTTTGACTCATGGCGGACCACTCTCCCTGTCTCTTATACACATCTCACTGTGAGGTTTAAACAGATCTAGCTGTTGACTTCAAATAAGGGGGGGGGGGGGGGGGTCCAGGTTCCGCTTGTTGCCTTGTAAGTTGTCTGATATGCAGAGAGGGCCGTCTTTGATAGCTCAACCCCCAGGGTGACTGCTGGTGACCACAGCTACAGGGGCCAAGCTCTCCCAGGAATGTTTGGAAGGCTTCTAGGGGAGGATGAGGGGGAGGCCTGAAATGTCCATCACAAAGACGCAAATAAAACAAAGGGCAGTGGGAGTGACTCAAAAAAGACCCCGCACACTGGTGTTGAGAAATGGAATGTGAGAAACAGGAAGTGTTGCATCTTTTTTGTCACATCCAGAGCCTGTAGTTCGGTTGGGGGGGGCCTGACATACCAATGACATCACAGCTTCATGGCACACGTAGGCTAATGTCGCTGTGTAACCCTTGTGCAGTCTTAACTTCCCTTGTCCGAGGGGTCAAAAATTACACGACTCCTTATACTCTAAAATAGAGCTTTATCACTGAATTTTTTACCCAAAAAAGTTTTAAATGAAGAAACAACCTGTAATGAATCACGCACTTTATAAATGTCTTAGTTTTCACATTGCAAAAAGACTGCATTTAGTCAGTGGACACTATTTTTCTTTTACAGAACACCTATTCAATGGATATATTTGCTTAAGTAGAGTTATATTATTATCATTTCCTTATCTAGCTTAAGATAGTACTTCAGAAAGTAAAAGAAAAACATTTTAGCCTCTCCTCGGGACCTGTTAACACCCGCTAAGATTAGCAATCAATCTCAGCTACTCTTTGCCAATTGTTCCCATATTTATGAGAAGCCTCAAAATCATTTATCTCCATGATTCTTTTTCTTGATGGCTGGCCTGATATAAAAATATGGAATGTTGAGGCGATTCTTTTAATGTACTTCAGTAATCCATGAATTGGGCAGGTATGGACATCTACTATATGATGAATCACCCAATAGTGAAATACAAATGGCATAGAAATCTTCACTCTCACACACACACACACACACACACAGTGTAGTAAGATTTTTTTTTTCAAAAAGTACGTCTCACTGCTATTTGATGCTGCCAGTGTGCAAATGGCTTGGCTTTTACCATTGTTAAACAGTCGCATCTCCCCATCAACAGCTTGTAATCATCATGTTCACCTTCTCACACAGAGGATTCCCTGTGTCTTGGAAACCTTCCAGACTACTCCATTAAGAGCCTTGTATCATGTCTAATAAGGGGAGGAGCTGTGAGGTGTCATTGATGATGGATCAGGGCCCCGCTGAGCTCATTAGGCAGGCTGCGATGGCTTTGCATCACTGATGCAGCTGGGGGTGCAGCAATCAGTTCTGCTAGACGCGCCGCACTTTGTCTTATGGACACGTCATCCACTGACTGCTTAGCCCAATGTAACAGCCGCTGGGCCACAGACAGAAGAGACTGTGTGAAAATAAAAGTACATTACAAAAATAAACAGTTTGTGGGGTTAAAAAATGGAACTAAAATGTGTACATTTATATGTGTATAAAAAGTTATACTACTACTAATAACAACAACAACAACAACAACAACAACAACAACAACAATAATAATAATAATAATAATACACACAAGCAGTAATATTAATTTATAATGTCAGAAAAAATTATGAAAGACAAATATTAAAGACAGAACAAAATATATTTCAGATATGCATGAACATTGGAACAAATATCTCAGTGGCTTTCTGGATGTTTTGATTCTGGCATAATATGTAAAAAGATTTGCAAGTATAGCACCGCTCAAGAGTGGGTATGAGAGGAGCTGAAGAGTGCAAGCTGAATAGAGGCCAGTGTATGAGAGAAGCAGAGGCAGAGGGGAGAAGTAAGGAGAGGACAACTGCTCTTCATATCTCAGGGTGCTGTTTTGTGTGTGTTTTTATTCTTAGCCCCAGGCAATACTCCAGCTATCCCTGCGGTAATGCCCACACAACCCCACTCCCCCCAATCTCAACCCTCAGCCCCACATGCACCCCCTCCGGTTTCCTGCGTGCAGACACTGGCAGGCAGGGTGGAGCAGGGCAGGGAGGGGGATGTAGAGAGAGATGAGCGGGCGGAGGTGAAGGGACTTGCACGGGTGTACGACTTTGAGACTGCACCGTCACACACTGGATAGATTGGCCGAGTTGCCGGGGAACAGTCAGAAGCGATTAGTGTAGCGGAGGATCTGCCCTGCGGCTTTCTCTCTCTGGAGCAGAAGAAAGAGGGATGAGAGAGGAGAGGAGGTGGACCAGGGTGGGTGTTGAGGATGGGGGGTAGAGAGGAGAACAGTATGCCTTTCTTGGATATAATTAGGCTGTGAAAGTCCTGTTCTTTCTTTCTTTCTTTCTTTCTTTGCACATTCTATAGCTTTTTGAGCTGAAGATGAAACACAATATAGTTTCACTCCAGTCATCATTAGTGCACTGTTTATTATTGGGGCCACTCTTATAATCATGCTATTATAGCTACACTGAATGAACTTATTATCTTCTTTAAGAAGCACCAGTTTAATCAGTTATATAAACCTGGTCTTTGAAAAAATTATAATGGAAAGTAACGTTCAGAATTAATATTGTAGCCTTGTGATCCGACTGAATTGTTGTTTGTGTTTTTCCTTATTCATTCAGCAGGACAGTGTTTTTTTGGCAGGGGTTGAGGATTGGTTATTTGTTCTGATTTGTTTTGCCCACACCCCGAACAAAGCAGCAAGGGATTGGTTAGATTCATATTTTTCATGATAATCAAAGATGTGGATTTAAGGATTGCTGAGCATGTAATTTGCCTTTGTGTGCAATCTGCGGCTATATTCAGTAATGTAGGCAGTGCTCAGATAGTCAGGTGTGTTTGAAGCTGACTCCCCCATTGTGTACTTGAAAATGTCTGATTCCAGGATTAGAAAGAAAATTATTTAGATGTCTTGAAACAAGTAAACGTTTGTCAACTAAGGCCACATTGAAACATTGTTGATTGGAAGCTAATTGTTTTGTCTATTTAATTCAAGAAAAAATATCAAAGTAGACAAGATGACGCTGGACCACCAAATCCACTTCCTGATTATTTCATTAAAAGTAAACTTTGTCGTAGTCAAAGTTACCAAAGACCAGGTGTAGTCTTGAAATAGAATACTTCAATCTGAATTCATGCACAGTAGATTCCACTGAAAAAAGATGATACAGAATATGTACAGGAGGAAACTGGCAAGAAGTATGGAGTAAGATGATTTGAATAGTATAAAAATACCACACCCCACCCAGAAAGACATGACTAAACAATCAAGCTGTGGAAGAGTTGGAGGACAAAACAAAGTAAGGAGTTGAGAGCTGGGGTGGTGTGAACTCTGTCTGTGACTCAGAGCTGGACACCATCAGTCAAAACTCCCACAACCCCCACAGCTCTAGACCCTAGAACACATCCTTTCTAATGTCAATATTCATTAGCTGAAATATTTATGCATGAATATGGCTCATATAGGCGCGTTTGATTGATGCATCTCCAGAAACAAAAAGACATGCTCGGGCAAATCTTAAGAAAAGTAGGGTTCCTGTCCTGCCTCAGGGGAGGAGTCTCTCAGATGCATTATTCACATGCCCTCCAGGCAGGCTTTCAAGGCTTCTCTGCCTCGAGGGCAAGAAAAATAACCACCACTGTTAAAAGTAAATCATCTCGGCTGATGCACAATTAATGGGAGATGGAGAGGGAGCGGAGCGCCCCTTGTGTTGCAAGGTGGAGTGAGTTAGCTAGCAGGGGCGGAAATCTTAGTTTAAAACATGGCTCATGCCTCGATTCATGCCAGCTTCCTACTGAAATCAAACAGGGATTCTGCCTTTGGCGGGATCCAGAGCCTGCCACGCTGCAGACAATCCAACACAGACATTGGTGGTGAGGGTGGGGGTCGGTCCGTAAACATGTGAGAACACAAGGGTGATGGCTTCATGTCCTACCGATCCACGCACCCCCCCCCACCCCCCCCATTCTGCATCAGTACCCCAAGTGAACGCCTCACTTCCAACTTCCAACAAACAACACAGGGTTTGATGTTGAGTTCATACTTCATTTGTTTTTGTATATTCCTCCTCTTTACTTGTAAGGATATCATTAGTCTTATCCCGTACAGAGGTCACATGTAATAAAGAGTACATAGCAGTGACTCTGACTGCGTTCATTATTTCATGTCAGGCGCAAAGCTCCTGCAGTCATTACCTCATGTCAAACGCGTGGCTCAGATTGAATTAATAGCTCTTGGTTTTATTGAGCTCCCACACTACAAACTCCTCTTCATTATCCTGTGGCCAGAGAGTAAAGCAGAGGTGAGAGAAACAATCTTGTGGAGCCCTGCCACGGAGATATGCAATTGTCCTCTGCCCTTTCGTGGCACATTTTTGCAGAGGAGGAGGAAGGCGACAGGGCAAAATCAGAGCCTCCTCGTAACGTGACTCCTCTTGTCTCTGATCGCAGGAGACGGCCTCGACAACAGCCTGGCGTCACCGGGCACAGGAGATGAGGATGACCAGGACAAGAAGAGGCAGAAGAAACGAGGCATCTTCCCCAAAGTGGCCACAAACATAATGAGAGCATGGCTCTTCCAGCACCTTACGGTAAGGGAACCTACCTTACAATCCACATCCAGCTGTAACTTTGTGTAGATTACACAAAACATGTGTTCTGTCCTCGGTAACAGTTCACCCTACAATGATTTTGCATAATACAAGAAATGCATGTTGTCGAAACCAAGCCCCTCCATCATCCAACAGTTATTTGAAATGATGCGAGGAATGAGCTCAGGCTAAACTTCTCAAAAGCTTCTTGAAACCAAGCATCTTTGTTCTATTGTAAAATAACGGCCCAAAGAGAAATGTAGGTCTAAAGACCATTTTTTCAACAGTCTGGGGATTGTACAGGGATTGAACAGGAATCGACATCAGAAGCCTTTCATTCAGAAACAGCAGTACTCTGTAAGAGGGGGTGAGCAAGTCTGCATGAGGAGGGCTTCATCTTTTATCCAAGGTCCAAAAGATGCCACCGTGGCTTCATCCTCTGTTTTTCTAGCTCTGCCGCTCTTAGATGTGCTATAACCCCCTCAGTTGTTTGGTTTGTAAAAGGCCCACACAGGTCCTGTACTTGGAGTAATTCCTTCCTTTCCAAAGGCCACCTTTAGATTTTACAGATAAAAAAGAGGATAATTGAATTATCCCCTCTCTGTTCCCCATACCCTTTTCAGGCCTAATTTGTTAGGCACAAGTGTTTGCCGTGGCAGGATGTGCCTATGAAAAGTGTACAAGGGGAGTTAGGCCCTTGAAAGGCCTATTGCAACACCCAGGCGATCAAGCATTCATCAGTCGTTGAGGGTGTGAAAGGAGCGGGATTATGTTTTGTCTGACATTTCAGTGTGAGGCCCATGGTAAGAAAGCTGTGTGTGCGTGTGTGTGCATGCATGCGTGCGTGTGCGTGTGTGCATGTGTGTAGAGTTGTGGGGGGGGGGGGGGTCAGTACACCACCAGTCGTAGCCTTCTGTGTTTTTCTTCTATTCTGAGAACCCTTAATATATCCCTGTCTGATAAAAGCTGCAACGAAAGCGGCTGTGTAAGGTCTCATTTCATTATATTATTAATTATTGGCCCATTAGCCTGGTTGCAATTGTTGGTTTCCATGCAATACTGCATTTATCCAACCGGAAAGACTGTTGGCAAAGTTTGAATATGAGTTTTGAACATATAGAGCAAACCTTGAATCGATTTAAGTGTCATGTCAGAGTCAGTTTTAGTGTTTGGAGATAGAAGATTATACCACTTGTTTATAAAGTATGTGAGCACCATACATCTAAGAAACAATAAGTCAGCAAAAAATTCCCATTATCAAATAAAAGAAAAATCCATCTAACCCCCCTTAACAAGTAGTTTTTCATTCCAACAGAAGGTATTATCTTAAGGTCAAATCTTTGCAAGATCATACACAATTCCTCTGGGATCCGCAGAACTTTATACTTTTACTTTTAGAACTTTTACTTTGATATTAGTTGTCTGATGTGTCTTCCAGATAATTGCCTCTAAATGTGCTTACAGACACATACAAAGGACAACATCAGCATCATTGAGAAGCCAAATGATTGTTGTCTGTTACAGGGACAACAGGAACTGCCAGTTGCAAAAGCATTTTTAATACACAATCCATATTTCTTTTCTCAAGCAATCAATATATCAATATCATTTTTGTCAGTACAAAGTCATATGGCTAAGTGTGGGTCTGGTTTCAAATGCGTTCACTCCGAGTAATCATAGAGAGCTTTGCATTAGCTTCTTGTATTTTATCATTAATTAACCTCAGCATCATCATCAGCAGAGTGAAAATGAGTCTACAAAGGGATACACAACGCTCACAAGAGATAAAAAAAATATCTTTCTCTGTTGTCAAGTTTTGATCTTTTGAGATTTTGATGAAGGCGTGGCATTATCGTAATCTGTCAGCTAACTGCCTGTAGCTGACCCTCACTACACATATGATTGTGTGTCTAAATCAGCATCTGTGTGAGTGATAAAGCGTTTTGTATTTTGTTCACTAGCTGTTCTCTTTAATGTTAATGTGTGTTAGTGCATTTGTGTGTATGTGGGTGTGCGCATGTGTTGGTACTGTACGGCATAGTGGTCCACAATTATTTCTGAATGATTACAGAAAAGAAACTGCTGCATGTACAGTGCATGATTGTGTTTATGGATTCATACTTGTACGCTTGTGTTTCAGCCTGTGCGCATAAGTGCTTTAATGAGTCTCTTCATATGCAAGTGTAATGATGTCTATGCATATGCGGGTTTGTGTGATTGTAAGAATGAAGTGCTTGGAAGCTCATCCTTCACCGATGACCACAGGAGGCTGCTGCTGGTCTGACAGCAGCAGAATGGGGACTGGCCCGCGACCCTGCGCTCAGTGCACAGGTCACCGCTGTCTGCCATCTGCCACCCTCCTCCCACTGTCTCACACACGGGGAGTGGGCCAGAGAACAGGGATGGAGCGGGGTGGGGAGGGGTTGCAGGGTGATGGGGGGCCTGGCCTTATCGGGGCCCCAAACAAAAGCCGCCATTGTGCCTCATTATATCCCACCCGATCGTTTGTCAAGCAATGTCAAATAATGTCAAATACTGTCACACAATGTCATGGGCTCTAAGCACAAAGTGTTTTGGAGTCCTACCAATTTTTCCATAGCTGACTCGTGCACTCTTTCAGGAATTAGATTCTACCTCCTGAGTGGGAGGTTTAGTGCTACATGTGAAGGCCTCAAAATCAATGCAAACTTTGTAATTTATTTATATGTGTTTATTAAGTATTTCATCTTTTTGTCACTCACAGCACCCATACCCCTCAGAGGAACAGAAAAAGCAGCTAGCACAGGATACGGGGCTCACCATCCTTCAAGTGAACAACTGGTGAGTAACTCTTAAAGAAAATCTCAGCATCTGCATACTTACAGATACAGAGCAAGAGGCTGACCCCACACACATTCATGCACAATATGCGTCTGGGGTTCGTGATCTTGTTAATAATAATATCATAATTTGGTCGTGGCTATGCAGGCAGAGCACAACACACTCATCAAACTCATGCTGCTACATTTATTGGCTCCTGATCATCAAATGTAGCTCTCTCTTAAGTATAGAAGTGATGTGGCTACATGATTATGGTTGAGTGTTGATCAATTTAGATTGCACTGTATAAGTAAGGGCCATGGAGTAATTTGAATTTTATATTTACACATTTTAGAGTCAGGTCCAACCACATACAGGAGATCTGTTCTGCATGTCATAGTTTTAATGGCAGCCTGCACAGGGTTAAAGTTTCAGATAGAGATGACATTCCTTTGTTCATATGTCACGGATTTCCTGTTGAACAACTGAGTAAAGACACATATAATAAGAGAACACCCTGGTTTAACTTAAATAATCATACAAAGATGGCATTGGGGCCTACATCATCCTTTTAAACTCTATGAGAGTTTAAGTGTACCATGTGCTAATGGAACAATTCCTAGAGCCTGGAAAAAAAATCAACTATAGGCTTTGGGTCAAGGCTTTATCCAATACAGATATCAAAGCATGCTAACTCCCCCGTCTGTTTGCTGGATGTATCAATGGCAACACATTGGCAAAACAGTTAGCCCCATCACAGCCTGAGGCTATAGCTAAACCCAGATCAATAGATATTTTCAGCTATTCAGCTTCTACTAATGCCCCAGATTATGTCAATAAGAATAAAGTAGATTCTTGTTCAGATCCCTGGAGACACACCGCAGGGCTCTGCTGCTTCAAACACTGTACAATACAATTGACAGTGTTTATCAATGGACTTTTCAATGATAATTAGAGCATCATTTCTTTCTAATAATAATAGTAATAGTGATAGCATTGTTAGGTCACAGGATGACACTCAAGAAAGTCCATGAGATACTGTCAAGCCAAGCACTAAAATAGAACATAGATAGATAGTGAGTCGTTATCACAAAAGCAATCTTCCAATGTTCAAAACTGATTTATACTGGGTTGTGTAAACTTAAGTTAAGTTCATTTTTTAATTTCCTCTCATTTATTTATTTTTCTCATTTTGACGGCCTTCTTTTTTTTCCAGGTTTATCAATGCTAGGAGGAGAATAGTCCAACCTATGATTGACCAGTCCAACAGAGCAGGTAAGGCTGCCACTTTATTCATTCAATTCAAGTAGTCTGATCAGGTGCAAAGAAGAGAAAGATACTGCGTTTATGTATGCAGAGGAGTTGTGTATGCACAGTGTGAGTTTGGCTGCACAACTCTGGGTTGCACACTCTGACATTCATTCTTCTGCTTTTATAGTGAGTCAGGGTACGGCTTACAGTCCGGATGGCCAGCCAATGGGTGGCTTTGTTCTTGATGGGCAGCAGCACATGGGTCTCCGACCTGGAGGTAAGAGATCCATACATGTACCATGTACCGAGGCAAATGTCTAAAGAAAACATGTTTGCTCTGTGGGCCAGAGGTTTCTTTAATAAACTGACATTATTGTAAGGCCATCTGCAGGGAACAAAGATCAATGAACGGAGAAATTAAGACTAACTATCCCCAAAACAAAAAACACATGACAAAGATAAACAATAGCAGTGCAAAATAATCATCATCTTCCTCCCACTAACTTATAAAGTGTTAGCACATGGTACCTTAAATTTGTTTTCAATATGACTATATTATACATTTATCCTAATATCAAAATGTGATTGTGTTGTGTATTTGATTGTATATGCTAAGGTAATTTGGCAGAGGGCCTAGCCTCTTACAATACACGTAAACATCAACTAAATACCCAACAACCTAAACCTTTACCCAAATCAAGGTCGTCTATTGAAGTTGTGTCAGAAAGTGAGGACTGGCTAATATGTGCTCAGGCAGAAAGTAGTTATACCATCAATGTAGCCTATTCATATAATATTAATGGAAACATGTTGATTTTATGTATAACCTGTGCACATTACAATTTAGAGAAACATACTGTGTCTAATATACATTTTAGGGTTGTTTCTGACCTCAAAGCCTTATTCAAAGCAACATTGCTACCTCGACTCATTTGAGAGGGCTCTGATTCACAGGATGTCTTCAGTGATCTCTAAAGCACATAACTACCTTTGTGTGTGGCTGGCCTTGACGCTGTGTTTGCAGCAAAGCTGAGGCAATAGAGAGTGGTGCTGCGTGATCTGTCAAGTCACTGGTGTTTAACATGGGTTGTGCTCTTCGTTCCAGGGCCCCTGGGTGGCATGGGTATGAACATGGGCATGGATGGGCAGTGGCACTACATGTAAAACCACTCCGCTGAGGCGAGCCCGAATGACAGGGTGAAGTGAGTAATCTTATTTACCCCGTACCTCTCTGTTCTTCTCCTTCTTTAACAATCCAGAGATCAAGAAGCAGATTTACTTCACATTCATTTGGACTTATCTCAACATCTCTTTTTTTGGTTTTGAAGCTTTTGG